>SMDT01002771.1:0-391960 GCA_005392925.1 Aquilaria sinensis | reverse complement strand
CCCCCCCCCCCCCCTCATTTGCCAAAAAATAAAATTCAAAATAAAGGAATGGGGAAGAGGCAAAGGAATATCTCCCTCCACAGTTTCTAATTGAGCCTATCATTTTGCTCTACAAAACAAGATCGACAGGTTTTTTTTCCTTCAAAAATTAAGTCTATTTAGTTTTCAAGATCACATCTGCTTTTTTAGTACATATCAAAGTTACTACTCCTTTAATATGTGGCATGTTATTGCTACTTTGTAAGTGACTAACTTGTCATATGTACAAATTAGTATCTCCTTGTGGCAATTTTATAATGTCATGTTCAATAGGATAAATTATGAATCAAGAACCTCCCAGCCCAATGATTACGGGATCAAAACATTATTATGAAAGCTGACATCCTTATATGTATAGTCTTGCATCATTAGAAAGATTAAAATATTGAATTTTTTTTCATTGGTTGTCTTTTACCTGCCATTTGAAAGTAATGCATTTACAGTGCCCAAGTTTAGATTTAAAGTTTTTTTAAGGGGTGGTGGTAATCAGGAATATATTAAAAAGAAGAGCAGAGTGCAAGGATAACAAGGAAAAGCAAAGGCTACATGATATGGCCCTCCATCAAAGAGGCTAGACCATACCAAGATTCTTTAAATTGTGTAAGGACCTGTGTTTGTTATGGCTTGTTTGACTTGCATGAAACTTTGTCTAACTTCCACATAACTAGGGCCAAGTAATGTCCTTGAAGTTATTGCCCATGCTTGTACAATGACGTATTTTGTCATTAGTGTTTGCAAATTACTGCATCATCTAAATTACAAAAGAGAGGTGATCACAAGATACTGACAGTGAGCTTAACCAAAGAATGATCATAGTGATAAGAGATGAACGAATGAAAAAACAAAGAAAACATTGTTTAAGATAATACTAAATAGTACTTGTGCTCCTAATGAAATTTAAGGATGTTTTAAAGTTCTAATTTGTAGCCCTTTTTTCAAAAAAATGTGTAGCACATATCTCTCTATTTCTCACCATTTAGCAAAGCATGGTTAAAATCACTAAATTTGAGAATGCCTAATCACCGTAAGGGCTCCTTAACTTGGCTAACTCGTACGAGTTAGTCTCTTAGCTTAAATTTAGTCTCTGTTCGTCTTCTAACTTTGCAACTTATTACGAGTTAGTTTAGCCACCTAATTTGCCATAACACTATTACTTTTTTAAATGTTAAGTAGCTTTGGAAACTAAAATGCAAGATAAAGGAAACAGCATGTATTCCTAAAGCATTTTTTCCATGGGAGGTGTTTTTTGCTTTTTATTACTCCTTCCATTTCACAAAAACTAAGCATTTTACTATTCACAACATTTAATTTATGACTTTGTTTCTTTCAAAATTTATTATAAAAATATGAATATCTTATATGAAAATGGAACTTTAAAGATTATAGTTTCTAAATATATTTTTTAAGAATTTTTTTAATACATATTAATATGAATAGTTCAAGTCAAACTTTAGTCAAAAGGGATAAAAAGGTCAATTCATGCAAAACGAATGGAGTATTTTTTTTACTAAAGAGAGATTTTTTCCTTAAAATATGTACTTGTTTTTTTTCCAAAATTGAATATGTAATTGTTCATCAGAACTAGTTAATTACTTGTCAAAAAAATTGGAATATATAATTCAAGCAATTTGTTCTTATTATTATTTTTACAGTAATAATAATACTAATATAATAATAAGTAGAAATATGTATTCGTTCAAAATTATAATTAATTAATAGAACTATATTTAATGATATTCAATTTATTAAATGTAATCATCACATATATAATTCATATCTCGAAACCAATAAATAATTTCTTTTTGGGCCTAAAAAATATAATTATTAACTATTGATATGAAAGGTGCATATAATTATATAAAATAAATATTACTCCTATATCTCGATTGTTTGCACCTTTTTGTAAATAGGACATAAGATTAAGAAAGATGAAAAAAAATTATGTGTTTTTTTTCACTTTTTATTGTATTTTTGTATGAAAATTAAAAAATGAAAAAAAATTGAAATGATAATTTAGTGGTAATATGAAAATAGTCCCTCCATCCCAATTGTTTCATAAACTCTTTTTGTTAACTAATTATGAAGTAGAAAGAGAATTGGTTGAATTAAAATTTATAGTAATTATGAAATATATATATTTAGCTTTGGATTAAAAATAATAAAGGAAATTACATAATTAGGTATAAAAGGCTTATAATCAGAGCCTGTTGTAATTTTTTTCCCTTTAGCTTGGATTAAAAAAAGCATCAATTGAAATAAAAAAATAATTAGTTAGGCCTATTAGAATTTTTTTTGCTAAATGTAGCTCTAATCCTTGTTATTTTCCTTATTTTGTATTTTAGTTTGCAATGTTCCTAAACATTTAAAAAAGGGTGATGGAGCTATAACTATATGAGGTGACTGGACTAACTTATAATGAGTAACAAAGTTAGAAAGCCAACAAATGCTAAATTGCAAGTTAAAGGACCAAGATAAAATAAGTTCGAGTTGAGGAACTAACTCATTTGAGTTAGCCAAGTTAAAGGGCCTTTGGGATGATTAGGCCATTTGAGAACTTATTGACAAGTATTGAGAGTTATGGAAGATTCTACAATACCCACCCCCGAAAATGCGGTAACCATGCCCCCCCAATCGTAACCGTTGATCTCGGCTTGGTAGAGAAACGGGAAACTGTGTTACTGGGATAACAGGTCAGGGAGAGGAAAGAAAAAAAGTGATAAAAAATTTTAAAATACAATAAATATTTCTAAAAATTAAAAAAAAGTTTAAAAATTGAAATTTCTTTAAAAAAATGATTAACTGTAAAAAAAAAGTGATAAAATTTAAAAAAGTGAGAAATGTTAAAAAATTGGTACATTTTTATAAAAAGCTATTAAAAATAAAAAAAGTGATAAATAATTATAAAATGCAATAAATAATTTTTTATTTGCCTTTTAGAAATATTTGTCAAATTTTTTAATATTTATCACATTTTCTTAATTTTATCGCTTTTCTGTACATTTAATCACTTTTTTTTTACTTTTATCGCTTTTTTTATATTTGATCGCTTTTCAAAATCGACTTTGTTCACTTTCCCCATTAATAATCGCTTTGTTTATATTTTTATTCACTTTTTTTATTTTTTATAATTTTCTTATTTGTAATCACATTTTTAAATTTTTTATCATTTTTTTAATTTTTAATCACTTTGTTTCATTTTTAATCGCCTTTTTAAATTTTCAATCGCTTTTTTAAATTTTTAATCTCCTTTTTGATTTTTAATCACTTTTTTTTATTTTTAATCACTTTTCTTAATTTTTAATCATTTTTTTTAATTTTTAATCACGTTTTTTAAATTTTTATCATTTTCTTAATTTTTATCTTTTTTTTATTTTTATCGCTTTTTCTAATTTTTAAACGTTTTTTCCTAAACGCTTTTTTTATATTTGATCGCTTTTCAAAAAAAAATTTTATCAAATTTTATGTTTTTCGCTTTCCCCATTAGTAATAGCTTTGTTTATATTTTTATTCACTTCTTTAATTTTTTATCATTTTCTTCTTTTTAATCGTTTTCTTTAATTTTTTATCTTCTAATTTCTAATCATTTTTTTTAATTTTCAAAAGCTTTTTAAAATTTTTATCATTTTCTATTTTTTTCACTTTTTCTAATTTTTAAACATTTTTCCCTGAACGCTTTTTATTTTTTCCAAACGCTTTTTCTTATTTTTCTAACACTTTTTTCCCGTTTTCATCGCTTTTTTAATTTTTAATTTTTAACCTCAATTTGTATTACATTAACCTAACATACTTTTTCTTTCTCTCACTTCATACATATAGATTCCCTTAAATATAAACTATCCAATATATTTACCAGTAAATTTATCAATTAAAATGAAAACATGAAAATAAATTTAACTAACATCACAGCAAATTTAGCACAGAAAAATTAGCAGTTAAATTCGAAATAATAAAATTACAGTAAAATATAAACTCACTGGATGTGCTGGATGAGAAACGTGAGACTCTGGTTCAAAGTAGATGGTTGTGGAAAGAAGAAATTTTTTGCGATGAGTTAGTCGCTTGATCATTGATTTACTGAAATCGCATGGTAATTGCTTAATATAATCGCACGACACCACTGTGAGACATTGTTTGTTTCTATATGAAACGTAGGAATAAGGAAATTGAGGAGAAGGAAGAGATGTAAGTTGCTGTAATTGTAAGAAAAATGGAGAGGAAGGAGGGTGTAACAGTAAGATACCGCGGCTGTGTAGGTCTAATCACGTATAGAAAAATAGAGTATAATGAAGTTTATGAGGTTAAGATGCCGCTTAAAAATTGGACTCATAGAGGATCTAGAACAAGAATCGGTTGGGGAGGTGAAATTAGGGAGTAAAATTTAAAACGGTGGTTGGAGAAGTAAAAATAATGGTGCTGGTGGGGGGAACCAAGTTAAAATATAGTTGCAGAAAAATTTAATACGTGGGACACATATTAATGGGATAATTACAATATTTTTCTAACTATTTTATTTAACTTGACAACGTTACCTATATGTTTAAAACGGTACTTATATGAGGGTACATAACTCATACTTTTATTTTATAATATTGTTATTATTCGCTTCAATAACGTTTTTTCTTCCAACATATTTTTAAAAAAATAGGGAAAATAACTAGGTTACTTTGAAGGTAACCTAAAAATAGTACCGGGTCATATAGAAGGTACCTTCGTTTTGATCGGGTCACTTTTAAGGTAACCGAAAAATATAATCGGGTCACCTCGAAGGTAACTTCATAGTGACCAGGTCACTTTGAAGGTAACAAAAAAATGTGACCGGGTCACATAGAAGTTACCTTTGTTGTAACCGGGTCAGTCTGAAGGTAACCGAAAAATGTGACCGGGTAACGTTGAAGGTACCTTCGTTGTGACCGGGTCACCTGGGTTAACCCCTTCAACTTAGGCAAAAGTTGACACGTATCTGGTCACTTTGAAGGTAACCTAAATATGTGACCGGGTTCACAGAAGTGAAAAATGTAACCTCCCATCGAAGGTTACCCCGTAAAATGTGGGGACCACTTTGGTCACATATGAAGGTCACATTGACCTTCGTTGTGACCGGGTCACTTTGAAGGTAACCTAAAACTGTGACCAGGTCACATCGAAGGTACCTTCGTGGAGTTGACCCAGTTACTTTAACGGTAACCTAACAATGTGACCGGGTCACCTCCAAGGGTCACTTTGAAGGTAACCTAAAAACCTTCGTGACCCGGTCACGTTGAAGGTACCTTCATTGTTGACCGGGTCACTTTTGAAGGTAACCTAAAAATGTGACCGGGTCACGTTGAAGGTACCTTCGTTGTGACCGGGTCACTTTGAAGGTAACCTAAAAATGTGACCGGGTCACGTGGAAGGTACCTTCGTTGTGACCGGGTCACTTTGAAGGTAACCTAAAAATGTGACCGGGTCACGTTGAAGGTACCTTCGTTGTGACCGGGTCACTTTGAAGGTAACCTAAAAATGTGACCGGGTCACCTCGAAGGTACCTTCATTGTGACCGGGTCACTTTGAAGGTAACCTAAAAATGTGACCGGGTCATATCAAAGGTACCTTCATTGTGACCAGGTCACCTTGAAGGTAACCTAAAAATGTAACCGGGTCACCTCGAAGGTACCTTCGTTGTGACCGGGTCATTTTGAAGGTAATCTAAAAAAGTGACCGAGTCACCTTGAAGTTACCTTCGTTGTGATCGGGTCACATTTAAAGTAACCTAAAAAGTGAACCGGGTCACTTGGAAGGTAACCTAAAAATGTTACCGGGTCATGTCAAAGGTACCTTCGTTGTGACCGGGTCACTTGGAAGGTAACCTAAAAATGTGACCGGGTCACATCGAAGGTACCTTCGTTGTGACCGGGTCACTTTGAAGGTAACCTAAAAATGTGACCGGGTCACATTGAAGGTAACCTAAAAATGTAACCGGGTCACATTGAAGGTTACCTTAAACGTGACCCGGTCATAACGAAGGTACCTTCGAGGTGACCCGGTAACTTTTTTAGGTTACCTTCAAAGTGACCTGGTCACAACGAAGGTACCTTCGATATTACCCGGTTACATTTTTAGGTTACCTTAAAAGTGGCCCGGTCATATCTAAGTTACCTTCAACGTGGCCCGGTCACAACGAAGGTAACTTCAGCCATAAAATATAAGAAAAGCGATTAAATGTGAAAAAAAGGCGATAAAATTTTAAAAAAGGCGATTAAATGTATAAAAAAGCGATAAAATAAAGAAAATGTGATAAATGTTAAAAAATTGGCAAATATGTTTAAAAGGCAAATAAAAAATTATTTATTTCATTTTATAATTATTTATCACTTTTTTTGTTTTTAATAGCTTTTTAAAAAAAATTACCAATTTTTTAACATTTCTCACTTTTTTAAATTTTATCACTTTTTTTTACAGTTAATCATTTTTTTAAAGAAATTTCACTTTTTAAATTTTTTTTTACTTTTTAAAAATATTTATTACATTTTAAAATTTTTTATCACTTTTTTTTTTCCCCTCCCTCACCTGTTACCCCAGTCATACGGTTTCTCGTTTCTCCGCAAAACCGAGATGAACGGTTAAGATCGGGGGGGCATCGGTACCCCTTTTCGGGGGTGGGTATTATAGTTTGTTCCGAGAGTTATCAAGCCCAATGTGGAAGCAGTTGATAAGGTCTTATTAATAAGACCTTATCAACTGCTTCCACATTGGTCATAGACAAGTTCAACACGGAACAAACTATAATACCCACCCCGAAAAGGGGGTACCGATGCCCCCCGATCTTAACCGTTCATGTCGGTTTTGCGGAGAAACGAGAAACCGTATGACTGGGGTAACAGGTGAGGGAGGGGAAAAAAAAAAGTGATAAAAAATTTTAAAATGTAATAAATATTTTTAAAAAGTAAAAAAAAAATTTAAAAAGTGAAATTTCTTTAAAAAAATGATTAACTGTAAAAAAAAAGTGATAAAATTTAAAAAAGTGAGAAATGTTAAAAAATTGGTAATTTTTTTTAAAAAGCTATTAAAAACAAAAAAAGTGATAAATAATTATAAAATGAAATAAATAATTTTTTATTTGCCTTTTAAACATATTTGCCAATTTTTTAACATTTATCACATTTTCTTTATTTTATCGCTTTTTTATACATTTAATCGCCTTTTTTAAAATTTTATCGCCTTTTTTTCACATTTAATCACTTTTCTTATATTTTATGGCTGAAGTTACCTTCGTTGTGACCGGGTCACGTTGAAGGTAACTTAGATATGACCGGGCCACTTTTAAGGTAACCTAAAAATGTAACCGGGTAATATCGAAGGTACCTTCGTTGTAACCGGGTCACTTTGAAGGTAACCTAAAAAAGTGACCGGGTCACCTCGAAGGTACCTTCGTTGGGACCGGGTCACGTTTAAGGTAACCTTCGATGTGACCCAGGGTACCTTCAATGTGACTCGGTCACTTTTTTAGTTACCTTCAAAGTGACCCGGTCACAACGACCCGGTGACCCAGTCACATTTTTAGGTTACCTTCAAAGTGACCCAGTCACAACGAAGGTACCTTCGACGTGACCCGGTTACATTTTTAGGTTACCTTCAAAACGAAGGTAGGTGACTGGTCACAATGAAGGTACCTTTGACATGACCCGGTAACATTTTTAGGTTACCTTCCAAGTGACCCGATCACAATGAAGGTACCTTGGAGGTGACCCGGTCACATTCTTAGGTTACCTTCAAAGTGAGCCGGTCTCAACGAAGGTCCTTGAAGGTGACTAGGTCACATTTTTAGGTTACCTTCAAAGTGACCCGGTCACAACGAAGGTACCTTCAACGTGACCTGGTCACAACGAAATTTTTAGGTACCTTCAACGTGACCCGGTCACATTTTTGACCCGGTTACCTTCAAAGTGACCCAGGTCACAACGAAGGTACCTTCAACGTGACGTGACCCGGTCACATTTTTCAGGTTACCTTCAAAGTGACCCGGTTACAATAAAGGTACCTTCAACGTGACGTGAACCCGGTCACATTTTTAGGTTACCTTCAAAGTTACCCGGTTACAACGAAGGTAACTTCCATATGACCCGGTCATATTTTTAGGTTATCTTCAACGTGACCCGGTCACATTTTTTAGGTTACCTTGAACGTGACCCGGTGACAACGAAGTTACCTTCGACGTGACCCGGTCACATTTTTAGGTTACCTTCAAAGTTACCCGGTTACAACGAAGGTAACTTCCATGTGACCCGGTCATATTTTTAGGTTACCTTCAATTTAACCCGGTCACAACGAAGGTACCTTCGAGTGACCCGGTCATATTTTTAGGTTACCTTCAAAGTGACCCGGCAACAACGAAGGTACCCTCAACGTGACCCGGTCACATTTTTAGGTTATCTTCAAAATGATACGATCACAACAAAGGTACCTTCCATGTGACCCAGTCACATTTTTAGGTTACCTTCAAAGTGACCCGGTCACAAGAAGGTACCTTCAAAGTGACCTGGTCACTATGAAGTTACCTTCGAGGTGACCCGGTCATATTTTTCAGTTACCTTAAAAGTGACCCGGTCAAAACGAAGGTACCTTCTATATGACCCGGTACAATTTTTAGGTTACCTTGAAAGTAACCTAGTTATTTCCCAGTTTTTGTAAAATGTGTTGGATGAAAAAACGTTATTGAAGCGAATAATAACAATATTATAAAATAAACATGAGTTACATATAAGTTTTTAAACATATACGTAAAGTTGTCAAGTTAAATAAAATATTAAAAAAATATTATCATTATCCCATTAATATGTGTCCCACGTATTAAATTTTCGGCAACTATATTTTAACTTGGTTCCCCCGACCACCAACATTATTTTTACTTCTCCAACCACCGTTTTAAATTTTACCCTCTAATTTCACCTCCCCAACCACTCTTTTAAATTTAACCATCTACTTCAATAACTTCATCATTTATTACCTATACTATAACTACACTATTTAATCTTCCTCATTTCTTACAATTATAGCAACTTACATCTCTTCCTTCTCCTCAATTTCCTTATTCCTACGTTTCATATAGAAACAAATAATGTCTAACAGAGGTACCGGGGATTATATTAAGCAATTACCCTGCGATTTCAGTAAATCAATGATCAAGCGACTAACTCATCCCAAGAAATTTCTTCCTTCCACAAGGATCTACTTTGAACCAGAGTCTCACGTTTCTCATCCAGCGCATCCAGTGAGTTTATATTTTACTGTAATTTTATTATTTCGAATTTAACTGTTTAAATTTGCTGTGATGTTAGTTAAATTTATTTTCATGTTTTCATTTTAATTGATAAATTTACTGGTAAATATATTGGATAGTTTATATTTAAGGGAATGTATATGTATGAAGTGAGAGAAAGAAAAAGTATGTTAGGTTAATGTAATACAAATTGAGGTTAAAAATTAAAAATTAAAAAAGCGATGAAAACGGGAAAAAAGTGTTAGAAAAATAAGAAAAAGCGTTTGGAAAAAATAAAAAGCGTTCAGGGAAAAATGTTTAAAAATTAGAAAAAGTGAAAAAAATAGAAAATGATAAAAATTTTAAAAAGCTTTTGAAAATTAAAAAAAATGATTAGAAATTAGAAGATAAAAAATTAAAGAAAACGATTAAAAAGAAGAAAATGATAAAAAATTAAAGAAGTGAATAAAAATATAAACAAAGCTATTACTAATGGGAAAAGTAAAAAAAAGCGTTTAGGAAAAAACGTTTAAAAATTAGAAAAAGCGATAAAAATAAAAAAAAGATAAAAATTAAGAAAATGATAAAAATTTAAAAAACGTGATTAAAAATTAAAAAAAATGATTAAAAATTAAAAAAGTGATTAAAAATAAAAAAAAGTGATTAAAAATCAAAAAGGAGATTAAAAATTTAAAAAAGCGATTGAAAATTTAAAAAGGCGATTAAAAATGAAACAAAGTGATTAAAAATTAAAAAAACGTTAAAAAATTAAAAAATGTGATTAAAAATAAGAAAATTATAAAAAATAAAAAAGTGAATAAAAATAGAAACAAAGCGATTATTAATGGGGAAAGTGAAAATTTTTTTTTGAAAAGCGATCAAATATAAAAAAAGCGATAAAAGTAAAAAAAAAGTGATTAAATGTACAGAAAAGCGATAAATTAAGAAAATGTGATAAATATTAAAAAATTTGACAAATATTTCTAAAAGGCAAATAAAAAATTATTTATTGCATTTTATAATTATTTATCACTTTTTTTATTTTTAATAGCTTTTTATAAAAATGTACCAATTTTTTAACATTTCTCACTTTTTTAAATTTTATCACTTTTTTTTTACAGTTAATCATTTTTTTAAAGAAATTTCAATTTTTAAACTTTTTTTTAATTTTTAGAAATATTTATTGTATTTTAAAATTTTTTATCACTTTTTTTCTTTCCTCTCCCTGACCTGTTATCCCAGTAACACAGTTTCCCGTTTCTCTACCAAGCCGAGATCAACGGTTACGATTGGGGGGGCATGGTTACCGCATTTTCGGGGGTGGGTATTGTAGAATCTTCCACATTGGGCTTGATAACTCTCAATACTTGTCAATAAGTTCTCAAATGGCCTAATCATCCCAAAGGCCCTTTAACTTGGCTAACTCAAATGAGTTAGTTCCTCAACTCGAACTTATTTTATCTTGGTCCTTTAACTTGCAATTTAGCATTTGTTGGCTTTCTAACTTTGTTACTCATTATAAGTTAGTCCAGTCACCTCATATAGTTATAACTCCATCACCCTTTTTTAAATGTTTAGGAACATTGTAAACTAAAATACAAAATAAGGAAAATAACAAGGATTAGAGCAACATTTAGCAAAAAAAATTCTAATAAGGCCTAACTGATGATTTTTTTTTTATTTCAATTGATGATTTTTTTTTAATCCAAGCTAAAGGGGGAAAATTACAACAAGCACTATGAATATAAGCCTTTTATATGTAATTATGTAATTTCCTTTATTATTTTTAATCCAAAACTAAATATATATATATTTCATATTTCAAATTCAAAATTTAATTCAACCAATTCTCTTTCTACTTCATAATTAGTTAACAAAAAGAGTTTATGAAACAATTGGGATGGAGGGACTGTTTTCATATTAACCACTAAATTATCATTTCAATTTTTTTTTTCATCTTTTTTAATTTTTATACAAAAATACAATAAAAAGGTGAAAAAAAAACACATAATTTTTTTCACCTTTCTTCAATCTAATGTCCTATTTACAAAAAGGTGCAAACAATCGAGATATAGAGAGTAATATTTATTTTATATAATTATATACACCTTTCATATCAATAGTTAATAATTATATTTTTTGGGCCCAAAAAGAAATTATTTATTGGTTTCAAGATATGTAATTATATATGTGATGATTACATTTAATAAATTGAATATCATTAAATATAGTTCTATTAATTAATTATAATTTTGAACGAATACATATTTCTACTTATTATTATATTAGTATTATTATTACTGTAAAAAATAATAAGAAGAACAAACTGCTTGAATTATATATTCCAATTTTTTTGATAAGCAATTAACTTGTACTGGTGAACAATTACATATTTGATTTTTGGAAAAAATAACAAGTACATATTTTAAGGAAAAAATCTCTCTTTAGTAAAAAAAATACTCCATTCGTTTTGCATGAATTGACCTTTTTATCCCTTTTGACTAAAGTTTGACTTGAACTATTCATATTAATATGTATTAAAAAAATTCTTAAAAAATATATTTAGAAACTATAATCTTTAAAGTTCCATTTTCATATAAGATATTCATATTTTTATAATAAATTTTGAAAGAAACAAAGTCATAAATTAAATGTTGTGAATAGTAAAATGGTTAGTTTTTGTGAAATGGAAGGAGTAATAAAAAGCAAAAAACACCTCCCATGGAAAAAATGCTTTAGGAATACATCTTGTTTCCTTTATCTTGCATTTTAGTTTCCAAAGCTACTTAACATTTAAAAAAGTAATAGTGTTATGGCAAATTAGGTGGCTAAACTAACTCGTAATAAGTTGCAAAGTTAGAAGACGAACAGAGACTAAGTTTAAGCTAAAAGACTAACTCGTACGAGTTAGCCAAGTTAAGGAGCCCTTAGGGTGATTAGGCATTCTCAAATTTAGTGATTTTAACCATGCTTTGCTAAATGGTGAGAAATAGAGAGATATGTGCTACGCATTTTTTTGAAAAAAGGGCTACAAATTAGAACTTTAAAACATCCTTAAATTTCATTAGGAGCACAAGTACTATTTAGTATTATCTTAAACTTTTTTTTGTTGTTGTTTCATTCGTTCATCTCTTATCACTATGATCATTCTTTGGTTAAACTCACTGTTAGTATCTTGTGATCACCTCTCTTTTGTAATTTAGATGATGCAGTAATTTGCAAACACTAATGACAAAATACGTCATTGTACAAGCATGGGCAATAACTTCAAGGACATTACTTGGCCTTAGTTATGTGGAAGTTAGACAAAGTTTCATGCAAGTCAAACAAGCCATAACAAACACAGGTCCTTACACAATTTAAAGAATCTTGGTATGGTCTAGCCTCTTTGATGGAGGGCCATATCATGTAGCCTTTGCTTTTCCTTGTTATCCTTGCACTCTGCTCTTTTTTTTAATATATTCTTGATTACCACCACCCCTTAAAAAAACTTTAAATCTAAACTTGGTCACTGTAAATGCATTACTTTCAAATGGCAGGTAAAAGACAACCAATGAAAAAGAATTCAATATTTCAATCTTTCTAATGATGCAAGACTACTCATATAAGGATGTCAGCTTTCATAATAATGTTTTGATCTCGTAATCATTGGGCTGAGAGGTTCTTGATTCATAATTTCTCCTATTGAACATGACATTATAAAATTGCCACAAGGACATACTAATTTGTACATATGACAAGTTAGTCACTTACAAAGTAGCAATAACATGCCACATATTAAAGGAGTAGTAACTTTGATATGTACTAAAAAAGCAGATGTGATCTTGAAAACTAAATAGACTTAAATTTTGAAGGAAAAAAACCTGTCGATCTTGTTTTGTAGAGCAAAATGATAGGCTCAATTAGACACTGTGGAGGGAGATATTCCTTTGCCTCTTCCCCATTCCTTTATTTTGAATTTTATTTTTTGGCAAATGAGGGGGGGGGGGGGGAAGAATAAACAAAGAAAAAGAACCAAAATAAACATTTATCTAGGCTACCTATAGTAGCTAGTTTTCCATAAGAGTAATAAATTGACCGAAAGTCACATATTATGACCCATGAATCAAAATCACAAGGTAAAGCAAATGCTTAGGAAATCCAATCACAAAAAACTAGATGTTTGTATAATCTAGGAGAAAAGTTAACCTCTGTCAATATCTTTAATTTGGCATAACAGGAAATAGAATTTAGAAGGAACATCACTTTGTACTTTGCAATAAAATCTATGAAATTTTCTTCCAAAAAATGATGATAGCATTGGAACATTTGTCTTGCTTGTGCAAAAACAGTGAAGAGAGTAGAAAGCTTTTTGAATATGGTTATTAATACCCAATTAAGCTTGGTAAGCTTGGAAAATGGTGGATGACGAGTAAAACCTGCCAAAACAAAGTCAGGGGGCTTCAAAGTTATGTGTTGCAGGAAAATCATCCAATACTTAAGTCAGTTTGTGATTGAAACCAAGCATTTATGGTAATTTTTCCGAGTAAAAACCAAAGTATCTTGAGTTTTTCATGAGTTTTCCTTTATAGGATCGATGCATCTAATTAACAAAAGAGTTTTCCTTTGGATTGAGAACCCATGATTAAATGTATCCTGTCTTCTATCAAATCCCATTAAATGTGGTAATGAGCCCATCCTCCATATCTCATAAGCTTGACCACTCTAATGGGTTGACATTATGGTAGGCCTATCTTAAGTAATCTCATAAGCCTAACTTTAAATAGTATCATTATAATCTTATAAGCTCAACTATAATGAGTATGTATTATAGGCAAAGCCTAATATGATATCAATGGTTCAATACTAAAACTTTGGGTACTTAAGGGAAAATTGTTAAGTGGATTTCTGGTTTCCTTGACAAGCTGCAACTAAAGTTTCTAGAGATGATGTAGAGAAAGCAACATGAAACTTATTTTGCCACCTACAGTGCTACTCTCTAGGACCCTCACTCCCTAGTGGGAGAGGGAGAGTCATTTTTTGGAGGACAAAGCCACACTTTTTTGGGTGCTGGAAGAGTTTGTCCTTCCTTAAGACCTCAATCAGCTCAAGCATAAAACATATTATCCTACCAAAAATATGAGGGTAGTAATAAAACATAGCTTTCATGTAGGCTTCTAATTCTTTTCTTCTCTCCTTTTGTTTTGATGTATATATATCATTTAAATAAGCATGTTTTTGCTTTTGTTGTTAGATTCCCATCTTTCTAAATGGAATCTCGGTGGGGTTTAAGAATATGGAAAAGGCAAACAAAAAGTTGCACTCTATCAAGTAGCCCTTAGCCAAAAGAAAGTCATGCTCCAAAATAAAGTAGTGGAGTTGGAGAAGGAGAAGAAAGGTCTAAAACTTGTTCATCACCTAGAATAAGGCCCCATAGAACTCCATCACCTATTTAGGCTCCTTAAAGGATGCCACAGTGGAGGTGGCATACCATTTTGAGCCCTCCACTTCGGATGGGGGCTGCCAAAACTTAAAGTGCTGAGCTAAAAAAAAATGTGGCAGCTTTGGAAGCCGATAATGCCTACCTCCCCATGGAGATAATAAGAGAGCAAAATGAGGCTAACTGGAGGTTCATTCAGGAGCTAGTTGATTGGTTCACTTGGTGTTGTTTCCAAGTTGAATAGACCCATCCAAATTTGGATTATCTAATTTGGATGTTTAACATGATGTTCCTAAGGAGTAAATCCTATTGTACAAGAAGGGGAAGCTTAATGTTAGTACTGTTGACTTCATTGGGCAAAGTGGCCTAAAAGATGTTTCTATAGAGGCTTAGGAACTGTGTAACACATTTTCAAGTTTTTTTTATGCATTTTGTTAGTACATAATGTCTTCTATTCCAATCTACTTGATGTCGATTTTGAAAATTGGCATCATTTTTTCGGACAAAATATTAAAAGCCTTAGTTTAGTTTTGGTGGCAAAAGTCCTTAGAGAAGAAAGGAATTCACTTTAATAATCATTTTACTTTGTCATTATCAAAATGGATGAGAGGTCTTGGTATCAAAGATATTAAACTCTTTAACCAAGTGTTGCTTATGAAGACCTTTTGGACAATATGAAATTGGATTGAATATTTAGTTTATAAGGTTTTTTTTTACTAATATGTATTGGGAGGATCTCATTAGCAATAAAAAATTGTCTCATCTCCATCGTTTATAAGGAATAGCTTATGTTGTGGTCATAAGCTTTTACTGTCTTCAATTAGATGGTAACTAGGCTCTAAATAAGCTAGCTAATGTTTGGAAGGATAGTTGGATTCATGGGATTATAAATGATAAGTTATGTTCTTGTATGTATTGTAATTTAAAGCAATCAATAAGAAAAGTCAAGGATCTAATAGACCAAAATCAAGCCAATGGGATGACAAATTAATCAAGTAATTTTTTATAGCTAAGATAGATAATGTTATTTTATCAATCTAGCTCCTTTAACTTGCAATATGCCAAGACAAGTTTGTTTGGGTTGGTTCTCCAGATGGCTAGTCCAATGCTAAGAAAGGATGTGCTTCCTCAAGATCCCAACAATCTATAAGCTAAAATCTTGAAAATCTGAAGCTTTTTAGATTCATGTGAGCCATAAATATTCCTGAAAAGGTGAAGGTTTTTTGTTGGAAAATATGTTATAACTTTTTAGCTACAAAAGCTAACATAAAAATCTGAAATTCTTTAGATGACTCAATATGCCTATGATACAAGTTGGCAGAGGAAACTGTTGACCATTTGTTGCTACATTAACTACTATTTTAGTCTGTTTGGAACTACACTCATTCTATTAGAGGCATTAGTTAAACTCAAAACCTAATTTTGGATTCAAACTTGATTCAAAACTTTCAGGTTCTGGCTGGTTTTATAGCTAAAATTAGGCTGTTTTAACTTGATCTAAGCCAAAATTTGATGATTTGAGTTAGTTCAAATCGGGGTTAAACCAGACTAAACTGATTGGACTTAAATTCCCCACCCTATATATTAGTACTCATTAGCCTAAATGCACGCACACCCTAACACCACACACACATACATGCATACTCTACTGCTCATTTGATACTCTTTTCACTATTCTCCTAAAGAATGCCTCACTCTCTCTCGATCTCTCGCCCTTTCTCTAGCCCAGTTGCCATAATTCGTATACTCTTTGGACTTTCTGGCAACTGCCACCGATCTTCTCCTTGTTATCTTTTTCTCAGATTACCCTCGCTACCAGTGTGGTGCTCCGCACTCACCATGACTACTTCCGGCATCCTTCATTCTTGAAGCCTTTGGTGAATCGCCCCCATCACCTTCACTGATTTCATCCTTAGGTTCATTAATGTGCTGTTTTTGCCTTTAGGTTTAGCATTTTATTGATTTTAGGCAATCTATTGGAGAGTTTCTAAAGTTATTAAGTTATTACTATGAGGTATGAAAATAATCTATGTTAAACCAAAAGAAAAACTACATTTTTCAGTAGAAGAAATCAACCTCCCATGCTGATATGCTTTGTATTATAGATTTCTTCGGTGCATTGAAGGCTATAATTTATGAGAATGAAGTGAGGAAGTCGATTATGGATGTTGCTGGCTAATTTGGGGCCAACCCAAATTCTACTTTTTAAACCCAAATTTATTTGGTTCATGTAGGGTTGGGCTCTTCATTAAATCGAGTCAAGTTCAAACCATGAATTTGGGGGATAAAGTAAGTTGAATTCTAGTTGGGTTCGTCCCGAACATGATAGTTTCGACTTGACTTTCAGAAACTACATTATATACCAACATCTAATCTAAATGACATGTTGGTTTCTTGGTTGGCACAACTTGTTGGCTCTGAAGTACCTGCAACTGCAAGGAAATGGATTATAAATTGCAGGCAATAATGGTAAACTATATGGTTTATATGGCTCTGGAGGAATAATGTCATACATAGCAACTCATCTGCTAATCTTATGACCATAATTGTCATGTGTGATCAACTTCTCAATACATTTACTCAAGTGAAGGCTTTGCGAATTAATCAACAAATTGTGATACCTTTAGCTCAAGGATTCTTGCTAAGAAGTAGGGAAATAAGAGAGCCATTGATAAACTGGCAGTCATAATAGTTGATGGTTCTTAGAAATCTCCCTCAAATGAAGGAGGTTATGAGTTTGTGATAAGCACATTATGATTGGCAAGGAAATGTCAAGTATCAGGAATCTCTAAAACGATGATCACAGAACTTAATGTTATCTTTCAAGCTGCTATGAATTGTGGTAGGGAATCAAATTTGCATATCATTAGAATTCTTACTGATTGTTCCAATGCCTTTCTTCAGATAGTAGGAGCTTCTCCACCACACACTTGCAACCAAGAGATTAGCAGATATTTCATGCCGACCATCTTGCTTTGCTTATTTTCATCTTATTGTAGTTTCTATGGAAGCAATTTGACCTGCTCATGACGCAGCTCGACAAGCTCTATTCTATTCGTGACACTTCTTTATTCTATCTCTAACTTCTAATATCAAAAAACAAAAACATGCCATAGTGCTAACATAGGTCTATGAAATTTCCACCACCAAAAATAACTCTCTCATCTTATCCGCACACAATTGAAAAACATGAGAATTGCAAAATATTTTTTTTCTCAGTCCTCTTTAGATTCTTTTTTTTGTTTGGAAATCCTCATATCTTGCAATTTTATACACAATTGACTTTTTTTTTCCCCATACCTAGACCTTAACTCAATTTGTTTATTGATGTGTCAGACCCTAACTCAAATAAATTATAGGAAAACAAAAAATCTAGTTAACTTATTAGTGCTGTCTAATACTTATTATAAGTCTCATTACGCAATTAAGTGTTGCTGGCTCTAACGAATTCAATTCAACATGAACTGAATGCCCCTGGATAATTAAGGATTCGACTACATTTTGCTTGTAGTCGTTTGAAAACAGTACTGCTTGGATTGTACAAATCAGAATAGGATGCTTGGATTGCATAATTCAGAGTAGGACACTTAGATTTATGGGGCAAAAAGTTTGGCAAGCAAAATGCTAAGTACGTAATTGTTATAATACAAGTAAAGTTTGACGAGTTCCTTGCTGCTTGCCTTGCTAGTTATAATTAATCTAAACCACGTCACTAGCTACCCAAATTGCCCAGAAGGAAAGGTGGTTCAGTTTGAAATATTATGTTTGCTTATCCACTGCTAATTTATTAATATAATTGATTTTGCAGCTTAAAGCATATGGTTAACTATAGTCTATAAGTTTTAAAAGAACAAATTAAGCAGGAGACGTACTATTATCATTAATCTGGGTCCTTTCGCTATCTCACCAGTCACCACCCCCCTTGTTCGTTCCTTTTACTTGTTTCTTGAACTCCATTAATTTAATATGCAGTTTAATTTTAGTTACTTCATTTTGTTCAATTCTACATGATACATACACACACACATACATACAAACATAGAGAAACAAATATGCAACCTTTTTTCTCTAAAAGAAAAACATACACCTTACTTTTATGTATACGCACGGTACATACACATACACATATAGTTGTTGATGATTTCGGAGTTCATGTGTAGGCTTACACAATACTATAATAACTAAAAGGAACAAAAAGCGTGAAATGATTAGAATCTTGGGACGGAATCATCTGGATCAGGGTTTGATCATTCGGAGAAGTAAAGGCAAAAATGAAACCGAAAGTTTTCCATCTCCACACCATAGCACAAGTTTACGTAGAAGCAACTCTTTCCAACATTTTGCTCCCTTATCTTCTACATTAATTCCCACAAAATGCATCAAAACCCCAACCCCCCACTATAAATAACCAAATCCTAGCTAGCTAGCTGATTACTTAAACATACATCAACGAGATCATCCAAAGCTAGCAAACCCACCCAGTTGAATCTTAGTTTCTTCCTAGCTTTTTAATTTGTTTGTGAAGTTTTTTTTTTTTTCAGAGTAGTTAATAATGGCGAAAGGCAAAGACAAAGGCTCCATCCCCGACAGAACCTACAGAGGCTTAGGCAATCTCATCAAGCTCCTCCCGACCGGAACAGTGTTCATGTTCCAGTTCCTGAACCCTGTCTTGTCCAACAACGGTCACTGCCACCCCCTCAACAAGTTCCTCACCGCCATCCTCATCTCCGTCTGCGGCTTCTCCTGTGCTTTCTCCTCCTTCACCGACAGCTACAGCGACGATGACGGTACCGTCCACTATGCTATCGCCACCAAGACCGGCCTCTGGCCGAAACCTGCCTCCGCCTCCGTCGACCCTTCTCTTTACCGACTGAGGTTGGGAGATTTCGTCCACGCCTTCTTCTCCCTGTTGGTTTTCTCCGTCGTGTCGCTTCTGGATACCAATACTGTGGAGTGTTTTTATCCGTCATTTGCGTCCACAGGGAAGGTTCTGCTGATGACGTTGCCACCGGTCGTCGGCGCCATCTCCGGCACCGTTTTCATGGTTTTCCCTAATCAGCGACACGGGATTGGGTACCCTTCAAGCAACGATGACGCTTCTGATAAAGAGTCTAAGTAGGCGGGGTTCGATATACATATATAATGGCCCTATATATTTATTTCATTTTTATACCATTTGTATTTACAAAGAATAAAAAACATGTACATAATTATTGTGTGAGCCCTATCAATGCTTTAATTTGAGTAATATTAGTTACTGAATTGGAACTTTCGGTATCAAAATAGTGAGCGAAATTCATTACTATTATTGTTGTTAAATCATCCAAAAAAAAAAAGAATGAATTGTTTTGGTGAGCCATATATACCCACGATGTAAGTTTAATTAAGAATTCAATTTGACTTCTAAACTATCAATAAGAACTAAAAATGTTTACGAAAAGTTTAAGAATGTAAAATAATTTATCAATAATAGAGAAAATAACTGTGAAAAAGAACCTATGACTACTTCAAGTAGCATAGTTGAAAAACCAAGATTGGAAAGTATAGGGAGGAGGATGGTATGGACTAATTAATTACTGTGAGCAATATACACAAGCGATCTAAGGAGTTTGAAAACTATGATTAATATTCCTTTCATCACTAGTTGTTTTGCACCATTCACTATTTATATCAATTAATTTATTTTTAGTATTTTAATATATAAATGTAAAACTTGTATATACAAATGATAACTGAATTTTATTTATAATTTCTAAATATATTTTTTAAAATATTTTACAAAATAATAATTAAAAATAAATTTAACATAACCTAAATAGAAAAATAAAATGAAGCCAAACAAAATGGGCGACTAGAGTATATACTAAGAAGTAGCAATGTTTGGACTATCAATTAATATATAATATGAGTCAATAAGTCAGAATGAGCTTGTAAAATTGGTTGGGGTTTCAAGTCTCCCTCCTCCTTTGCCTTGTAAAAATCAAATTACTGTACCTCTAATTACCAAAAAGAAATAATAATACGAATCAAATTACATGCAATTTAAGGTATAAGGAACGTACTCCTATGAGTCCCTTCCATACTTGTATTAATTATATATATATATAAACATGTAGCATAATTAAGCAACGGAACAAGAAATAACTACCAACATTGCTTGGACTCTTCTTCTGTTCTATACCTCTTACAAGGAAGACTTGCACCGCACGTGTGACTTGACATATGTTTTGCCCCTCAAATTAATCAAATGATGAGCTCACCATATTGGTAGGTTTAGTTTAATTAATCCTAATAGTCAAGCACGCTAGCTAGTTAATTGGTTTATCTAATAGCATGATCGAAATCTCATCAATATTTAATAATTTGTAAAATTGGACGATGCGTAGACTTGTGTTAGGATTACTTAAATTTGACCAGTTCTCTGTGGCAGGAGGCCAGAAATAAATGGTCGGGGTGTACGTCTACCAACCAAATGATCGAGGCTCAACTCAACCTAGCTCAAACTCGTTGGGCAGAAATTAATTAAACAAGAGTCAAATTTTGCCTAACCTGCGTGCTTCAATACCAAATTGCAGCAAATCACGCATAAGATTTCTGCTGTATATATATGTGTGTAGTTGCTCTCACACAACATCTAGATATGTAACCAGAAATAATAGATAATTAAAAAAATAAAAATAAACTGTATACTGGGTTTCTTTTTTTCTTTTATTGTTTCAATAGGATTGAGTACTTTCATTTTCTCCTAACGAGGTCATATACCTTATATAATGTGTCATCTCCGAGTTCTTTCCACATTTGGGCTATTATCTTTAATGGAATATTTGTAGAAAATCTTTGACACTAGCTCCTAGAATTTCTTTATCCTACTCCAAGCACCTTAAAACTTATATATGTATCTAATAGAGGCCAGTGAATATGGGTCAGGTGTTTTCAGTCACTAGTTGCAACTGATTAGCAACTGAAATTAGCAATTGAAACTTTAGTTGCTAGTCCCAATTTAATTTTTTTTAAAAAAATTAATTGCTGAGATGTTTATATATGTACATGTGTGTGTGTGTGTGTGTGTGTGTGTGTGTGAAATGTACTAAATGCAGTAATGAATTGTAATAATGAAAAAATTTTAATTAAAATAAATATATAATCTAAATATAATACCCCCTCTGTCCCAAAAAGAATGAAACGTACTCTTTTTTTTTATGTCCTAAAAAGAATGAAACGTTTCCCAATTTAGAAAGTTTTCAACTTCTAATTTATAACCTTACTACCTTTATTTAAACTCCCATTACACAAAATCCAATAAATAATCTTTTTTTTTAATCTTCATTTATACTCTCACAGCATAAAACCCAAAAAAGAATATTTTTATTTTTAATCATTATTTAAACTTTTATTACATAAACACCTTAATTTCTGTGCCCAGATAAACGTTTTAATTAAAACAGGATGGAGGGAATATTATTAATTTGACAATGAGGAGGAAGAAGAATGAGAAATAACAGAGAGGCCGGAGCTTAGGAAGAAGGAGGAGAAATGAAGGAGGAAGAAGAAGAAGAAGGAGGAGAATGAGGAAGGAGAAGCCGAAGTTGAAGGAAGGAAAAGAGGAAGGAGAAATGAAGGATGTAGAAGAAGGAGAATGAGGAAGGAAATGCCAAAGCTGAGGAAGAAGAAGGAGAAATGAGGAAGGTGAGGTCGGAGTCGAGGAAGAAGAAGAGGAAAGGAAAATGAAGGAGGAAGAAGACGTAGAAATGAGGAAGGAGGGCCGGAGCTGAAGTTTTTAATTTGTTTTAGCGACTGAAGCATATTAGCAACTGAATAGTGATTAATTTTAAAAAATAATATAAAATGTGCGATTACTAGTTATTGAAAATTTTAAATTATTAAATGAAAATTAATTCCATAGCCCATAAACTATTGACTGAAATTCAGTTGCTAGTTTCAGTTGTTTCATTACTTTTTTCTTGTAGTTTTACCCAACTCAATAGGAGTGGGTTGGGTTGGGTTGGGTTGGGTCAAGTAAAAATTAGTTATGGTATGCGGAGTTAGTTCCTCTCATAGAAAAAACTTTTGGTTTTCGGGTTGGTTTTGGTTTTATATAAAATCAACCTAAGATATATGTATTCATATATTATAAAATTTATGATTTTACATATATAATTATTTATTAAAAATTATATTATAAGGGTTTTTAGTCTTTTAGTTTTAAACCCAATCCTAAGTCTTAACTCCTAAGTCTTAACTATCCCAACATCACCCCCACAAATGCATTCCTTATTCACATACCATTTTAAGACAAGGGTTATGGTGTAGTTTTATTGGATCGGATTTTGTCGTTGTTATATGTATATGATATACACTGAAAAACCATAGAACCAGAACTGAAAAACACATAACCATATTTTGGTTATATTCGATTTTCATGTTATATATGAAATTTTTGCAACTGAGTCTATTTTGGGTTGGTTTGGTTCCACAAAAAATTGGAACCAACTTTAACTATACTCACCTCTAATATCTAACACTTCAACTATCATCTTCAAATCACTCAAGCACAATTTTCTCTCTCCTCCTACCCACCCAAAACTTATATATGTATCTAACACTAAAGCCAAGTGCTTCAATGACCAAATTAAGTTTGGGGACCAAGATGGATCCGGGCCTTAAGTTGGATTCTAGAATTAAATGACAACAATAAATATTTTTTATGGGCAAATTTCAAGAGAAGTCCCTAGATAATAGAAATAAATATTCTAGATGCATAATTTTCAAAGGAAGTCCCAAACTTTAAGCAATAGATATCCTAGATGGGTAAATTTCAAGAAAAGTCTCTAAAGAGTAATAATAAATATCCTAGATGGGTCATTTTCAAATGATGTCCCTAAACTTTAATAAGCAACAAAGATGAACGGTCAAATAAATGATATTTTGCAAAACACAAAAGCATGCATGCATGCTATTTTAATGAGCAATAAATAAAGAAGATGAATGGTCAAATGCAAGTTATTTTAATAAGAACTAAAATTTATGATGAAAGTGGTGTTCATTTTGTATGATATATTGTTTAATTAAGATGTGGTTGTAAAATGTGTTGTTCATTTCGTAAGATATACAGTTCAAGACGTTGTGACATTTTTATAAATATTACGAAAGTATAGGTATAGTATCGTAGACTGAGTGCATCATATAACTATTCTATCATTATTATCTTATATGATCATCAAACTCTATTTCATCTTGGCGCTTTTGTTAGCCCTATTTTGGTTGGTTTACAAGTTCCTAATCATTCTTTAAATCAATCAAGTTTATGATCTCTTTGTATGCATGGTATGAATACCCCATCATGACATAAAGCCACATGCCATCCACGTGCATCAAAAGCTGGTGATTTAAAACAAACCTCTCTCAAATAAGTATAACACAATAGAGAATCAGAGAAGGTGTGTTAGCTTGATGGTTGAAAGCTTTTTGTCCACTAAACAAAAGCTGGTGACAGTGAGCCGACTCAAGGTTCATTTCCACGTGCTTGTTTTTCAAATATATTTTCTTTGGCAATCAAAATCTATTATAATTTATTATAAGAGTAGAAATGAGAATAAACTATCCTAAACCTAGAGGTGAAGGGTTTGCTGTATAAAACCTGGATGACCTCAACTACAATTATCTAATTTTTAGATGTCTAGTTTGTGTAGGATGTGGTGACACTCCTAGAACTCGGACTTCACTTGTGGGTGTTCCTCTATATCGTCATCACACCGGCCGACGCAGGACAAAAAACAAAGTGTGGAATGCATTTAGTTACAATGCTAAAGAATTTAGATGCATGCAGTTATTTTTCTTTACGTTAGACATTCTACTTTGATTTTCAATTTGGAAGGTAAGTTGGTTCACCAACCTATGACTTGAAACTACATCCAGATTCAGTTCACGGTCAAAGTCAAGTCTTATATGCAGCCAATGACAAATTAAAGCAAAGAAGATCTTTCTTTTTTGTTTTTTAAAGAGATAGGAATTTTAAGTAAAAAAAAAAAGGAGTACCAATCTATGATTTAGTTTTCCGACATTAAGGAATTACAATCTCAATTAATGCATTAAATTGAATCATATTTCTAATGTCACCTCAGAAACTGATACCAATAAGGCCACATACTTAACATGCATTTCATAATTTTGATATAAGTTCAATAGAGAAATTAAGAACATTGATCACGAGTAGACAAATCAAGATGTTCAAGGATTTATCTTCCACGTTCCTGCAGAGCAGCCAGAGTTTGCTACCTGGACAACCTTATGGTTTGGTTTTTGAAACCTCATAACATCTTCTTGTTTCACTACATCAACCTTAACAATATGGTGGTCTGAGGTGCCTTTGGATGAAATGACCGAGTATGATCCTGGAACAAATTTGTATGTGGCCTGTGGAGATGTTAAGACATAGTCCACTCTTGTTCCATACTTGCAAGTCCCTTGAACATCTGCAGAAAACAGAACTTTACATGTTCGGTTCCAAAAGAAAGAAAAATCTGAAAGAAAATTAATTGTTGGTGAAAAGATGTAGTACTTTGGCCTTTGGCTATTATGACAACTGGTTCACATTCCCCTGCATAGTGTTTTGCGTCTGTGTACTCCTTTGCCTTCAAAAAATTCGTTACTTGGACCCTTGGAGTTGGCTTTCCTATATCTTCATAGTACTGAAACATCACCAAACATGTTTATGACCTTGTGTTAGTCTAAGTAACCCATTTGTGTTCTGGCCAAAGAATCATGATAGAATCGTAGGAGAATAACCTTGACGATGTCTGTCCATCTTTCAGGTGTGTAATCTGAGCCGTCCAAGGAATTCAGACCTCCCAACAATATGTGGGAAGAGTTGTTGGATTCAAGTATGGCTCTTATCTGCTTCATTCTCCATTTCTCATCCAAATGGTCAAGTTGTGTGCAGTAGAAGTTCACCTCTCCTGCCCATGGCACATCTATTGTGGCCTTAAGCACGTTTCTGTTCTTGTTAAATGGGCAGCTGTTAGTTTCGGATTTCAAAGAAAATAGAAAGGAACAAAAAGGAAAAAGAGCCAGTGAGGTGAAAAGAATCTAAACCTGAAATCATCATCATCAGCAATTTTCTGGACCGTCCACTTCTTGATGGGCCATTTAGACAAGATAGCATTCCCATATTCTGGCGCCCAACTCTCAGCAAACACGAACTTCATGCCCAAGGCAGCTGCTAAATCAGACAAGGGCTTCATTCCTCTCTCTTCCACTGCCTTCACGTCTTGGAGGGCCAATACATCCGCCCCAACTTCTCTAAGCACTTCCGCGATGCTTCTCCCACATTTCAGGCTCTCCTGATCATTCCAGAAGTAGTTCATCATCAGGCTTGAAGGCAAACAGACAGGTGATCTCATGATCACACTGCTCCGATTGATCGGAGACCCTTCTTTTGAGTCATCCACGAGGCCAAGAAATTTGCTCTGAGCCAATGAGATTTCATTCTCAGGCAGATTGATGGAGACTTTATGTTTTGATCTGTTGGGAGTATGTAGTGGAGATTGCTTCAGTATGCTCTTTGGATACTGATTTGGAGATATTGGCTGGACATCAAACCGGAATGAACCCTTCGAAGAACCCATATAATCCTTCTCTTCTTGATAATCAAATGCAATCGATGATTCATCCGGTTTTGAGATTGCAGGTGCCAGAGAGAACATGGCAACATTGAAGGTGGCTACCCGAAAAGGCCTTTTCAGGTTAAATAAGCCAATGTCCCCATGAGAAACAACATCACCAGAACTCTTGGCTGCCACCAGTGCTCCTTTAGGCTGAGCTCTTCGGTTGCTGCACCTCCCAAGTCTCCTGATAACAACTTTTGGCCTCGGGCGCTTCCTTATCAACCACCGGATAGTCAAGCAGAACTTCCGCAGTTTCCTTCTCAAAGAACTCAACATTGAAGCCGCAGCTTTTCTGGTTTCCATGAGAAGTTACAGAAGTTGACCTTCCCACAGCCCCTTATGCTTCAGAGACGTATGGAAATGTTGCTGCACAGAGGGACGATGTTAAAGAGACAAACTGATCCCAACTGCCCCCATATAGTGGCGCTAAGAGTTTGACAAAATGAGCAATGTTGTTGATCTCCTTTACCCGACAGCAGAAAGCCACCTTACCTGCTGCCAATGAAGCCCAAACTCTTGCTTATTTTTCTTGGTCGAACGGACCCACCTTAAATAGGAAGATTTGGGCAAGGGAAAGTACACAACTAATCTAACCAGTTGCAGTCCAGAATATAATTCTACATGATTCACACAAGTCCAACAGAAAAAACTTACAGAGAAAACTTTGTTGACTTTCTAGCATCACTAAGCTTACCTATTTGCGATGAAATAAATAATCAAGTACAGTAGCTGGACTAGTTCTGTTTCTTACGAAAGAAGAAAGATCGTAGGTGCACTTTCTGTTTCCAACATAATTTCTGGAAGAATTTACCGCTCCGCTTTACCTATATGAGAGGAAAGATGTGAATCCAAATCCTTGCCAGCGACCTCAAGTAGCATGTGTTGGCCATCGTTTTGTTTTCTTCAGAACACCATAGCTGTCCCAATAATGGAATCAAAACCGAACTCTGTTGATCTTTAGGGCTTGTTCCCGAAATTTTTTAAAGATGGCCTTTGACTCTTGTGGAATCTTGTTATAAATAAATTGCGAGAAGCATAGAGTCAGAGAAGCACGTAGACAAAAGAGGGAGCTATCATATGAAAAAAAGCGAATGAAAAACATGGCCGGACGAACATCAGAGCATAAATTAGCTTTATTATTAATCAAACAAAAGGCCTTGTCATGAGAACTATATGGAAATACAATACGCCAATAGGTGGTCACTGGGTTGACCAGTGACCACACATAGTATATCAATCAAAGCCAAATTAATACAGCCATTCACGGCCAATAATTATGACTTCTGAACTGGGTCTTCCAGCCGGTCTGTTGATGGATCCAGCCTTTTATCCATCCTCAAATGACAGGGACCAATGACCTTTCTCTGAAGCCAGAAACACGCCATATTTCGCCATCACCGAAGGAAATAACCGAGTCACCCCTGTTCTTTTTGTTTAGAGCTCAAGGTTTCTTCACTCAATTGTCACCGAAAAATGAACCAAAACATCAGCGAAATGGCCCAGTCTCTGCCAATGTGCTTGTCGATGGTTGGAATTTTGCTCATCAATCATCAACAAACAAGGAATCAAGAAGGTTCCAAGAAGAAATGTCATTCTGGCTCCCGTCAAAAAAACCATTAGTAGCAGTTTCTCTTCTAGATTTGCGCTCCTCAACGATCGAGTCAGCTGTTTCAGTGCAGTAATTTCTTCTACCCTGCTTGGTTGGCTTTTCGGCCAAAACAAATTTGTTACCATCACGGACTCTTTCAGGAAAGCCTGCCCAAACTGCACAAAGAATTAAACATGAGGATTTACTTCACTGAAAAGCATTGCCTATCCAGTCATTTTCTAACACTGTTCAACGAGGAGAAAAAAGGAACTAATTACAGGGCACGAGAAACAGTAGTGAGGTTTCAGCCGGACATCTGTAACGTACAATAGGCATTCTATAAGAAATCATATTAAGAAGTTCTTCAATTTTATGGAACAGAATCGATGCCAAAAGAAACCAAACTAAGTTCAACAATTTGGAAATATTGTTGTTCCTAGGAGCTAGTCACAATTTCACTGTACCAGTGTCCTAACATGAGGAATTGAGGATTGAGACATGCAGGCCAGCTGATTATTTTCTCATTTAACAAACAACAAAAAAAGGAATCCAGAAATATCCCATGAATGTGAATGTTAGCAGCCTAAAAGTATATGGGCCGTACCCAATTAAAAGTAACAAATACATCATGACAAATCACAACCTTTTGAGGAACTAAACATGAGAAACAAGAAGCAACAGCAGTCCGTACCATCAGATGACACAGACACGACAGATATCATCATGATTAAATTGAAAAGGCATCAAAACTTGGGAAATAAATATAATGCAACAAAATATTTGATCTTGGTTACCTCCAAAGTGATGAAGAACAATGGAGGCTGCCACCGTCACATTCAAGGAAGCTGTACCACTGCCATAGTGCGGGATATAAACAAAGAAATCGCATATCTCACATTCTTTAGCAGAAAGACCAGTCCCCTGAAAATGGAACATGTGATTGTATCAAAGATGATATATTTGGACAGTGGGGTTTCGTGAAAAACACAAATTCAGCACCTCGTTTCCTAAGAGAAAAGCTGTACTTCTCTTGAAAGGATGCTCATTAACTGCAAAAGCGCCCTCGGTGATCTCAACGCCGCAAATATCGCAGTCCTTCTCCTGAGCAAGCAATCTTCGAACTCAACGACTAAGAGTATAATATGGGCGAACTGATTTGAAAAGAGGACAAGGGGATAGAGAAATTTCGTACCTTAAGGAAGAGGCGGGCGTCGGAGAGGGAGTGGAAGTGGCGGAATCGGACGTGGGCGGCGGATCCGTGACTGCCAAAGGCGTTGAAGTCCCGGCGGCCTACCAGAATGATCTCGGAGACGCCGAAGGCGGTGGCGCTTCTCGCCAGCGTCCCCACGTTGTGCCTTTTGGCTATGTTGTGGACCACCACGTAGCTTTGGATCGCCATTTTCTTTGATTTTCTGCAAGAGCGGAGGGGCGGGAGATAGGAGACGGTCGTTCCACGGTTTACTAGGGTTTTCCTTCGGCTTAACTCAGTAATTAGTCATTAAACGCTTATGCCTAGACCGTCCAAGCACCTTAACTTTATTCTGAGGAATTTAATCCCTTCGGCATTAATTTCTCCCGTTCCCTACCTTTCGACAATTTGCAATCCTCTCCCCCTACCTCCATTATGTTTTTTCACAACACCCAGAAAAGGGAAATGCGATAATCTTGGAAAAAAAAACCTTTAAATCTTTCACCTATAGGGCCATAAACAGTGTATAAGAGTGGAAAAAATAAAAAAAAACCACTAGTTCATGACTGGCCCTACAGGTAATATAATGCATGAAACAAAATAGATGGACAATGATTACGAAAATGTTTGGGAATATCAAGGCTTAGTGATAGTTTGGGAATTTTTCTAGGATCTTGAAGCAGCTGTTAAGAAGAAAGAGGGGGCAAAGAGTCTTTTTTCAAAGAATTGAATTGGAGTTCTAGGAAGTGAGGGCAAGGGATTTTGTTTTGGGAGATTAGGGGTTGGGAGAAGGGGAATATCCAATAAGTAGTTAGTGGTTGATTATATTTTGTTCTTTCATTAATAAAATTTTTGTTTGCCGTTAAAAAAATGATTATGAGAATGTTTGATACTTAATTTGTGTTGCGCTTTATTGTGCCAAGTACTGTCTGATGATGTTTATGATCAATTAATTTGTTCTAATGGTTACTACCATGAGATTCAAGGTTGATATGCTACTTTTGATTCTCATATATATATATATATTCCAGAAATCACCAGAAGTCCTGTGCATGAGGTTAGCCTTGTAGTGGAATTAAATTGACTTTGTCATGTACTTGCCCCCCGCCCCCTTTTTTTTTTAATTGAATTGAATGGAGTTGATCAGTTGAAGATTTGTTTTTGCACCAAATAGCTGTTTTGGGTCCATTAGAATAAAGCTACAACTTTGGGGGTTAATTACTTGGGTGAGCATGGGTTTGATAGAATAAAAAAATCTAACCAGAACCATTATTTTTTAGTTGGTTTATGATGGGTAAAAATTGATGATGCACTGTAGATTTGTTCCTATTTTCATGTTGAGCTAATCTGATATGAAACCAATTGAAAGTATATATTTATATATATTATAGGATTTGCTATGATATATTTAAACATTCAATCCTCGTGGGGGCTCAAGTATAAATGTTAGCCCGGTTTTTATTGCAGAGGCTGTAGCTATTAGAGATGGTCTGAGAAAAGCTATTCAGCTTAAGATTTCTCAAGTAGACATGAAATCTGATTCCAGGATTGTGATTGAAGTTGTAACAAAGATGAAGGGGCACAGGAAATCAAGGGCATCCTTTTAGACATAGATTTGCTAAAGCAACAATTTATCTCTTGTTCTTTCTCCTACATTCCTAGAATTGCCAATACTTGCACTGATAGTATAACTTCATGGTGTAAAAGGGAAATGAAATCTCTAGAGTAGACAAATTGTCAGTCATTCTTCTTCCACGATTGCTTATAGAGAGACATGTTGTATGAACCCACTTGATAGTTGAATAAAATTCTTCTTTCACAGCCCACCCAGCTCACACATACATTCCAATTTTCATTTAGGCAAAAGGAGTAAATAACCCACTAAACTTTTCGCTATAACATAGATTGACAACTATAGTGTTTTTATAGTTAATTCACCTATTAACGCTACATTATTAGCTGATATTGGTCATTATCATTACTTTTGTCAAGCAGTATGATGATATGGAATATTCTGATTATGTCGCGACAAACGTGGTATGTATACATGGTAAGCTTGTTTATAAAAAAGATAAAATACCTAAGTTAGCCCTTGAATTTTTGTCCAACATTTTAAAGCCCTTTAAATTTTTTAGTTTAACGATTTATCTACCATCTCCCTATTTTTCCTTAAGTCCCACTTCTATCCTATTTTCTGTTCTTTCATCACACTCAACAGTATGTTCTTCCTTCATTGTTCATCACCTAGATTTTAGTCACACAAATTCTAGTTCTAGTTGCACACGCTTCAGATGACTTGCAAGTATTCATCAATGAATCTAAACCTTCAATGATGAATCTAAAAGCAACTTGACCACCACCAGAATCGTCGTTTCATCGACGATTGCCCTTACTCTCTCTAGCTCTCGACAGAGCTGCACTTAGCTTAGTCATCCAAAACGTCAAATCAAATCTTTGGTTCTCTATGCATACTTCTCAAAAGTCTATCTCAAATTGCAGAACCATGAAAATTGCCAAATCTAGCTTGGCCAAACCATCTGCTTATGAATTTCATAAGGCCTATGGATCTCCATCGCCCACAGCTTTCACTGGAAACCCAGTTAACTGCAAACAACAACTCATTCTCCATAATCAATTTCGTGGAACTGAACTCAAGGCTTACTTGCTTGTGTTCACCCTCCTCCTCCTCGCTTTAACAATGGTGTCATAATTAAAAGGGATGGTCCACTAGGTTACCTTTCTCCACCTTACTTTGATAACGGTGCAAAGATGACGGGCCAGAATTCCTACCTCAATCTCGGACAATGGGGCTCTGGGTATTACATCTGACAATGGTGCAGCCAAAGGCCACAGTTTCAACTACGGTGACACACAAGGAAAGCACAAACCTTTAAGACTGCCATAAAAGCAGCATGTATGCTCCTCGCTTTGGTGCACACCACCTATTCGATGAATTTCCTCATCCAGTTCTTGTCATACAAAATTTGAGGACCAATGTGCATCAATGAATATAGTTAGAGCATAAATATTGTAATTTATGCATAAGAATGATAATTAGGTGGTTTTTTTAATTTATGTTATTTAACAAACTTAATGAAATATTATAAAAAAATAAAATATTCTCTATGTTAGTTTTGTAAGTAGCTAATTTGCCCACATTCAAAATAATAGTGCCAAATTTCACTTAATCACAAATGTAAGTGGGCGACTTAACTGTTAAAAAACAATATTGAATAACCTATGCTATAGCGAAAAATTTAGTGGGGCATTTAGCCCTTTTTGCCTATTCATTTATTAAAACTATATTATGAATGTTCTTTTATAATTTAAAACATATATATGATGATTATTTTTTATGAAATTTTTTAAGTTAATATTGTTATTCTAAATTGTACTAATTAAATTTGTATTTAAATTTAGATGTAGTTGTGAATTATGTTAAATATTTCTTATATAGTGAATTTTGGTGAATCTAGTTATTTCCTTCTTTTTTTAGTTGTTGTTTTAGATGAAATTTATTAGCTTTATAGTTGTTACAAGTATATAATGTAAACAGGAAAAAAAAAAAACAGAGAAGTAGAACTAAGAAAACCAAACTATGGTTTTGGTTTCTTTCAATTCCCAGATCGGATTAAATTTTTATGAAATTATACTTAACTTAAATTGATTTAGTTCCACCAAAAACTCCAACTAGCATGACAAATGCTCAGTCCCTCCTCCCGGTTGTGAGAAAGCTCCTAACCAGTTACAAAAGTCGAACAAAGCGCAGTCGTGGGACATATGGACCAGTCAAAAGGCAATGGGCTGCCTGCTCCGCCGTCGCGACCTCCGCTTCACAAGAGCGACACCGATGAAGAGGACGAGAACGTGAAGCAGCTGAGAGAATGTTCTTCTCTCTACTTGGCCTTACAGGTAATCAGATAACGGTTCAAGTCCTTGCTTTCAGCTTCTCTCTTCAAGCTCAAATTCTAAAACCCTAAACCATTGTGATCTAATTGGCAGGATTGCCTTGTCAAAACAGATAGAAATTGGAAATCCTGCCAGATGGGTATGATCTACTTTCTTGTTGAAACTGTTTGAGAAGTTGTTGGCGGCTTTCCAGCTTTTTCCTCTCGCAGTTCCATTTTTTTGTTTCCCGGTTCAGTTCCAGTTCATGTGGATTTTCATAAAGGAAAAATGCTTTCCATCACATACTAAAATTTCTCGCTTTTCAAAATATTTTGCGGCCCAAAACGTCAGTATTTTCAGGTTCTGAAAGTTGTAATGTTCATTTTGGGTATGACAGAGGTTCAGGCATTGAAGGCTTGCAGCCAGAGGAGGAAGACTGACCAAGGGAATTGACCTTCACCCAGTAAGAGGATGAAGTTGAAGACTAGTTGTATTTAGGTTTTAATATACTAGTATCATTTAATTTGTTTTTGGGGATCTGGCTGATGGACAGAGATTTCAACTCCTTGATCTTGTTTCTTCAATCAACACACGATTTTCGAAGACGGGTAATGTCTTCCTGATGCCCAGGGGTTTCTACCAGTCAAATTCTCAGTCCGGCATTTGCGTCTTAGCCAGTGTCGAGGAAGAGATCTTTTAGGTAAATTAGTAGACTCAAAATAGAAGTTGATGGACCTCTCACATCCTTGAAATCAAAACAACCAGCATGACGACCGGAAAAATTATCCAGCCGATTACGGGACCCCAGCTAGCAAATTCCAGAGCGTCTCCTGAACACAATTCCTTCAATATGCAGATAATGTTGTGGGCAGCAGCAAAAAAATTCAGGAACTCAGGAACACCAGCCCTGGTTCTTAAAGTACAAAATTGATCAATGACAAAGCTAAGAAAATTCGCACATATTCATCAAAGGAAAAGAAATCAAACCTGATTCTCGTTTACAAGCTCAGAATCTTAGACAATGCATAACATTACATGAATCATGTTCTCACTTGTCTTAAATTAGAATTACAGCAAACTAGGCACAACACTGGAAGCTTTTACAACATTTCATTCAACGGATGGAAAGATGACAGGAAAGAGCTATACACACGGGAGTCATCATGCTGGTTAGCATTTCGTCTTCAAAGTGCTAAGCTACTTTTATACAAATGCCTTTCTTCTGCCTCACCGAAGGTTCACAGGCTCCAGAGCGACAGAAAAGATTTTTCTGGGGTGACAAGGTGACTTCCACAAGTGGCACAGAAGATCTTTGTGTTTCTAGCATCCATAGCTCCCTGAAAAATTTATGGATGGTTATTAAACTAAGTAGACAGCACAAGAAGAGTTGGTAAATCAAGAAAAACAACACAAACAACTTACAGGGGAGTTTGTTCCCATTGGGAGGCCCGCTCCTAAACCTGCTAAGTTATAGCCTGAGTTCATGACTGCTACTCCACAACCGGCACAATTGTGAAAATCTTCAGCATACTGTATGTCATACTTGTTGATTTCCCGCATCCTATACATTATCTCAAAACCTTGAGTATGATCATATACAACTGGTATATATATCAAGTACCGTATGAATTTCAGAGACATGAAGTCTATTAACACTTAAAGCTCAGAGAGTGCACTGTGAACATCACATTAACAAAGTCCAATAGAAAACATTTATCTGTTCCAGCAAAATCAAATGATAAATATAAGATACTATACCACTTCTCCTCCTATTGAAATCCAACTACTTCTGAAAAAAAAGTATATGTGCCCGAGATTATGAAATTGTACCTTGAAACATGTTCCCCTTTTGCGACATTGTATAATGAAATGAAGGATGGAGTAAGCGAGGTTGCAGTAAAAGATGAGCGAGTACGGAAGAATTTAGTAGCTCGGAGACATTTCCTTTTCGGATTATAGCAAACAATAACATCATTATTGTACAACATCAAGATTTCACCACTGTTGGAATTTGCCACAGGCTCATAAAAGTTCCAGGTGCTGTGCTTTGGATACAAATTCTCGACCACAAACTGTTTGGTCCATGACTCCTGCACCCCATACTCCTTCATTATCCAGATCTCAAAACGCAATGAGTTGTTAAACGAGATGATATACAGACAGCCTCCTAGCACCCCAATCTTGAGGAAATCTGTATACTTCTTGTCCCCCGGACGGAAATGAGGAGGTGGAGGGACTGCACCAAACTGCTCACGTGCAAAGTCAAACCTATGAATAAACTCACTACCATTAGGAGTGCAAGGCACCCAGTGGAGAGCCCCATTCAGGAAACCATTGAAGGGCATAGAAACAAGATCTTTTGGAGCAAGCCCTATGCTCCTCCATGAACCACTGCCCAATGTGTATATCTCAGCCTCTTTGTAGGTGCAGCTAGGATCATTCATGGGATAATAAGTCTGCAGGACTTTGTATTGACCCGTGGCAGCGCAACAACCGAGCCCCCAGAACCCACCACGGGTTCTGCCCCTATGGGTCGTTTGAATAGTGATATATTCACCAAGCATAGGGTTACAGACATAAATGGGGTCTTCTTTGTCAGACCCATATAAGCAAAGCAAGCCATTACAAGAAGCCATGTTGGCAAATTTCATGGTGGGGACGTTATCTTTGGGGGTGAAGCTCAATTTCCTGGCCTGGAAAGCTCCGTCATTGTCTTCAATCTGAGCTAATTGGAGTCTCTTGGACTCGTTCGTGGGGGGTAAGGTCTTGATGAGGATTCCGATGGGCGATCTAGCTAGATGGAGCCTAACAAATTCTGGATCTGAAATTAGATGGAAAAATCTTTTGCAAACGCACCTGCAATCGAAGATTGAGTCCACCGGGAGCCGGGAAAGCACGTCGATGAGTGTAAGGCGAGGGAGCTGAAGAATTCTCGCCGGAAAATGGGGCTCGGGTCGCCGGTTACTCCGGGTTGACGTCGGCGACGGATTCACCAGCGCCCGTTTTCTGGTTCTCATTGCAGGCTTCCCCTTGTGACTGGTCGAAATCGAAATGGGTTTTGCAAGTATGAGCTCCCTAGTTGGGAGTTTATAGTGCCGACGTAACTACGCGAGTTTGTCTTTGTCCGAATTGGTCCGGTTCAGATTAGGGACTTGAACTTCTTTGTTTCTTTCGATTTAACCCTCTAGGTTACGAAGATCTCTTCGGTGTCCAAACTGTTTGGCAAACGTGACGTGACTCCCAATTTGAGAGTGAGCGCACCTGGTTTGGTTTTAAGATCACATTCCTATTTCATTATCTCTCCTCCACTTTACCAACGTGCCGGCTTGTCTATTTGATAGTTGATTTTTTGTTTTAGTTTAGCAGTTCCTCAAGTGAACATCGCATCATACATAATGAAGGATGTTTCTGCACATACGCAATACTTAAACGATCTGTTCTGTTCTACTAGATTCTAAGGATCTTGATTGGCACAAACATCCTTTCAGCGCACAAAACTTTGTTTTGTCACAATGGGCCGATGAATTAGAAGAAATAAGCATTTTCCATACACGAAGCCCTTGATCGGACTCAAGATCCTCTTGTTTAAGGTACATGAGTTTGATGATTAGTCTTTTATGACATCAAGTGTTCGCAAATCAGAGTTGGCGCCTTCATAGCTTTCTGGTCGATCCATTTCCAGTTACTCCGGCGCAACTTCAGCCGACTTTGATTCTACAAACTAAAATGCTCATAGCGAACGGGCTCTTTTTCTAATTTATCTAATCAGTTAGTGCGATGAACAATCACTTGCGTAGACTCAGAGAAAGGAGACATAAGTATTGGCAATGGGGTAGAATGCCCCATAAACACAACCGGTTTTTTTTCACATAGGAAGAACTTCTAAAGTTTGGACCAGCACATTAAGCAGAGAACGGAAAAAAGCAGCAAATCACCCAAAGACTGCTCAATCCACATCTGATTTATTCTCACAAAGTTCATCCACATTGACCCATTCAATCAAGCTTCTTGCTCCCCCTGACCAACTTCCGTCGTCAAGCCCAGCTTTACTTGCTATAGCGAAGGCGAATTAGCAGGAACAAACTTGACAGAGACACTGTTGACACAATGGCGCTCATCTGTTGGTACAGGGAACCCTTCCCCTTTGAAAACATGGCCCAAGTGTCCCCCACAAGCTGCACAAGTAATTTCTGTCCTCCTTCCATCAGGATCCGGCTGCACATAATTTGTAACATGTTTACCGTCCATCCGTGACAGAAAAGCAAATTACAACAATGTAGAACTAAGCCAAAAGCTGGAAAATTGTAAAGAAAGCTGAAGCTTACATAGCGATTTATGGCTCCAGGTAGGCCCTCGAAGAAAGCAGGCCAACCACAGCCAGAGTTGAACTTGGTTGTTGACTTGTACAGTGGCGTTTCACAACCAGCACAGTTGTAGATCCCTTCCTCAAAGAACTTGTCATATTCTCCAGTGCCTTTCAACCTGTTTAATCAAATTTGGCGTAGATTGCAGAACGATCAACTAAAAGTACTATTAACAGCAGAGCCTAACATCAAGCTTGAATACTACTCTGTGACAGCAGTGTCTCAGCTACCATCCAAAGAATGCACAATCAATTCACATATGCCATGATTTATTTGCTAAGATAGGTACTGTCTAAAAGTAACAGGGGGCTGTAATTATAAACAAAGAGTATATCTTTCATGAATTGCATGGTAAACAGGTTCTAGCTGACCAGTAATCATGTTATTAGAAAGAGACTACTTCAAGGAGAATCTTTAAAAACAAAAGGCCCCTATAATTCCAATTGTCAGCTGATGATCTGGAACAACTTTCCAAGTTTGTGTTGTCGTCATCAAAAAGGCCGCTGCAAAGATCGCCTCACACATGGTTTGCTTTTCAAAACTCTAGTGCGTGAACAAACTTGAATTAAGTTTCCTTATAAACATTGGCAATTAATTGTCTTTCTGAAACACTTCCCACCATCCACATTCAGGTCACAGCAATGGCAACGGATATAAAGCAGTGGAACCGAGAAAGAAGTAAAATTACAAACTGGGAACTGATAGAATCTGCGCAAGACTGATGCTTGAGTTTTGATTTTTTTTTTTTTTGGGGGGGGGGGGAAATTTTCTAACATTTTCATGGGACGAAGGTAGGGTTTAGGAATTACTCTGTTCCTTTCTGGCGCAGGATGCGAAACTGTTCCGGTGACAGAATGGCCCGCCACTCTTCCTCTGTCTTCAGAACGGAGGCCATCGAGAATCGACACCAGAAAAGGTTCTCGTTCTCCTTGATCCCGTTGAGTTAGGCCTTCAGTCTGATCCGAGTAGGTTAATATAGAACCTGGACGGATATTCCGAACAAAGGGCTGTGAACTTGTGATGGAGGTTACGCCGCGTGGGCTACCATTTCTGTTCTTGGACAAATTACTCATTTTTTCCATTAAGGTTTACTTAAAAATACAGAGATGCACTGCATTTTAGAAACTGCTATTCACAGATCAAGCTTGCTGTTTATACTTCATAGTTCATTTCAGCCCGTTCCAACAATTAAATGGATATGGTAGGAATTCGGTTATATTTGTGAAAGAATGGAACAGGACTCGGGTGCTAACAGGATTCGGATGCTGTGACTTTAAATTTTTACCCCTTTTTGTTGAAATTTTCAATTTTTTAACTTTTGTTGCAGGAGGCAATTGTTTCTGTACTCTTTAAAAAGTTCTAAGTATATCTTTGGGTAAATTACACATGTTGCCTCTAACCTTTAATTATTATTCTTGTTCTAACCCTACCCTTCATTTTACTTGTAGCGTATCCCTAACATCAATAAAATGTTTCATTTTGACCCTTTTTTGGATGAAAACTGTTATCTTGGATGGAAAATGCCACATTAGCATATAATTAGAGAAATAAATGCTACTTCTAACCCCTAAATTTTTTTTTCTTTTCGAAAACATCTTGAAACTTTTGTATATGATAATTTGGCCACCATCAATTTGATTATCTCTCTGATCCCACCCAACCACACTAGCTTCCATCACGATCACCAACCGAACCTCATCTTTCATCATCGTACCCACCGTTGACTGCCTCCTTCTCGGTGCCGAGACCTCTCTGCCGAGACCTCTCTGCCATGGTGTTTCCTTTGCTCATCGATCTCGAAAGCCCAACGATTGACTTGTTGCCACCTCCCTTTCTCTGATCTGCCTCATTGATCACCACTTCCGTAGACGCTTTCATCCTCTTCACACTCAAAACCTACATCATTTTCATGCTTGAAACCCAAATCCTCTTCACGCTTGAGACCCCTATTTAATTATTGCTCCTGGAGCGACTCTAGCTTACAATTTTGACAAACAAATCATCTACTACAAGACTAGCAACAGAGGCTCTTTGATATATTGAATAGCGTCCTTCGCCCGAATGCGTCATCTGCTACACCAAAATAGGAGAGAAGCTTGGCCGAACCCACAGCATTAGCAGCATCTCCCGCTTCCTCTCTACCATCCTCGCCTTCACCCAAATCGAGGACAAGCTCACCACACCTATCAATGTCCAAACTTCACAGATCCGTCCACACTCGGCTCCATCTCGTCCAAGCTTGCCCAACCACTTGAAGCTTGCTTCTTGCAGACCAAGCCCAACATGTAGCAGATGATTTGTTTACCAGAAAATCAATCTTCCCCTACTCGAGGTTAGTTTTCTATTGTGGATTCTTTAGAAATTAGAGATCTATGAACTGTTGTTTGGAGATTTCTTGTTGCTTTTTGTTATCAACCGCTGAACTTGGTTGTGATGGTAGCTGGCATGGTCAAGGTGGGATCCAAGCGAGAATCAAATCAGCAATGGTTGAAGATGATGGTCAGATCATTAGATATAAAAATTTGAAGGTTTTTTGGTAAAAGAAAAAAAAATTAATGGCTAAAAGTAGCATTTATCTCCATAATTTTATGCTGATGTTGCATTTTCCAACCAAGATAATGGTTTCTAATAAATACTCATAAGTGTATTGCTATTAAAGGTTTAAATCATCATTATACACTTTGAGTATGATTAATTTTTATATTCTAAGCATTTTTCACCGGGTTACTATTCACACATTTTCACTATTCACACGCATTTTTTTACTATTCATAGTTACTATTCTCCGGCTTACTATTTATACACGTGTGTTACTGTACATATGTGATTTACTGTTCATTAATATTAAAATATATATATTAAATAATCATTTTTTTATGTAGGTAAAATCATTACTTGGCCACCCTTCACGAGAAAAATCATATTTGGAGTTGTAAGCATCGGAACTAAGTGATTCCAAATTTATCTGAAAGCCAACACATAGATCTTCAACTCTACTTTATTCCGTGAGCTAGTTTGATCATTTTCATTACCGAAATCTGATTATAGATGAGACCATTCGTTCATTCGTGTGTTGAAAAGCAGTTTTGGTAGAAAAATCATAACTTGAGCTACGTATATCCGATTTGAATGAGCAAGCTATCGATTCGAAGCTAAAGAAGAGATCTACAAGTTCTGTTCTTTGAGGAAGAGCTAATTCAATATCTACAATGGTTGAAAAATTAAAATAAATTGCAGCCCGCCTTTGTTAATTTGTATTTACCTACATTTTACTATTTTACCATTTTACCTACCCCAAAAACTCTATAAATAGGCACCTTATGGGGGAGGACGAATTCATGCCATTTCTTAGGCCTCATCTATGTTTTTGTGTCAAAGTTAGCTTTTCTTCTTTGTTTTTATTCTTATTTCCAATACCAAAGCTCTGTCCAAGTATTTTTTTCTTGTTTTTCTTCTTATTCTACATATGATATTTCAATTCATGTTCATTTCATCTTTTTATATGTTGTTTACTTTTATCATGGCTAACTAATCTTTTTTTTACTAAGGTGAAATGGTGAAGCTTTTGGTATAAAAGTTATGATTGATTTGAATGAATCACAATGTTAACGATATTTTCTTCCTCAATCTATTTAACTTCCCTTCTTATTAAGTGAGAGTCTTGATTCATCATAGTCAATCGTTGGCACAAAAGTTACTTGATTCTCTCTATAAAACATGGCTCTACCGGCTATATTGGAATCTTGAGTTATTGTAGATAAAGGTTGGCATGATGGATACTTGAACCTATTAGCAAGCGTTGGCGTTTTAAGATCAATGAAAGTTAATACTAACTAAATTTTTCGATTAGGACCTCATTTATGTGTGGATCTCAATTAAGTGGTAAGATGAGCTAAAATTAATCATAACCGATATACTAAAAATGGATCACCTACCATTAACTATTTGATTTGAATTTAAATTTTTAATCAACATTTGTTCACACCTTTCACGAAAACCTTCTTTATTAAATATATGTAATTTGTATTTCTTAATTCACTTCCCTATTGTTCGACACTCGGACTCCCAATATTTTATTACTTGTGACAACCTACACTTGGGTTATAATTGCTAAAGTGCAGCAAGTTTTTTGTGCCGTTGTTTAGGAAGTAAAATTAGAGTACAAATTCATTTTTTTTCTTTTTATCCCTTTTTATTTTGTTTTTTTTGTTTATCGTATGGAAGGCTGAGCCTCCTACCTATTCGTTAATCATATGAAAGGCTGAGCCTCGTACCTCTTAATTTCTGTTAATCTTAATTTTTTTATTTTTTTTATTGTTGAATGGAAGACCGAGCCTCCTATCTTTTATTTTTATTCATATTACTTTCTTTTTATTTATTTTTCTTATTATTATTAAATGGAAGGCTGAGCCTCCTACCTAACTTGTTATTGATAGTTATTTTTCTTATTATTATTTTGTTTATATATGAAAGCTTGGTCACGTATATCAAGTGGTAGATTGGTAAGAAAATCTTCATCTTTTTCAAACATGGCTTAACATATTAATGAACAAGAAGATAATCATTCTCTACATAATGACCAAGATCAGCCTAGGAGATAATCATTCTCTACATAATGACCAAGATCGACCTATGACACTTAGAGAACTCATGAATCCCATAAGAAATAGCACTTCATCATGTTTAATTTCTCCTGCTAATGCATGTAACTTCAACTTCAAACCAGGTATTATTCAACTTTTACCAACTTTTCATGGCTTTGATTCTAAAAATCTATACTTATCATTTTACCTACCCCAAAAACTCTATAAATAGGCATCTTATGGGGGAGGACGAATTCATGCCATTTCTTGGGCCTCATCTATGTTTTTGTGTCAAAGTTAGCTTTTCTTCTTTGTTCTTGTTCTTATTTTCAATACCGAAGCTCTGTTCAAGTGTTTTTTTCTTGTTTTTCTTCTTATTCTACATTTGATATTTCAATTCATGTTCATTTCATTTTTTTATATGTTGTTTACTTTTATCATGGCTAACTAATCTTTTTTTTACTAAGGTGAAATGGCGAAGCTTTTGGTATAAAAGTTATTATTGATTTGAATGAATCACAATGTTAATGATATTTTCTTCCTTAATCTATTTAACTTCCCTTCTTATTAAGTGAGAGTCTTGATTCATCATAGTCAATCGTTGGCACAAAAGTTACTTGATTCTCTCTATAAAACATGGCTCTACCGGCTATATTGGAATCTTGAGTTATTGTAGATAAAGGTTGGCATGATTGATACTTGAACCCATTAGCAAGCGTTGACGTTTTAAGATCAATGAAAGTTAATACTAACTAAATTTTTCGATTAGGACCTCCTTTATGTGTAGATCTCAATTAAGTGGTAAGATGAGCTAAAATTAATCATAACCGATATACTAAAAGTGGATAACCTAACCTTAACTATTTTATTTGAATTTAAATTTTTAATCAACACTTGTTCACACCTTTCACAAAAACCTTCTTTATTAAATATATGTAATTTATATTTCTTAATTCACTTCCCTATTGTTCGACACTCGGACTCCCAATATTTTATTACTTGTGACAACCTACACTTAGGTTATAATTGCTAGAGTGCAGCAAGTTTTTTGTGCCGTTGTCTAGGAAGTAAAATTAGAGTACAGTTCATTTTTTTTTCTTTTTGTCCCTTTTTATTTTATTTTTTTTTGTTCATCGTATAGAAGGCTGAACCTCCTACCTATTCGTTAATCATATGAAAGGCTGAGCCTCGTACCTCTTAATTTCTATTAATCTTAATTTTTTTATTTTTTTTATTGTTGAATGGAAGGCCGAGCCTCTTATCTTTTATTTTTATTTATATTACTTTCTTTTTATTTATTTTTCTTATTATTATTAAATGGAAGGCTGAGCCTCCCACCTAATTTGTTATTGATAGTTATTTTTCTTGTTATTATTTTGTTTATGTATGAAAGCTTGGTCACGTACATCAAGTGGTAGATTGGTAAGAAAATCTTCATCTTCTTCAAACATGACTGAACATATTAATGAATAAGAAAATAATCATTCTCTACATAATGACCAAGATCAGCCTAGGAGATAATCATTCCCTACATAATGACTAAGATCGACCTATGACACTTAGAGAACTCATGAATCCCATAAGAAACAGCACTTCATCATGTTTAATTTCTCCTGCTAATGCATGTAACTTCAACTTCAAACCAGGTATTATTCAACTTTTACCAACTTTTCATGGCTTTGATTCTAAAAATCTATACTTATCATTTTACCTACCCCAAAAACTCTATAAATAGGCATCTTATGGGGGAGGACGAATTCATGCCATTTCTTGGGCCTCATCTATGTTTTTGTGTCAAAGTTAGCTTTTCTTCTTTGTTCTTGTTCTTATTTTCAATACCGAAGCTCTGTTCAAGTGTTTTTTTCTTGTTTTTCTTCTTATTCTACATTTGATATTTCAATTCATGTTCATTTCATTTTTTTATATGTTGTTTACTTTTATCATGGCTAACTAATCTTTTTTTTACTAAGGTGAAATGGCGAAGCTTTTGGTATAAAAGTTATTATTGATTTGAATGAATCACAATGTTAATGATATTTTCTTCCTTAATCTATTTAACTTCCCTTCTTATTAAGTGAGAGTCTTGATTCATCATAGTCAATCGTTGGCACAAAAGTTACTTGATTCTCTCTATAAAACATGGCTCTACCGGCTATATTGGAATCTTGAGTTATTGTAGATAAAGGTTGGCATGATGGATACTTGAACTTATTAGCAAGCATTAGCGTTTTAAGATCAATGAAAGTTAATATTAACTAAATTTTTCGATTAGGACCTCCTTTATGTGTGGATCTCAATTAAGTGGTAAGATGAGCTAAAATTAATCATAACCGATATACTAAAAGTGGATCACCTAACCTTAACTATTTGATTTGAATTTAAATTTTTAATCAACACTTGTTCACACCTTTCACGAAAACCTTCTTTATTAAATATATGTAATTTGTATTTCTTAATTCTCTTCCCTATTGTTCGACACTTGGACTCCTAATATTTTATTACTTATGACAACCTACACTTGGGTTATAATTGCTAAAGTGCAGCAGGTTTTTTGTGCCGTTGTCTAGGAAGTAAAATTAGAGTACAAGTTCATTTTTTTTTCTTTTTATCCCTTTTTATTTTGTTTTTTTTTGTTCATCGTATGGAAAGCTGAGCCTCCTACCTATTCGTTAATCATATGAAAGGCTGAGCCTCGTACCTCTTAATTTCTGTTAATCTTAATTTTTTTATTTTTTTTATTGTTGAATGGAGGACCGAGCCTCCTATCTTTTATTTTTATTCATATTACTTTCTTTTTATTTATTTTTCTTATTATTATTAAATGGAAGGCTGAGCCTCCTACCTAACTTGTTATTGATAGTTATTTTTCTTGTTATTATTTTGTTTATGTATGAAAGCTTGGTCACGTATATCAAGTGGTAGATTGGTAAGAAAATCTTCATCTTCTTCAAATATAGCTGAACATATTAATGAACAAGAAGATAATCATTTTCTACATAATGACCAAGATCAGCCTAGGAGATAATCATTCTCTACATAATGACTAAGATCGACCTATGACACTTAGAGAACTCATGAATCCCATAAGAAATAGCACTCCACCATGTTTAATTTCTCCTGCTAATGCATGTAACTTCAACTTCAAACCAGGTATTATTCAACTTTTACCAACTTTTCATGGCTTTGATTCTAAAAATCTATACTTACATTTGACGGAATTTGAGAAAGCCTGTCACACATATAACAACTTAAACTGCAGCATGAACACCATCAGGCTTAAGCTTTTTCTTTTTTCTTTAAAAGATAAAGCTAAAACTTGGCTTCAGAATCTTAGGTTAGGCTCCGTTAATTCATGGGATGAACTGTAACAACAATTTTTGAAAAAAATTTTCCTGTCGACAGAACAAATTTTTTAAAAAAACAAATCATCACTTTCACACAAAAATCAGAAGAAATTTTTTACCAGTGTTGAGATAGATACAAAGATTTACTTAATACATGCCCACATCATGGTTTTGAACACATGGAGATTAGTTTCACATTTTAGAAAGGTTTGTCACCTAGGGAAAGACAAATGGTAGAAATGATGTGCAATGGAACATTTGAGGATAAAGATCCTAATGGGGCAATGAATTACCTAGACTGGCTAGCAGAGAATGCATAGAATTGGAACACCATTGGTATTTATAAGGCCCCGTGTAAGAGTTAATCATTTGCATCTAGTGGAGGCATATATTATCTTAAGGAATATAATGACTTTCAAGCAAAATTTACATCCATAGCTAGAAAGGTTGAGGCATTAAAAATAAAGAAAATTAGTTAATTGAATTCTATTGAAGAAATTGTTTGTCACATTTGTGAAACCAATGATCATTCTACTAGCAATTGTCCAACCTTACCATCTTTTAAAGAATGTCTCCATGAACAAGTCAATGCATTGAACAACTTTAAGAAACCAACCCAAAATCCATACTCACAAACTTACAATCCTGGTTGGAGGAATCATCCGAACTTCAGTTGGAAAAGTGATAATCATACTCAATCATTACAACCACTTTTGCACACCTAACAAAATTTTCAACAATCTCAAAGGTATGCACCATATGTTCCTCCATTTAGGAAAAATCTTGAATAAACATTGCATTCATTCATTGAGAAACAAGAGTTCATCAATACTCAAACAAGTCAAACCATGATTGATTTGAAAGATACTCTTGTAAAATTTGCATCTGCACTCAACATTCAAGAAAAAGGAAAATTTTCTTCTCAACCACAACCAAATCCCAAATGTCAAACTATGGATCAAGTGAAGTTAATCCTTAAACTCCGTAGCAGTAAGGTTGTTGAAAAATCTATTTTTGATTCTTGTGAAGGAGACGATGAGTCAACTTCTAAGAGTAAAGAATAAGTTGAACTTTTACCAAGCGAAGAATAAATTGAATCTCCACTAGCATCTCCATTTTTTCAGGTGTTAACTGTTCTTAAGAAGGTGAATCAAAATCTTGAAATTTTGGATATTTTCAAACAGGTAAAGATTAATATCTTTTTGTTGGATGCAATCAAATAGGTACATTCTTATGCCAAAATTTTAAAGGACTTGTGCATTGTTAAAAGAAAATTGAATGTGAAAAAGAAAGTCTTCTTGGCCAAACAGGTAAGTTCTGTTATTCAAAATAACACTGCTTTGAAATACAAGAATCCTGGTTGTCCAATAATTTCATGTTTTATTATTCAATATAAACTTGAGCAAACATTGCTTGATCCTAGGGCTAATGTAAACTTACTTTCATATTCAATTTACCAAAAACTAAAATTGTGTAAGTTAAAACCAACAAAGGTAACGCTTTTGCTTGCTGACAGATCAGTAAAAGTGCCTAGAGGAGTCGTTAAAGATGCGTTAGTCTAAGTTGATAAATTCATATATCTTGTAGATTTTATTATTTTGGACACACCACCAGTGGAAATAAAAAATTCAATACTTATTATTTTGGGACATCCATTTTTAGCAACCTCTAACGCTTTGATTAATTGTAGGAATGGATTGATGAAGCTGACATTTGAAAATATGACATTGTTGTTAAATATTTTCAACTTGCTTAAGTAGCCACCTGAAAAAGAAGATGAAATTGAGAAATTTTACCTCATTGAGGCTATTGGGAAAAACCATATAGAAGAATGGAGTATCTCTGATCATCTAAAACATTATTTGGTTAATTCATTTGAATCGATTATATACATGGATCAGGATACATCTAACATAAGTTCATTGTTTGATTCTTCATAGGTAAAAGGAAACACATGTTAGAAATTGAAAATTGAAAAGTAGAATAAAATTTACATAATTAAGTTAAAGCTTTTTCCCAAACAATTGAAGTACCTAATGTCAGAGAAAGATACTAAATCAAGGCTGATACGTTGAATCATATTACTCAAAAAATTCAACATTGTGATCAAAGATAAGAAGGACACAAAAAATATTGTCATTAACTATTTGTCAAAACTGACAACGAATTCAACAATTGAGGCTGCACCCATAAATTATTGTTTTCTTGATAAATTTTTATTTTCTGTCACTACAGTATCTTGGTTTGCTAATATCGTCAACTTTTTGGTGATTGGACGGATACCGGCTCAGTGGAGTATCTAAGATAAGAAGAAATTTGCACATGAGGTGACAAATTTTTATTAGGATAACTCTTATCTTTTCAAATACTGTCATGACCAGATATTTACGACATGTATATTTGAGGATAAAGTGAAACGTTTCATTGAATTTTCTCATTTTAAAACGTGCGAAGAGCCTTTTTTATCAAAGAAAATAGCTGTAAAGATTTTGTAGTCTGAATTTTACTGGCTCTCTTTGTTTAAAGACGCACATACATTCTACAAAGCCTTTGAAAATTATCAAAAATTAGGCTCCATTTCTTCCAGGTTAAGTGGCGGATACGGTACTTCGTGGCTTTCAAGTCGATTATCTCAATTTCCCATAATAACTAATTTCTTTCTCTCATTTCTCAATTTTTTTCTCAAAAATGGATTCTGTTCTTTCTGTTTTGCAAAAATACTTTTCTTCTCTCCCAATGAATGTTCTTAAAACGATTTACCAAGTTAGATGTGAATGATTAAGAGTTTTTATACACAAAGGCATTTCTGAATATGTGTGTTGGTTAGTTGAAGCTAAGGTCCATTTGGCTGGTGAAATCCCAAATCCATTTGTGTCCTACATGCCTAGCTTAGGCAAAAGCTCTTATGCCAAAAAGTGAAAAACGAAAAGGTTATGAGTCTGTCGCAAATATGGTCGATGAACTTATGATACTAGATGTCATTCTTTAGGAATGATGTCCAATAATCGAGAAGATAAAATATAATTCATTAAGAATGCCCTGAGTGCATGTTTTTCTTTTCATTTTTCACAAGGTTAAGGATGGAAATGGATGGAACCTCAACTCACAGATTCTGAAATATTTGTGTATTTTGTGGAGCTTTTCCTGGAGAGGATGAAGAGTTCTTGAGGGCATCCAACTATTTAGGTAGAGTCCTAGCTGAGCAAAAAATACATTTGATTTATGAGGAAGGCAATGTCGAATTAATGGGTGGTGTAGCAACAGCAGCATCTGTAAGGATAGCCAAGTTTTTTGTATCATCCCTGTACCTTTAAAATTGATTTCTGGAAACATGATTAGAGAAGAATTAGTGGTTAAAAACTTGTAAGAGCGTTTGTTGTAAATGTTCTGTAATTCTGATGCTTTTATTGTTCTACCAGGAGGGTTTTGTACATTGGGGGAAATTTTTTAATGGCCCAACTTAATATGCACTAGAAACCCATTGGGCTGTTGAATGTTAACAATTTCTTTGCAGGTCTGTTATCTTTTATGGATCATATTATGTAGGAGAAATTTATCTCAGAGACAGCACGACGGGTCCTAATATTTGCATTAACTGCTAAAAAATTGCTAGACAAAATACAAACTTTCGTTCTTAAACCAAATCTAGCAGTGATTCAGATAGGCTGGACATGATAGTCTTTCCCAATCAATTCCATCCCATAGGTATTCTTTACCCTGCTTGTATTTTTTATTTTTGTTAATAAGTGAGAAACATCGTGGAAGAGAGCAATCGGACTTGTGGATTTGTTTATCTTGTCTTTTAGTTTTACTATTAGCATTTTTTTTATTTTGGTTTAAGTTATTTCAGGTTTTTTATTTTCAATAACTACCATTTCAGGTAATTTCTTCTTCACTATTCTTATCTATATTTTGACATTGAGGACAATGTCTTAATCTAGCTGGAGGGAGGGATAGTTGACACATTTTTTTTTCTCTTTTCTTCTTTTAAAATAGTTTTTCTCATGTTGATATTAAAACATTTGGACAAAGCCCCTAGTTTAGGATGGCTGAGTGAGGAGTAATTTTACTCTTGAGACGCATCCTACCAGACATACTAGTTATAATATTTTGGGTTGGTTAGGTTTCAACCCTATTTGGATGACATATCTCACAAGCAATCTATATTTTCTAAAGAAAATATTAGATGAAACATGAATATTGATTCCAAACATTCATTCCATTGCATATTTTATTAGTTTTATTGTCATTTTTTTTTGTTTTAATGGTAGTATTGATTATTGATTTTAATTTTTAATTTTTTTTCCATGTTCAAGTACATGTTTGTATGATAGTTGCATGTAGGAACATTTAGCATGAATTTAGGTTGCTTGTTTGCATTTACGAACCCAACTCATACAAATATCATCATTGGATATATACCTTATAAATTCAAAATTGTTGTTAATTTTTTAAAGTAGTTAAAGTATGTTGCTTGTTACCTAAGAAAAATAAATAACTGATGAGTACTTTTGAGCCCTTAGTGTTTATTAGGAGGTGTGAATTTCTTTGTTGAGAATGCTTACTTTGTGTTTTGAGTTAGATCTTGCTTGGATGGATAACCTTAAGGACGTATGCAACATCATTTCTTATATGTAAATTTAAGGAAGAACATGGCATTTTAGGGCCAACCACTTACTAAAAGACTAACCTTGTACATTATCCTTTAGTAAGCCCTTTTAAGCCTTATAGCCTTATTCTTTGTTTAAACCCTATATGTTTAACCACTTCCACTTCATTTTGATCCTTTATTGTCCCTGGAACTAGTGATACTTATGTAATTATGGGCTTAGAAAATTAAAATGAATGTTTTTTTTTGTAAAATAAAGAATAAGTGTAGGGTGTACTTCAGAATATGTTGGGTTGCCTTTTGCTTAAATTGTCATAGTAGAAAATTTGGGATAAGTTGAGCTTAAAGCATAAAAATTGAGTGTTTATTATTGGATGGTTGAGTTTTAAACAAATATTGATTTGTTATTTATGATAGAAAAAGGCAAAAGCGAGATCATAAAAAAAAGCCATCACAAAATAAAGTTAATATATATATAACTCTTTCATTTCATAATATTTGGCATCTTTTTCCTTTATGACAGTCTAAAAAAAAAATTTCTATTTCCTTTTCAAATAAAATTATATATGTTCATGCCCATGTGAATCCATACTAGAGTAAAGATGAAAGACATCTTTTTTTTATCTTTTTCTGACAGATAAATGCATAATCATAGGGGACAATTTTGAAAAGAAAAAAAAACACAACTTCAGCCTTAATATTTGTGCAAGTTAAATGAGGCCAGCTAATTTGAAATGGAAAGAGGTAAAAAAAAAAAGAGAAAAAAAATGTTAAATTCAATAAGTTTAAAACTCAACCATATTTATTTTCTAAACTCATATGTTGATAAGAAATTATGTTTTTGAAAAGACTTGGAGACTAGGGTTAAAGTGGGTATTTAGTGTTTTAAGTGCCCATATTTATTGTTCATTGTATTACTAGTTCTCTTAATCTCCACCATTAAAAAGTCTCAATCCGATTCTCGCTTTCACCAAACCTAACCTTATTACAATATTGTATAAAGACTATTGGACTTAAATTTATATATAGCCCCATTTTGGGAATCTAGTGAGGGTGAAATTGGATCCCCTTGCAAGCTCCGGATCGAGAAACACAAAGTAAGTTGTTCACAAACCCACCTTAAAATAAGTGCAAATATGTAGGGAGTAATCCTCTACCTCTAGTAACAAGGACTTAACTTTTTTTCATTTCATTAATTACTTGCAAGTCAAGTTTACAAGTGTTATACATTCATAATATGATTTGTCATAAGTTGTTAGATTATGTATTTTGTTTATTTTTTTAGGTTACACTTGCTAGGGACTAACAAGAACCTGGTTGGGGGGGTATGATGAATACTCATAAGTATATTGCTATTAAGGGTCTAAATCATTATTATACACTTTAAGTATGATTAATTTTTATATTCTGAGCATTTTTTCACCGGGTTACTATTCATGCATTTTCACTACTCACACGCATTTTTACTATTCATTGACTTACTTTTCATACGCGTATTTCACTGTTTATACACATATTTACTGTACATATGTGGTTTACTGTTCATTAATATTAAAATATATATTAAATAATTTTTTTTATGTAGATAAAATCATCACTTGGCGACTCTTCACGAGAAAAATCATATTTGAAGTTGTTGGTGTTGGAACTGAGTGATTTCAAATTCATATGAAATCCAACATATAGATCTTCAATACTATTTCATTCTGTGAGTTAGTTTGATCATTTTTATTGCTGAAATCTGATTATAGATGAGACCATTCGTTCTTTTGTGTGCTGAAGAGCAATTTCGGTAAAAAAATCATAACTTGAGCTACGGATGTCCGATTTAAATGAGTAAGCTAACGATTCGAAGCTAAAGAAGAGATCTACAAGTTCCATGCGTTGAGGAAAAGCAAATTCAATGTCTATGATGGTCGAAAAATTAAAAGAATTTGCAGCCCGTCTTTGTTGATTTGTATTTACCTACATTTTACTATTTTACCATTTCACCTACCCCAAAAACTCTATAAATAGGCACGGGAGGATGAATATATGCCATTTCTTAGGCCTCATTTATGTTTTTGTATCAAAGTTAGCTTTTCTCCTTTGTTTTTATTCTTATTTTCAATACTGAAGCTCTGTCCAAGTGTTTTCTTCTTGTTCGTCTTCTTGTCCTCCCTTTGATCTTTCAATTCATATTCATTTCATCTTTTTATATGTTGTTTACTTTTATCATGGCTAACTAATCTTCTTTTTGCTAAGGTGAAAGGGTGAAATTTTTTGTATAAAAATTATGATTGATTTAAATGGATTAAAACGTTAACGGTATTTTCTTCCTTAATCTATTTAACTTCCCTCATTGTTAAGTGGAAGTCTTCATTCATCATAGTAAATCATTGGCACAAAAACTACTTTATCCCTTCTGTAAAATATGGCTTTACCGACTATATTGGAATCTTGAGTTATTGTAGACAAATGTTAATATGATGATACTTGAATCCATTAGCAAGCGTTGACGTTTTAAGATCAATGAAAGTTAATACTAACTAAATTTCCTAATTGGGACCTCTTTATGTGTGGATCTCAATCAAGTGGTAAGATGAGCTAAAATTAATCATAACCGATATACTAAAAGTGGACTACCTAACCTTAGCTATTTTATTTGAATTTGAATTTTTAATCAACACTTGTTCACACATTTCACGAAAACTTTCTTTATTAAATATATGTAATTTGTATTTCTTAATTCATTTTCCTGTGGTTCGACACTCAGATTCTTGAGATTTTATTACTCACGATAACCTACACTTGGGTTACAACTGTTATAGTGCAACAGTTTTCATAAAAAAAAATGGCTAAAATGAAACATTTTATTTATGTTAGGGATACGCTATGAGCAAAATGAAGGTTGGGGTTAGAGTATGAACAATAATTAAAGGTTAGGGATGATGTATGCAATTTACCCGTATATCTTTCCATAACACCTTTTTTTGTTTGTTTGATATTTTTATAAGACTCATTGTCTCCAATTTGATACTTAGAATCATCATAAATAAAGCGGTTGAAAGGTACTATAGGAAAGCTAAAGGGATGAAGTGTTTGTTTCAAAAAAACCTCGTAAGATTTCAATTGCAATTTGACCATTTTTTAGATATTTGGTATTTTAGAATGCGGGGCCATTTGGACACAGATCTACCATTTGAGAAGTCCCATTGTGGGACTATCTATCTCCAATTCTATGTATACTAAAGCTATAAGGTTTTTCTACATAAGAAGATGCTACTATAGTATTTTTTTATTTTTTTATTTTCTTTCCTTCTTTCTTTCTTTTTTTTTTTTTATTAATTGCAACCCATTTTCTTCTTCTAACATAGGAAGATGGCCAAAACTAGAAAATGGATAAATTACAAAATAAGTCCGCTATTAGTGTATAATGATATGATTTGGTCCTCAGACCTTGAAATTAGACATTTTTACCATGTCATCCTTGATAAACATAAAAGATGTTCTAAAATCTTAGTATCAATTCATTTTAACTTAAGTCAACTGACTTATTTTTACTTTTACATTTTTTTTGTCTAAAATCAATTTTATTTGAAAGCCAATATTATGTAGATGTAATAATCCATTTGAAAGTAAATTTTCATGATATTGTTAAATTTTTATGAAAATTTCCTTTTTAATGCCTTAAATTAAAAAAATTCATACAAATTTAGTAAGATTGTAAAAAATTATATTTTCAATGAATTATTGTAACTATATAATATTATCTTTTAAATAAAATTATTTTCAGGTAAAAAAGACATAACAATATAAATAAGTTATTTTAAAATCAATTGACTTAAGTTGAAACGAATTGAGTGTTAATTTTTGCGTTCACAAAAGGTGCTGCAACAATAACTTTTTTTAGGCTGCGGCCTACTTTCTTCCTCTAGCTCATGAAGATTTCCAGAACCAGAAAATGAGATAGCTTTGGAATCAACTAGTTTGGCAACTATATTCCAATAAGCACAAAAAATGCCCTAAAATTGTGTTTGATGATATCATTTGATACTCAAACTTTGAATCAACCAATTCTGCCACTTCATCCCAATAAACACAAATAGATTTCCTAAAATCTTGGTTTTGAGTTTATAAGGGGCGTTGTTATAAACTTTTTTAGGCTACAACCCATTTTTTCTTCTTATCCCATAAAGATGTCCATAATTAGAAAATGAGAATTTTTGAATAAACTAGTTTTACCACTAAATTCTAGTAAGTACCGAAAATCTTCTTAGTTATGTGTGGTGAAATCATTAGATACTTGAACTTTTGAATCAATCAATTTTTTTGCTCTGTCCAAATAAGTATAAAAAATGTCCCAAAATCTTAAATTTTATACCTTTGACCCCTAAAACTTTCATTAGTTACAGCCAATAATGCAACAATTTGTGCTAAAATCCTATATCCATTACCTTGGTTTGATGTCATATGTTTCTAAAAATTGGATTCTAACTTTTTCAACATTTTATTCCTACATATGTTATTGGTATAAGAATTTTATATTTTCATTAATCGACTGAAACAAAGTGTTGGCCGAATTCTACTTCTTACTAATTAGGGACGAGTTCATTTTCAATTAAATGGATTAATCAATTGAAATTTTAGCACCGGTCAAATGAGGGGTCTATGGTATTAAGTACGATAGGTCATGAAATTGGGTAAAATTACATTGGTCTGCCACTATTAATTTTTCACCTTCTTTTCATTTTGTACTTGTAGGCACACACCCATCTCATTTTTCTTCTTATATTTTGGCACTGCAATGAGAGAAGGCCATATCGATTCACTACAAACCAAGTACCACACCCAATGTCCTTCCCCCTCACTAACAACCTATTCACCATGATCTATCTTACTAGTTGAAAGCATTTCCACCTTAGCTGGTAAGCATCAACCTCAAATCCAGTTACACATAGTCAAGCCCACTATTTGGGAACCAGCTCAGCCATTTGTCTGCCCCCATCTTATGACCAACATGCCTTTGGTTCGTTCTGTTTACCGTTTCCAACTCTACCAAGACAAATTACAAATCTCCTGTCACTATTTTTGTTCTTGTTGTTATTGATAGAGGTAGAAACATTGACTTATGGCTTTGACTGATTCCCCAATAGTGGATTTGCCTTTACGGAACCTGGATCCAAGGTTTTATGTGGCCGGCAGTGCAAGGAGTAAGGAAGAGCAGCCAGATTGGTAAGGCAAGTGGCTAAGCTAAAGTACACCTTATGAAATTGTCTAAAGTGAAAAGAAGAAGACATTTTTGTTTACTTACTCAATGACACTCATTGTAATTAAGCCCAACCTTATCCTTAGTTTCTAATCCTATTTTTTGCCGGTTGTTGACCGAAGGAATAATGAACCAAAATTAATTGAATTAAGGGAAAATTACCATGACTTTCTTGAGATTAGGTCGAACCTATACTTGTGTCCCCCCTGTTTCAAATAGCTACAATTATCCCCTCTAGAGTTAATTCTGTTAATGACAGTTAAAGAAAAAAAGAGAAATTATTTGAATCTGCCATTCATTTGAAACTTGCCCCCAAACTTTACAATTTTATTTTCTCCACCAAATTAAAAGCCTCTCTCTCTCTCTCTCCGCCGTGCCTCTCTCGTGACGCCTCATCTTCCTTCTCCTCTCCGTCGATACCTTCTCTTCCCTCTCCTCTCCCGTGATGCCTCTTTTTTCTTCTCAATTCCACTGATGCCTCTCCACCGACGCCTCTTGTTCCCTTTCATCTCCTTTCCTATGCCACACCTCTCCGCCAATGCCTCTCTTGCAACAACACTAGTGGTGGAGGACTTCGATTTGCATGGGCATCATCTCAGGCAGAGCCGCCATCCCAGGCAAATCGGCATTGATTCTCTATATCCATGGATTTTTTGGGGTTAAGATTGCTTATGGAACATATCTGGGCACCTGGAAATAGGAAATTCTGGTATTGATCTTTCTGGTCGATCTGGTAGTCCTGGAGCTGCTGCTTCATCGGGTTGTCAGGGCTCGATCAGTATATTTGGAAGATATTGAGATTGGTGGTGGAATCGGCTTTGGCCTCCACTTTCTGTGCTTCGACCTCGCTGGCGTGCAGACGGCAGAAAAGGAGTTGAATCAACGGCTGCGAGCAAGCCCTAAACAACACTAATCTTCTGCTCGGACTGGTCGCCAACCATATTTGGTATCACTCCTGGGACTGGCGGTGGTCACGATGTTCACCATTGTCGCCGATAGGCTGGAATTTCAGTTATACATGCAGAAAGGGAAAGTTACTGGGTTTGATTTAAAAGGGTTTGGAGGAAGTTTTGCTGGGTTCAATTATATGATTATGTGTTTTCGGGGAAGAAATCGGTCGGTTTGCAGAGAGAGAGAAAGATTCCGGCGGTGGCGATGTTTTGGGATTTGGGGGATGGAGACGAGGATGATGGCATGGTGTCAAAGAGAAGACTAGGCCGACGGTGATGGCGAGGAGGAGGAATTTCAAGTTGTGTATCTAGTTTGTATTGATCTAAAAGTTGGGGGGCAAAGTTTTCATGGAAAAAGATTAGGAAGGCAAAATCAGATTTTTTACCTTTTTCTCCCTAATGGAGAATGACGATGTTAATTTGTTAAGGGTGTAATTGTAGGTATTTGAAAATGGGGGACATAAGTGCAAGTTCGACCTAACCTCAGAGGGGGTCCTGGCAATTTTCTCATGAATTAATTCTAAATGAACCACTCATAGGCTCGAAGTCATACGTTAGAAGGCCCAACTGTGTTTACAATTCGTCTAATCTGATAGTTTTAACTAAGGTTATTAGGATCGGGATCTTACTCAAGATTATTTTTTATGATATGATATCGAGATCGTAAAATCAGATTGTAGATCATAAAATCCTACTAAAGGAACAAATTCCCTGCAATAAATAATATAATTCATATAAAAAGCCAATTATATTATAAACTCAATAAAATTTAAGTGTCATAATAATATTACAAATACAATTAGTGTCATAGTACAAATACAGCTAGAGCCTTAGTAAAGCACATCAGCATAATTAATACAGTAATCAACACAAGTCTAAAAGAAATTTATAAATAAACATAATTAATACAACTATGATAAATTTATGGAGGTGCCAAGTTTTGTTTCTTGAATGAGATAGAGATGAGTTGTTTTTCTTTTTTGGGTTTACTTTACAATTTAAGTCATATAACCACTAGCTTGGGCAGTCCAACTTGAATAATAAGGGATTAATCACTTAAACTTTCTAATTACGACTAAAATACAAATGTAACTAACAAAAATCAATACCAAGTAGGATCAATAAGATTAAAAGATCCTATCAATTTTAAGATCTTAATTGAGATCTTATTCAATTATACTATATCATCAATTCTATTACTTTTTAACAAGATTTTATGATATTGAATCATATGATCATGCGATCTTAACAACTTTGGTTTTAATTACTTGGCCCTTTGAGAGTTTGGGATGGGAACCGGAAACTATACAAAACGACAACGTTTCGCTAACTCTTAATTTGCGATCTCAGTTCGTCGAACGCGATTAAAATTTGAAACTTTATAAATTTTCTTGAATCTTGGTGGTTGATGTACGGGTTTGATCTTCCGTCAGAGAGTTCGAGCAACAGCTGAACTGAAAACAGCATCGCTCTGTCTTTCGTTTTGGCACTGCAAGTCGAAGGAAAAGCAAATGTCGTTCGGTAAGGATTATGGTCCGACGGCTCCTTTAAAATCTTCAAATCCCTTCATTCGCCCTTCTCCGCCCTCCTCTGTCACCGCCGCCACCATACGGGCTCCCAGGTATCTTCCTGTTTTATAAATGGTCTACCCCTCATTCTTTCTCTCTATCCTTCAGAGCTTTTGTGCCTGGGTTCATTGTATTGTGCTCCCAGATGATCTTTGGAGTTCAAGACTATGTATCTCTAATGCTTCTATTGACTCCTATCTATACGCTTTCTCTGCCCTGGTCTTGCTTTTTGGTTGAGGAGAAAACTCTAGCATTGTGTTTCTTTGTCTTTTCCTTCTTTTTGGGGTGCAAGGGTTTTCGGAATTCCATGGTGAGCTTGGAGGTGTTGAAAGCATGTCCCGACCTAGAAGTTGAACAAACTTGATTTATTCTTGCATTTTGCTAATAGGGTGCCGGCTGGCATACAAAGAGTGCAGTCGCCTCCTGGTTTTGAGAGCTCTAGTGCTGGATGGAGACCTTACCAATTATCTGGAGTCCCAAGGTAAGAACGTTGGTAATCTTTTGTGCATTCCCAGTTTACTTTCTGTTCTTAGCCTTTGTTTTGTGTAATTGTTGCTTGTGTTTATCATGGATAGTTATAATAGAGAAGAGCTGAGTCAACTCTTATTAGAAATAAGTGCAAACTCTTACTATCATGTTCGTCCTGCATTTATCATGGATAGTTTTCACTTAGTATTTGTCTTGAAGTCAACTTCTACCATCTTCATGTAACCACGGTAAAATATGGTTGAGGACCTTATAGTTATGCTTACAGTTTTTCACTATTTGATGGAAGAGGGCCTGGAGCTCCGCAGTCTGGAGCTTATCCTGCGGTGAATCCTCCTTATGAACCTGCCAGAGTTAGAAGGTGATAGTCAGATTAATCCCTTTCCACAGATACTTATGAGTATCTGCTTGCTTTTATTTTTGCAACTATTTGGCTGGAAAAAGAAGGGTCAGAAAGGTTTTTTGGGGAGAAGAATGTGCTCTCTTTGTGACTGTGTCTACACCTATTTTTTCAGAAATTATACAATTGCTCGTTCCCAAGAATTGAGGAGCAATAGATCACCTTCCCTTTCAACAATGGATGAAGATTTTTCCAGAGATTCTAGCCAAACCGCTTACCGAACGTATGCTCTTCCAGTGTCTTTTTCTTTTTTTTTTTTTCAGAAATGTTTATATGTATTGTCATTTCATAGAATTCCTCTCATCATGTGACATAGATTCTGCATCCCCTCCCCCAAATTTAGCATATTTTTGGAATTCTTCTGTTTTCAGAGATTGTGAGAGCAGTTTTATATTTTTTTTTATATATTCTTTTCATGTTGAAACATTTTTTTTTAATGGCTTCGATTTTCAGTGTGCCTAGGGGACTCCAGTTGTTTTAGTATTCTCACAGACCAGAATCATGGTGTTTTTAGGAAATGTTAACCTCCCACATCAAGTCTTTCAATAAATCTCATGTTTTTAAGACAACAGCATGTTGCTTTTCTTTTTTTGTAACTACTAGTATTATTTTTTGCAGAGTTCAAAATTTTCTGTCATTGCTTACTTGATTTTGAATTATCAACTCGTGTATTTGCCTTGTGTGCATTCCTATTTGCTAAATTTTAGCATTTCTTATATATTTATAAATATACGGTGCTTCTTAATAAGTCCTTGCTTCATATCGTAATTGTAATGTGTTTCTTCCCCAATGATAATCTCACTTTAGTTTTACTTCCACTGAATAGAACTCTATCAGTTTCACCATTTGAAGCTGCTCAAACTTCTGAGGGTTTTCGTGCTCCATTTAGTCATGCCCAAAGGTATGTTCTAGTGTCTTTCCTGGGACCACCTCTCTCTGTTTTTTTTTAATCTACATGTTTGACTGATCAGTAGAGCTGCTCCCAAGGGATGCAGGATGAAAATTATTTATTGTTGTTAAAGGCTCTGTAACTGCCAATCTTTGGAAATCTTGCTCATGCAGTTCTCCTAGGAGAGATGGTCATGCAAACCTATCAGCTAATGACCCTAACTCATCAGCTTACAAAGACAAACCTGTGGTCTCAACATACATTGTCAATTATGAACAAAAGAAAAGTTCTCCTGGTCAGCGGGCTGGCGTGCAACCCCCAAAAAGAACTAGGTCACCTCCTGCTAAATCTTTTGCAGAAGTTCCACAAGATTATAGACAGTTTATACAAAATGATACTAAAAAGTAAGTATCTTAGGATACAGCTTGTTAATACTTTTGTTTTTGTTTTTGTTTTTTTTAAATTTTATGGAATAAGAGTTTGATCCATTCTCTTAAAGTATATAGACAGCCATTAAGCATACAACTTTTATGAAGTTTAGGAGATATTCCCAACTTTCTGGTATTATGATAAAACTTTCTTCTTTTAAAGGTTGATGTAGTTGGAATCGAGCTCATAATGATCGAAGCCTAAACAGTTGAGATGAAAGCAGCTGCATTTTGAAAAGGACAAATCGTTAAAAATCCAAAACATTCTTACAGAAGTTAGTTGATGAGATTATCGATTCTTGAAATAAATTTGTTTAGTATTCTTTTCAGTAAAGTCCTCTCAGGGGTACGATCATGCATTTTATATCCTCACTAAAGCCATAAAACATATACTAGAACTAAGTCTTTACAAATGCTGATGTGCCTTCAGAAAGTGTTGAACGTATGAAAGATACAAACTGTAAGCTGATCCTAGACCAAGTGAATCCATTACCATGGAGTCCTCTGTTTGTTAATTTGGTTGAAGATCCTGTTTTTCTCTTTCACAAAACATAGATCTTTATGAAAAAAAGATATAGATAGATACCATGAAGGGAAAAAAAAAACAGACAGCTCATCGCTTAGCAAATGGGAAGAGTTTATACTGAAGCGTAATTTTGCAGTCTTGGTGTTTCTGTTATGAATTTTATGAAATAGTTCTGGATCTCTTACTTTTTAATTCCTAACAGGCATTCTACATCGCCCCCTGGGGAAGGTGCTGGGCTAAAGTTTCACTCAATTTATTCTCAATCTTCCAAGAGGTTCTTGAATTCTGCAAATGATGCCATTTCTCCTGCTGCCGAAACTACCAGCTTCTCTGTCTCTAGAGAACCAAGATCTCCTTTGAGTTACAATGATGAGATTCTACAAGAAAACTCAAGTCCAGTTCAAGAGGCGTTTGAATGGTAAACTGTTTATAGTGAACTGAAATGTTGACTTTGTTATTATTAAAAGAAACTATTGACTTTCTAGCTTTGCACCTTGGCCTTTCTTACATCACAGTTTTTCCACTTTATTATTCCTCACAGGCCTTCTTTGTCACCTGCGAAGCAGGGTACTGGGTTGAGGGTTTACTCAGATACTTATCAATCTCCTCAGAGATTCCTATATCCTGCATATGAACCAGTTCCTAGTGTGGCCAAAACCACCAGCCTTACTATCTCTAGAAAAACAAGATCTCCTTTGGGGTATGATGATGAAATTTTTCAAGGAAAGTCAAGGGCAGATGAAGAGGCTTCTAACAGGTAAAGGTGTTGGTTACTGGTAGATGTACTTATATTTTGATTATTGGTTGAACTCTATAATTCATTCTGCGTTCCTTTTTTACATAGAGAAATGGAAGCGAAAGCAAAGCGACTGGTCCGCTTCAAGACTGAATTAAGTGGAACTGCTGAATCTAGCCCACCTAATGTTGTGGACCAAAAGATTTTTGGAAATTTACAACAGTATCCTACTGAGAGAAGGAATCCTGCTGTTCAACGTTCTGCAGAATCAGCTGGGGTTGTAATCGATGGCAATGCTTCATCTGATTTCAGTGTTTCAAATGCGTCAAGTATCATCGGATTATGTCCTGATATGTGCCCTGGTATATCTCATGACTCCTCAAATCTTGGGGCTAGCTCTGACTAGAATAAATCAAGAAAGAACATGACATCTTCTCATTTAGAGTCATTTTAAGTACTATTCTGGGAAACACTTTAGATCCAACCTACTGTCTTTACCTATTGAGTTTTAGCATTTGTCCAGTTCATATCTTCAGTATTTATATGGCAGATTGACCCTATTCAGGGCTCTGTTTATATGATCAAACTTATGTTTGATTTCTTCTCTAACTTTTCAGAGTCAGAAAGAGAAGAAAGAGAAAGGAAAGGAGATCTTGATCAGTTTGAACGATTGGATGGGGATAGAAATCAAACCAACAAATTCCTAGCTGTTAAGAAGGTATTTGTTTATAAAATTATTTCCATTAAAAGTATTAATAATCTAAACCACTATTTATGGTATGATAATCCTTGTGCAGTATAATAGGACAGCAGAAAGAGAAGCAAATCTGATAAGGCCTATGCCAGTCCTACAGAAGACAATGGATTATCTTCTCAGTCTGCTTGATCAGCATTATGATGACAGTTTTCTTGGCATATATAACTTCCTATGGGATAGGATGAGAGCAATTCGGATGGACTTGAGGATGCAGCACATTTTCAATAATGAAGCTATTACAATGCTAGAACAAATGGTTTGTTCTAAATAAGAGCCTTTCATGTCAATGTACATGATGTAGAATGTGCTTTAGCTACAATGTGGTCATTTGTAGATTCAGGATTGCATTTGATCCTTTTTCACCTGAATTAGCTTCCTTCCTATAGATGGCTTATATGCGGCAGCACTTTGGGTTGATATATTAGTAGGCTACTTCTAGCATGAAGCATCCCTGGTTAAGTCAATCGCTGATACTGCCTTATGTTTTTGTGTGTGTTGGGGGGGGGGGCTGTGAACTAATTCTTAAATGTCCCCAGCCCCCCCCCCAAAAAAAATATATATCTTAAGTGGGCTTCGTACCTTTTGTCTTATTCTAAAATTTTAATAAATCAATCATTCACTTTAAAAGAAAATTAAGAGAAGGAAGCTTTTGTTTCGTCTGGGATGTATTCCCATTTGATTGTTTTCATGCTAAACTGACATCAATTGCTATGAATGTCAGATACGGCTTCATATTATCGCCATGCATGAGTTATGTGAATACACCAAAGGCGAGGGCTTCTCAGAGGGATTTGATGCACATCTCAATATTGAACAAATGAACAAAACCTCTGTTGAGTTATTCCAAATGTATGATGATCATAGGAAAAAGGGCATAAATGTGCCAATGGAGAAGGAGTTCAGAGGTTACTATGCACTTCTCAAGCTGGACAAGCATCCTGGGTACAAAGTAAGTCATTGGCAGTGGCAACTGGAATCTATGGATTTAATATAGAGTAGTTTGAAAGTAAATGATTCCTTCTAGGTTGAACCGGCAGAGCTTTCATTAGACCTTGCTAAGATGACCACCGAAGTAAGGCAAATGCCAGAAGTGCTATTCGCTCGTGATGTTGCAAGGTTGTTATTATTCATTATTATTAATGTTGGTTTTTTCTTTTACGTTTTAGATATTGAGGCTTGGTTTAATGTTTTAAGTTTCTGTTCTTCTAGGGCGTGCAGAGCAGGTAATTATGTTGCATTTTTTAGGCTTGCAAGGAAGGCAAGTTACCTACAAGCATGTTTGATGCATGCTCATTTTGCTAAGGTATGTTCTGGTTTTGTGTATGGCATTGTGGTAATGCTGCTTAATATAGACAGATTGTGCATGGTCTGTCAATTATGGTAATTCTTACTTAAGTCATCATGTGGATTTTTAGTATTTTGCCTTGGATCTTTTATTCTCTTCAATATTGGATGAGGAGACATGTATGATTGGTGCTGGTGAATGCTGAGGATTACTTTTCTCTTCAATATTCTGAACAATGGTTGAAATCAAAATTACCGACTGTGCCATTGTTTGATAATAATTCTGAAGCTTTGGTTTTAAAAGAAGGGAAAGGGAAAATCTTTTTGTGAGTTCTAAAGAGTTTCTGACCAAACCCAACTGTTATCTCTTCCTCAACTGGCTCCAGACTAACAAATAGAGCTTTCCACTAGGAAGATCTTTTTAGTGGAAACTTGATGTGATCCTAAGGATTGCCAACATGTGGAGTACTAGAGGTTTCACACCAAGGAGACTCAAGTATGCTAAACCGAGACTAAGGAGGCTGAGGGTTGTGTTCCAAGCTCATTCAGGTCTGATTGTTTCGTGTTTTGGGCATACAAAACAAAACATGCCAGCCACATGCCTTGGACGTGCATTGGACACCCTAAACGCACATGGAACTCACTAGGGCCTATCTGTATGTTTCTCAAGCAAGTCTAATTTGGACTTGTATCTTACTTAGCTAGAGTGTGTACAACTTCTAAATTATTTAGGAATTCTGGTTATTGTTATTATTCTTAGATTATTTACTTTAGAACTCCTAGATATTTTAAGTAGTTTACATCTAGTTCAACTAGACTTAGGGTTTATGGGTGTTTTATGCATACCCTACTGCGGCTATAAAGGGACGTACCTTTCTTCATTGTAAGCAGAAGATTATTCAATATTTTTCCAATGGAAAAACTGTGAGACTTAGTCCACCAAAAACCTTGAGTTTGTTTGAACTTGTTTCTGAGCAAGATTAAGTATGAATCTCGTAGTATTGATCAAATCATCTACACTTCTAATTTCTAATCACAGGCTGATTAGGGGTGGGGGTATTTATTAGTCTTTTGGGGTGAATCTTGGAGTTTGAAATCATTCTGGGCGCATTTCTTGGTCAAGCCACCTAGGGGTTTGCATCAAGACTATCTGAGAAAAATGATAATCTCCATTTTTCTTATATATCCCATCAGCGGAGAAACGTTAAAAAGAATTTGGTTACATTTGATTCCTTTGGACAAAATCAGGGAAGGTTGCCTTAGGTGGTTTTGTCATATCAAGCGCAGACCAATAGAGATGCTAGGTCTAAGAGTGATAAGCTAGATATAGGAGTTGGGAAAGAAAGAAGGGTAGACCTAAACTTGGGTAGAATTAGTGCTAGAAGATCTTGCACTTTGGAGTTCCCAAGAGAAGCTGCCCTCCAATTAAATAGGATGTAGACATAGGACTCATGTAGCAAACTCCTACCAGATGGGATTACATATTGGTTGATTGCTTGATCCTGTTCCTTGGTTTGATGCTGGACATGTGATGGTCCAGAGTTTTCCGTGCTTGCAAAAGTAAAGTGTCTATTCCATCTTTTCCTGTTATCATGAATTTAATTTAGCAGAATTTCTCGTACCCACAATTGTTGACCAAATTTATGCAAATACTGTCTGGAACTCAACATTGAGGAGAGAAGTTTGGATAACTTGCTATTTCATTTTTTGTACTGGTTGCTTAACTATTGATCTTACCGCTTGCTTGAGTTATCAGTGACAACTATCTGCATGCTATGCAAAGAGGATTATTTTAATGTCTCCGCTCTTGTTGTTTCACCAGTTGCGAACCCAGGCCCTAGCTGCTCTGCACTCCAGCTTCCAGATTAATCAAGGTCTTCCTATAAGCCACATTGCTAGTTGGCTCATATTGGAGGTACCTTTTTTACTTTTTATTTTCTTTATAACATCTCGGCATTTCCTCAATACCTTTTGGAAATCTTCTACAATAACAAAACTTGGTCAAGTTGGTGAAGTTAAAAATTATGCAGTTATATTTTTCTTATGCGGAGTCACTGATTACTTTGAGCTGTGTGTTATGCTTGAATACAGGGAGAGGACATAGAAAGTCTCTTAGAGTATCATGGATTTGTGATAAAGGAGTATGAAGAGCCGTACATGGTGAAGGAAGGGCCATTCCTCAATGCTGAAGATGCATATCCTACCAAATGCTCAAAACTTGTCCATCTGAAAAGGTCGAGGAAAATAGTTGAGGATGTTACATCAACCTCTCAAATGACATCCATGCCTATGGAAAAAAGGAAAAAGCGTCAACTCAATAAAATATTGAAGCAAAACTCAAAAGCTATCCCTCCGGTTGAAGCTGTTCACACCAGTCCTGCAGGGGATGAAGAAATGGCTGATTCTCACATTGTTTCCTCTTTAAATGATGGTGTGCCAGCAGTGTCCCAGATCGAGAATCTAATGGTTGATAATCAGATTATGAATAACAATATTAAGACTGTTGCTCCCTTTTCAACTCATGATTCCTTCTCAACTTGGAGTTCTCCTGGATCTGTGCCCTATAAAGTTGCTGTTCTGGAGAAAGTGCATGATGATGTTCAATCCATAACACCTGAGAGAAGGATGTTTTCCAACTTTGAGGATATAGGGTCACAAAATATGGTGAGGAAATCTCTAGTAGGGAGATCGGCAAGTGGTAAATACACTAATGGCATCTATAATTTGTCACCTCGAAGTGCTGCTCTTGCTAAGAGCAATTCACTTCCTGAGACATCCCTAAGTGTGAAAGGTGGCTATTCTATTGGACCTTCCACATCTCAAAGTCCGGCTGCAAAGAACTTAATATCTCCTCTACAAAAATCCTCAAGTGGCAAATTTCCATATTTGGAAGAGAAATCTGTATCACAGGCCAGTGTTAGTGAGTTAGAAGATGAACCTTCAGATATTGATCAAGAATTCGGAACCAATGTAGCAAATTATCATGATGGAGTTACTGAGGCAAAACTCAAGTTGACCCTAAGGTTTTGTAGCTTTCAGCTAATTTTAGTTAATGAGATAGCTTCTGCGAAGCATGTTTGCTGATCTTCTGTCCCTGTCAGATTGTGGAGAAGGCGTACTTCGAAGCTGAAGCAATTACGTGAGGAAAGGCAGACTGCAGCTGATGCTGCACTAAACTCTCTCTTATTTGGACCAGCTGTTCAAATGACCAATGCCGTAACTCTCTCTCTCTCTCTGTCTCTCTCTCTGTCTCTCCTGGATAAACTAGAACAGCAATGGTGAATTCAGCATTTTATGCTGTCTTAGTTTAGTCTCTTGACTTTAGCTTGTATGTCCTCCCAAATTTGGGCCCTACAATATATTAGCAGAATTGAGAATCATTTAATACTAACTAAATTACTTTAAAAAACTTAGTGGCTTTTCTCAATCCCAATTTTGATAAGCGTGGCTAGATTCCTATTGTTGTGTCAGATTGAAATGTCCTTCTTGCAGTATGATTAAAGAATTACTTCATTATTTTCATGATATCTTGCTAGGGCGCTACTCTTGACCTAGAGTATTAAAGCATCCAATCTAAAACCTATTAGCAACCTAAAACCAATTGCAGGTCTCAGTGCAATATAAAGCCTTAACAAACCCTTTAGCCATTTGGGATCTAACTGCTTAAAAAACTCCCTCATCTATTGGCCAGTAAAACAACTGAAAACAGGCTTTTCACATGGACCATTGATAATGGCAATGGGGCTTACTACTAATAGATGGGGCGGTGACAAATCTTGGGCTTTTATACCATTTTGTAGCATCCAACCCAAAATTGATTGACAATGAGTGGAGAGTTGACAGGATATGAAGCCTTAACAAACCCCTTAACCATGTGTGATTTTAGCACCTGACAACGAGATGTAGGTTCCTGTTGCAGCTAGTTTTCTGTCTCTCCCTTGTTCAACATTTGTACATTGTCCTATTGTAGGAATGGGGTGAATCTTCCAAGCTTGATTTTGATCATGTCATGTGGGAGAGACACAGAAATCACGAGAGATCATGGTCCAGGCTGAATGTTTCGGATGTGGTAGCTGATACATTGGCGGGAAGAAATCGATATGCTAATTGTGTTTGTTGGAAAATCATGTTATGTTCTCCGTTAAATGAATTAGAAAGAGAGAAGGCAGTGTCGAAGAGCCACATTGCAGACTTGTCCGCAGGTCAATGGTTGTTATCAAAGCTCATGCCCATCAAAGAATCTGATGATGACCTAGTGTTTTCGTCTCCTGGTTTGTCGATTTGGAAGAAATGGATTAATGGTAAATCTGCTCAGGATTCAACCTGTTGCTTATCAGCTGTCAAGGACACACAGTCTGGTAATCTGAATGAGATGGTATCTGGTGCATGTTCCATAATCTTCCTAGTGTCTGAAAGCATCCCTTGGGAATTTCAGAAAGCCCAATTCCATAACCTTCTGATATCAATTTCCCCTGGTTCTTGCCTTCCTCTCTTGATTTTGAGCAGCTTATATACTGAATTCTCAGATGCCTCTTCCATCATCACTAATGAATTGGGCCTTCATGGAATTGATAAATCAAGAATCAGTAGCTTTATGATTGTTCCCCTCATTGAGAACCAGCAACTGGATCATTCAACCGAGTTTTTCAGTGATAAGCAGTTAAGGAATGGGCTGCAGTGGCTGGCAAGTGAATCGCCAGTGCAACCTAGTCTCAGTTCCATCAAAGTGAGGGAGCTCGTTATTTCCCACTTGGACCCTTTGTTGGACAGATTGGAGAAGAGAAGTTCTGACGTTAGTCCGGAAGACTGCATAACAGCCTTTAATGAAGCACTGAATCTTTCATGGTGGGATATTGCCAGTGCTGCGAGAGCAAATCCTAGAAACTGGCCTTGTCCTGAAATAGTGAGGATACCGGAGTCTACTGATGCGCACTTGGCAGTCAAGTTGTACTTACCAAGTGTAGGGTGGAGCTCAGCTTCAAGCAGTGCTCCACTGGAACGTGCATTGAGGGACTCCAAACTTCCCAAGTTTTCAGATGATATTTCCTGGCTGTCTAGAGGCTCATGTATAGGCGAAGAAATTGAGGACAAGAGATTACGATTTGAACATTGCTTGATTAAATACATGGCTCAATTGAGCAATGTGATGGGAGCTGCATTGGCTACAAAAGAAGTGCAGGTAATGCTACAGAAGAACACACAGCTTGAGCTTCGTGATCTGAGCTACTACATTGTTCCAAACTGGGTTGCTATTTTCAGACGGGTTTACAACTGGCGGTTAATGGCTTTATCAACTGGTGTTCTTCCACCAGCTTATGTTTTAGAAGGGCATCATGATAGTCCAGACCGGGAGATGTCAGATGGGTTTCTAGCCGAAGGAAGCAATCCTGCATATTCATTCAGCTGTCCATCACTTGATGAAATGATTGAAGTTGGTTGCAGCCCCCTCAAATCCTGGAGGAATGAGACAGCTCAACCTGAACATAGGAGATTCCCCAATGATGGGATTGAGGATATGGGAGGGTACAAAATCAGTGAAGAAAAGGAACAGTTGCATAATACCATGGAGACCATTGAAGATGATGATGCTTTCAGCAGAAGTAAAACAAATGACAAGATGGGTGCTGCTTGTAAGGAAGCTGATGAGTTAATCAAGTTATTGGATCGGTGTAACATCTTGCAGGATAGGATAGGCAAGAAGCTGTCCATTTATTTTTGATGTTGGTTTTGTATCTTAAGCTGATGAGTTAATCAAGTTATTGGATCGGTGTAACATCTTGCAGGATAGGATAGGTAAGAAGCTGTCCATTTATTTTTGATGTTGGTTTTGTATCTTAGTCCTGCAGGTATATAGCGGGCAGAATTTTGAAATCTACCTGTATCTTGTGTACATAAAAATCGAGAGATCAGTGTAAAGTCCACCCACCCACCAACCCAAAAAAAAAAAAAATCCTGCTCTAGAAATACTTTATCTTGCAGAAGCTGACTGAGAAACGGGAAGGGTAAGCTTAAAATCAGTTCTGTTCACAGCCCAATTTCTTGACAATTAAGGAGGCGAGAAGGCCAGAAGGAAGAAATATTAAAGGAATGGAACTATATTAGATGAGCTTTTGACAAAGGAAAACCCATATACTACTTGTATAGGTTTTCAACATGTACACCGAAAGGATATCATTCGATCTTTCAAGATTTAGTTCTAATCTTGACTGGACTTCAAAGCTAACAGCTACTGTTGAATCCAGACGTCTGGCGGCTTCTCCTCTGCTGGCATCTGGACTGTCGGCTGCAGGATTACAACTGCAGGCAGAAATTGGTTCCTATATCAAGGTGAACCACTTTCGAAGATTTTCATAGAAAGCTCTTTAGGTTCTGAATCAACTTCTATTTTGCTTCGAGGTGACGAGCATCATTGGATACCATCCTGATATATGTCAAACATGAATGTGTCAAATATTCTGTGACTGGAATAATCTTTATGTATAAATTTACATGAATACTAATTTGATCAAGTAATAAACCAGCATTAGGAGCATGTCATAATCACCTAGAAAGACCGGGGAGAGAGAGAGAGATCAAAAGTTCTTTACAAAGATAAGTAGTCACATAGGTCGTCTAGAGAGGCCAGAGAGAGGGCAAATGAGTACATGTAAAATGGCAAGAACAAACAAGAACTCCCGCAACAAGAAACCCAAATGCTACATGCAATGCATGGCATTTATGAGAAGGCCTGTAACTAACTATACAGCAGTAAATGGGAGGAAGGCATACAAGTATAAACAAATAAAGCTATTAAACCCAACATGTAAACGGGAGGAGATACCAACATATTTAGAGGAAGAGAGTACCAGCCAAATATTGAGGCCTGGAGATGATAGATACATCTTGATTTGCCGTAACGCAAGCTTACAAGGCTGTTCTAAATCTGAGAATCACCCCTTACCGATCAGTAGAGGAACTGGGGATGTAAGCTGATTTCAAATCAAGATTCCTGCCATCTACTCCATCAGCAGTTGCACCTGACTGCAGCAATCAAAAGACCATGGACCAAAAAGGGCCAAGAAATGGAATGATATGAAAAGAAGCTAAAAGTAGCAGATTTTCTGTCCCTAAGGATACTTAAAGTATTCATAAAGATTAGTTCACAATCTACCAAGTATACTTAGCTACACACTTGTCTTTGAGATTAAGATTCCATTAAGATTCTACCAGACAGTGGAAACCATGTCCAGCCAATTTTTAGGTCATTAAAACAAATAACACCCCAAAATTGACCTTGACCGCCTGTGTCTGTCTTTCTCCTGTCTATTCCTCTCTCCTCTTTCCTCTTCTCCTTTTTCTTCTTGTTCTTCTTCTTTCTCAATATCCCAAGAAATTATAGAACGATCCAATCAGGCGGAGTGAGCCATGGATTACTGAAAAAGGTTCAGAACCCTATAGTTTGATACACAAGAAATGGATAGTAACACAAGTGATTAACAGCTTGGCAGGCCACTCGGAATCAATATTACCAGAGGTATACCAACTGCAGAAGACCAAAAAGGACCATGTGCAACCCCCAGTCTAAAGAATCATGTTTGATTGAAAATAAGAGTGGACATTAAGTAAAAACCATTCAGCAAATGAATGCTCAGGGCAGCTTCAAACAATTCATACATTTTTCAAGTCCTTAATTTGTACAATGATAATTGTGATATCATCAGTCCGGTTTTCATGTTCGAGCCACTGTTTGTAAGATTCTCCAGCTATCACATTACATGCTTCTCGTGGATCTGCGTATTTGGCTGCCTATGTCAAAAAAAACACCTCAATAAGAACTTAAATTTGAAGGATCAGAACATATGGCAAAAGTAAAAGGTTGAGGGCAATAAAACAATGGCTTATGAACTTAATAGCACTAGCATTTTCAGCAGTATTCAGGAAATAAAATATTGAATTTTCAAGAAAAGCCAAGGCAAAAAGAGGCATTTGCAAGAGTATAAAAGAATCGCCCCTCTTCTTGAGAGACATGCATGCATTGACAATAAGTTCAACTCAATCTAAGCACCCTTCACTGAATCAGCAAAAGGCTTGAACACCCATTCTTCACTACTCCAACCACAACATTACATGTACACTGTGTAATAGTAGATCCAAATGCACTGGAAATGCCATTCTATTTTCCTTATATATGCTGATTAATATTTAAGCAACAAATCTAAGTATACATTCAGTTGGACATGAATTCCAATATCAAGAAGTTATGGGTCAGCTACATGTAAGACTTGAACATGTTTTAACATATTTCCTGACGTCCATTAGAAACATTATCAGAAACTAAGAAGGCAAATATACATCAATCAATGTTGAAAAGCTCAAGCAGAATGAAATGTGCATCGTGTCATAAAGCATGAGAGAGTCGGATGAACAATAAATCTATTGCTATGAATTTAATTGACTATACCATGTTGACTACAGTCTGGCTGGAGAGAAACTCAAAAACCCCATCACTTGCAATGATGAAGAACAGATGGTTAGGAGTCAGCCGGACAACTGACACCTCTGGAACAGCAACCACTCCAATCTTTTCTGCCAGACTATCTCCTACACTTCTTGTAAATGCAGTGCCTGGATACATGCCATTCTGAACCCACAACCTTGGAGGATCACTACCCTCAGTTTCTTCATCACCCCAAGTTTGCACATTTGGGTCCTTGAGACCTTCAACCTGATCCACACTCAAGACCCTAGCCCCACAACCCTTCACCCTCTCATATTCGTCTGTCCTAAATGGGGTTTGATCATCAGACATGTCCTCCGCCAAAATTTCGTTTCCATTCCTAACAGCAACAACAGCCCTCGAGTCACCCACATTGGCAACATATAGAGTATCACCAATAACAAGAACTGTGATGGCTGTGGTACCGCTCATGGAATCATCAATCCCACTACCATGCAACTCACTATTGACCCTCGAAAAAGCAGAATTGTATGCTTTTAGAGGGTCAGCCTTCAAATCAGGATCATCAGATAGTATTTCGACAAGCCTATCCTTAACAAAGTCGGAACATCGATTACCAAATAAACCATGGCCGTCAAATACACCAAAGAAATGAATGTCTGGGTCACCTTGGAGCTGTGTTCTAATGCAGAAACTGTCTTGATTCTCCTTGTCAGGTGAGTCAGGGTAATAGCCACGTTGAGTTAGGACAGAGTACTGCATATTGAAGTTCTGAGAGCTAACGGAAACCAGCTCTAATTGCTTCTGAGTGAGAATTTGTTTGCCAAGCCGATTACGGGCGCGTCTCCGGATCCTGAAATCACGACGCAGTGACGATGGATAGCAGCCACAACACTTGCATTGCACGCACCCCATAATCCAATCTGAAATTCTACTGAGAGAAGGAAGAATTAGAGAGTAGACCAGGCGTTCGACGGAAGTTGTCAAAGAAGCTGAAGACGAGGGCGGTCGTATTACACGAGGACGGGTAAAAGGCGAGCCCCAAGTTCGACATTGTGGGTAATAACGAAGAATGAAACGCAATCATGGAGAAGCAGACAAAGAAAAGCTAATAAAATTTCATAACTGCACAGAAAGAACCCAAAATTCGAGGCTAAGAAACAACCTTTTGGATACGTGGAAACGCATGTTGAGGGTTCTTAGGCCGGCCTTGATTATCGCTATAACAAAACCCTCCAACGACGAAGAAGCTTCAACGGATCGACCCCTGTGAAGAAGAGAATGATGTGATCACAAACAAGGGGTACCTTTATACATATACTTAACGTGGTGGGCAAATGATGAATCGTCTTCGGGAATTCTTCAAATTCCGAAGAATTCTACTTTTCTTGAGAGAGTCAATGTCAGGGTAGAGATTGAGATTTCAGAAAACAGAATCCGGAAAAAGATTGAAACGTGGGGTTCGGGGCAAATTTTCTCAGAAATGTTCCATGTGAGCATGGATGGCTTCAGCCGATTGTAAAGGTTCGGGTTGATTTAGGCTTCTAGCAGGACCAAATTAACCTGAATATGTTCGGTTCTAAAGTATTGTTACGCAACTTGAGAGCTAAGAATCGAACAAAATTAAAATTATCGTTTTAGATTTTTTTATTTTAGTTCTCAAGTTTTTCGATTCATATTATATATCTATAATAATATTAAAATTTAATAAAATTATAATCACAATTCATGTTCGATAATTGTCTATGAAACTAGAAATGCCTTTGTAGAGTAGAATTAGGATAGGACTTTAGATTAAGTTTAGAATTAAATGACTAAAAATCTCCTTAATATAGTTTTTAATAAATAATTATATTTATAAAATCATAATTTTAATTTTATAATATATTAATACATATATCTCATGTTAGTTCCATATAGATATATAACCAACCCAGAAACTAATAATTTTTTCATATATAAAAATAACCCACAAACCAGAATAAATTTTTTCCCAACTCAACCCATCTCATTCCTATTGGATTGAGTAAATTCATGGTTCTACCAAACTTACACTCACCCTCGCTGATTGCCTCATCATTTTCATGTGAAGGTTAAAAAAATGAAAGAAAACAAATCTACACAATAATGATAAAACCACAAACTTTTGTGACTCAAATGTAACATATAATAAATCATACAACGTGATGGATGGATATCTCAAATATCTAAGGAGTACTACCGGGTACAAGTTTTTTTTTTTTTTTTTAACCTTTTAGAAAGATTCTGTACAAGTTTTTATTTTGAGGAACAGCCTATATAATCTTATTTAAAATTACTTCCGAAAATAAAAATCCCATTTCAAGTTAATATGAAAATAGAAGGCAAAAAAAAAAAAAACCCCAGCAATGTTGCATGTTTGTGAGTTTTACTGAACACTACTGGCTTTTGCAGCTTAAACATATCAATCATATTTTTAAGTTAGCCAAATTGGTCATTTTCTCTTAAATTATGTGGCAATTCAACATTAAATGGTTATTTCCAATATTTGATGGTAACAAATCACTTTCAAGATGCATTTCTTCACCTTCCGCATACTAATTTCTATACCATCGCCCAATTTCTATTTAAATCAAATACATTTAACAAGGTATAAATCTATAGATTTTCCCCAACTTATAACAATAGATACGAATTTCGCTCAAAATATTATAATGTAGGAATTTTTTGTATAGGATACTCATTTAACACAAAAATAGTCTTGCGATTAGTAAAGAGTGGCCAATTTGATTCATTTATCAACATGAGTGGTATATTTTAGCTGAAAAAGATAATAGGGATCAATTTGAGCTGGATGACAAATAATGGTGATTTTTTTGGGTAAATTACAAAATCCCCCATATGATTTGGTCTAACTTACACTTTGTCCAATCTATTTTAAAAAACCTATACTTTGCCCCCTACTTTTTTTCTAGTGTCATATAACAACTTCTAAAATGCTAAATTAATCTGTTTGATAATCATGTTCCAAGGATTTCAATATTTTTTATATTTTTTTCATAGTTAACCGACCTTTAAAAAATATTAATATGCATTTACAGGAAGAAAAATATATTTACAGAAAGGAAAAACTGATAATTTAAAATATTTATTAACTATAAAAAATATTAGATAAAAAATATTAGAGAGACTAAAATTATTGGAAGATGACATCGTATAGTTTAAATTACAGCTTCAGAAGTTATTATCAAACAATATAAAAAAATTAGGGGGTAAAGTGTAAATTTTTAAAAATAAATGGGATAAATTGTAGGTTAGAATAAACCTAAAGGGTAATTGTAATTTTCCCTTTTTTTTTTTATTTCGGCCTTTTGACTTTTGACCTTTGTCCTCTGGTCGGTTAGACTCTTTTTTTTTTTTTTTTTAAACCAACAACTAGGGTAGACTAGACTTTGGAGGGAAAGAGACAAAGGAACCAAACAGTAATGGGACTGTTAATTTTTAGAGGACGCACGTTTACGTTACATGGTGTGACTGGTAGGTCTTGCCATTCCAGCTCAATTCATTTTTGGGAAACTTTCAGAAACCCCACATGGTATACCCTAACCTATACCTACACCCCTATATATTAAAAACCTACAGTTTGCCCCCTGAATCTTAACCTCTGTTAGTTTGTTTGTTAAGATACTGGGCTCAAATACTGTTACTAACCATTAACTTTTAAAAATCACGCAAATCAACCCCAAGGTTGATCTTAGGCAAAAATCTGGAGCCAGGAACAATTTGTGGTGGTATCTATTACTAGGAGAGTATTAAATACTGTTACCGCTAGGTATACTGCACCCCAAATTTTTAAGGTATACTGCATGGTATGCGGCGCCACATACTGTTACCGTTTTTGCAAACAAATAAATGTTAGAATATTATTTTAAGATGACATATTTTTTTATTAATTTATTTTTATACATTTTATATTTATTCTAATTTTTCTCATCATAATGTGTCAAATATAAATAAAATATATATGATAGGAGATATTTAGTTGGGATAGCATATACCAGAAATTCAATCGGGGAATATTATTCAATACCACAGGAATTTTCAAGCTGTTACCATACATTAAATTTTTATATTAATTAATAAAAGTAACAAAAAAATAAAAGTAAATGTTTATTTTATGCTATGTATATTATTTATATTTTAATTTTTTTTATATATTTATGATATTTTTTGATGTAAAATGAAAAACATAGCTGCAAAAAATAAAATATCGTAGTACGTATCACGCGGTATTTTATAATATGCCATATTTTTTTTAACAAAATGCATACAAAAATAAGCGGTATGTAGTATATCGCGAGGTAAAATGACAAAATGTGAAAATATTTGTATTATATACCACATAACTACAGTAAACGATATACCGCGGTATTTAACATGATTACTTGTCTCCTTGCTCAGTATCAAACAAACAGTAAACCACACAAACAAAAGCTATAGTTTTTTTTTTCCCTTAAAAAGTAAGAAAATAGAAAACTGTAATTCCCAAGATCTTTTTTTCTCTTTGAAAAAAAACCTACTATGTAAAAGTTGAGTTTGATTAATGAAGCTCGTAGCTCGTATGTTTCTTGAATGTAACCATTAACAGATTTTTTTTTTTCTTATTTTAAAGAAAGGTTTAGGCCACTGTGTTTCACAGGATGCAGAATTGATGTAGGGTGTCTCCAAAGCTTGCCCACTAGTGTTAAAACTGGCCATGGCGACCTTCGAACATCACATGCACACGGGTCCGATTGAACATTATTTGCACTTTCTTTTCGAAAGCAGCCAAAGCCAAACCATATCAGCATCACTGGCATATCCTCCACTTGGCTGGCTCCAGGTTCTAATCATGCCAACTGCCAAGTATCACCGGCAAATCCCCCACTTGGACAGCGAATCAACTATCCCACTTTCATAGGTTGGCAAAATCAAAACCACTCCTCCGGCAACAGCTTTGTGAGTTCTGAGGAGGATGAGTCGTTTGAGCTCTAGATTTCAGCCTCGTCGAACCAGAATTGGGTTTTACCTCAAAAGTCTCGATCAAGCCCCCTGCCCTTCTTCGCTGTTCCAATCCTGCAGCCCGCCATCGACGCCGTTCCAGCAATCTCCTCTCTCGACTGCGTTCATGGGTACTCGGTCAGATTCCGCAAAAATCTAAATGGGGTTTCGTCTTTGATGTGTTCCATTTGTGTGCTGAATCTTGTGGACATTTTTTGTTCTTCCGGGTACCACTTTTGGTTGGGGGATTCACAAATATTGTGTTGAAGTTGACTAGTTAAAGATGATGGCTTATCTGTTAGAGGCAAAATTTTAGGGGTCATAGTTTACTAGTGGAGAAAGCCATGGAAAAAGCTGGGTTTAACCTTTTTTTTTTTTTTCAATTGACAGCCACGGAAACAATGTTTCAAGGCGCAAATTGTAGGTTTCTGAAAATGAATACACTGGGGGATAAGAGTAGGTTAGAGTATACCATAAGAGAATTTCTATAAAGGAAAATTATAAAATGTCTTCTGAGGCTTGCTCAAATTTCACATTTTATTCTCCTGTTTTAAATATCTATACTTCCCCCACCAACCTAACTGGGTAAATTACATCCGTGGCCCCTAGTTTTTAATTATTGTATCACTTTAAACCCTAATGTTGATTTTACACATAAAAAATCCCTAACCTAGTTTAAATATTCCATTTTCAACCTTTTGTGGATGGAAAATGTTAGTATGGATGGAAAATACCACATGACACATCAAAGTGGACGATTTGCCATGCTGACACAATAAATAATAGGAGAAAATGCTAACTTTAATGCCTGAAAACTTTTCATTTAACAAATCCACCTTAAAACATTTAATTTTAACAAAAAAAACCCCCTCCCCTTCCCCCTCCAATGAAACTTCCCCTGTTCGCCTCCTGTCCTCCGACTGCCCCCCTCTCCTCCCGCCGCCTACTTCTCCAGCCAGCCTAGAGTTTGCATCTCATCTCCTCCATCCCTCCCTATCTCCCCAAAATTGTTTATTCACGTTTCAATTCTTTCAATTCAGCTCTCATCTCAGCCAGAAACACAATTTAACGTTTCACTAGAAGACCAAAGTCAAAGATTTTTTCTTTTTCTTTTTCTTTTTTTCCAATTTTTACTTTCAAAGCCTACTTCTATTCTTTCACACAAATACCAAAGTCTTCAACTTTCAACCAAAAAATTACCTAGCAGATCCACCCGAAGAAGGGCTAGACCGAGCAAGCCAATCACCACCAATTGTCGATGCTGAAGCCGATTACCCTTGCCTCCCTTTCCTTGGGCGATTTCCATCATAATTCTCCTCTGTTTTCTTCTTCCTCCTCCTCCACCACTCCGACGCTCCAATTCTCAGAATGATTGCCAGAAAAAGATATCCAGCCAACAACGGAGAGGCGAGGCGTCCCAATGAGGGACTCAACTGTCAATTGTGTGTAGATCAGAATGTTAATGCTCAACCATCGATTTTCGCCTCAGCAGCCAATCATGTGTAGATCTGAAGGGACTCAACTATAATTTCCCTTTGATTTCTCTAAAATAAACCAGTCTCTTGGCTTGATCTCATCTTTTTTTGTGATATCGAGGAGGGAGTCCATTTTGCATCTTATGGGAGATAACAGGAGGATGGCAGAGTAGGCTGGGGAAAGGATGGTGAACAGTGGGGTAATGGACTCGACAGTGGCACCCTAGTAGGTGGCCCAGAGATTCCCGCAGCCAAGAATGAACCACTTTGTCTCTTTAGGGTTGGAAGATGGTTCACTGAAGACGGGAGGGGAGGGGTTTTTTTTTGTTAAAATTAAATGTTTTAAGGATGATTTGTTGAAGGAAAAGTTTTCGGGCATCAAAGTTACCATTTTCTCCTATTGTTTATTGTGTTAACGTGGCAAATCGTCCACTTTGGCGTGACACGTGACATTTTCCATCTACACTAATGTTTTCCATCCACAAAAGGTTGAAAATGGAACATTTAAACAAGATTAAGGATTTTTATGTACAAAATCGAGGTTACGGTCTAAAGTAGTACAATAATTAAAGGTTAGGGGGCACGAACGCAATTTACCCTAACTAAACTACATGAATCACCGTTACCATTAAAAAAGAAAAAATTTCTGACTTTGCCCCCTTAACTTTATTCCGTAAAAAAATTGCCCCAATTTTAAAACCCTTTCAATCTGCCAAAAACTCTCAACTTTCTCAAGAATAAGAGATTTTTTTTTTCTTTTCCATTTTTCCTTCTTGAATCCCAGGGATTTCAAACTCCAATCCACCGCTTACTCTAGTTCACCCTCAGCCTCTCATCTTCCGATTCGTTGTCGCGCCAGCCTTCATCCCCCCATGTCGCTGGAGATTCTTAGAGGCGAAAAGAGGCAGCCAATTGGATTCGATTCCCGCGGCGCCACTCTTCCAGAAGCCAGCATCTCCTTGACATCGACGCCCGCCTAGCCTAGAGCTCTCGTGATCTCGCTGCTTAATCCGACATCATCTTCTCAATCGTCGGTTACCCTTCAGACGTCCGCCACATCCTTCTCGACCTTGACACCTGTGCCCTCTCCGGTTGACAGACATGTGTTCTTCCTTTCCTGTGAATCAAAGGTGGTGATTTGTCACCGTGTGGGTTGATTCATCACCGTGCAAGTCGATTCGTTCTTCCTCTCCCATGAATCGGAGGAGCTGACGGCGGCACTTGGACGACAGTGCTAGTACTGGGATGATGGAGACAAAGGAGATGGTTGTCAGAGATGGAGGCGAGGGAGACACCAGCTGCAGATCTGGTTTTGTTCTTATTCAATTATTCATGTTTGATTTTCTCTCTCTGTTCGATTCGTCATTTAATGATTCTTATTGGTTTCATTCGCATCATTGAAAGGGACAAGAGGGAGGAAGAAGACAAGGAAGTAGATGGAAGGTGGCTCCGAGCGATGCAACATGATGATGATGGCCCAGTTCGATTCGTTGTTGGTTTGGTCAGTGAATTTCTGGGTTCCAAAAGGAAAGAGATGAAAGAGGAAGAAGAGGCCTGATAGCCACCTTCACTTTTGTCTTCTCGTTCATGTCTTCGCTTTGAAAACTTGACACGTATATCTCTTTGTTGGTGCCGAAACATGCAACCGAGTGTATAAGGTGTCAAAGGTAAATTTGTAATTACGTTTGAATGGAGGGCTGTTTTGGTTGACCATGGGAACCTCGACTCCTTGTTTGGCGGCAACTGGGTGATTTCACGGCAGAACAGCTTCGACGGCGAAACTGGGATTTCACTGCGGATTCCACGGCGAAACTTGAAAAACGAAATAAATTTGTCTACCTTGTCACCAACTAGAACCTATAGTCAATAGGGACGTCGGAGCTAAAATATAGCCTGCGAAGCCGTCTCTTTTGCCCAACGATAAATCCTTCCACCCACACCCAATTTTCTAGATCAAAAAATTGCAATTTAGGTCTACCCATCACAAATTAAAAACAAATTCAAGTCTGTTCGCAATTCAAGTCTGATCGCCGACCACATAGCCGCTAAGCCATCACGATCGAGCCACGATCGCCACCCCTACTGTTTCACTATCTTCGCCACCCATGATCACACATACTCTCTAGATCTGAAACAAAACCCAAGAAAACTCAAGCTACTAGTCTTCAAATAGCCACTTCGAAAGCAAATGACGAGGCCAAGAAGCAATTGGTTTTTCACTAGATTTGTGTTCTAAAATAAGCAATTATAGAAGAATTAGTGAACGGAGTAAAAAGGCGAGAAATTTTTCTGAGATGAGAGAGAAAGGGGAAAACAGGTAAAAACGAAAATAAATTCAGCTTTTTTCCTACAGCTGTTGCAAGTTTTGGTACAGAAAAGGCGAACCACGTGGTAATTTGTTAGAGTGAAGGCAAGGAGGAGAAAACAAAAGCGGAGGCTGCAATCAAGCCTAGAGTCACGGATTTAGGTTGGTAGGGGGAAAGTGCAGGTATTTGAAACTAGAGGGAAAAATGAGAAGTTTGAGCAAGTAATTATCCACTTTTCTATCATTTGTTTTTTTAATTTTTTATTAATAACATCTAATTCAGTCAAAATTAACTAATACAAACACTAAAATATTTGCAATCGGGTCAAAATGAGCAAGAGTTAAAACTAAAAATAATGTGTAAATTGTATAAATGGTCCCTAACCTTTGACCATTATTTCCTTTTAGTCCCTAACCTATTGAATGTTTTGTTTTGGTCTTAAATATATTAGAATTACTTTATTTTGGTCCTTCACTAGATGAAATTCATTAACTCAGAACAATTGTTTGACAGAAATTTTTGAAATTATAATTTAAATATTCTGTAACTATCTTCTAGTAAATTTAAACAATTTAATATTTTTGGACAGTAAATAGACAATTTAAATTAGTAGTTTTCCCTTTCTGAATGAAATAAGTCCAATTTATAGAGAGGAAAAAAAGGGCTTGAATTTTTTATTAATTGTAAAAAAATTGCTATACAGATTAAATTTATTGTAAAACAGTTACTGGATAGTTTAAATTATAATCTAAAAAGGCGTTATCAGACAAATACTTTGAGTTAACAAAATTCATCAAATTGGAACCAAAATGAAAATTTTCAATAGATTTTGGACTAAAATGAAACATTTTTCATAGGTTTAGGGCTAAAACAGAACATTCAATAAGTTAGGGACTAAAGAGAAATAATGAGTAAAGGTTAATAACCATTTATGAAATTTACTCTAAAAATAATATTATCCATTCTTTTGTGGTTCATTTATTTATTTGTTTATTTATAGAAAATTTATAAGAACCCCTTATGTGGTTACCTTAACTTACACTTAATCTCTATATATTAAAAAATCTACAGTTGCCTAACTTTTTGCTAATTCCGTATGTTCATCAATTAAAAGAAAAATAAAAATGCCTATACTACCTTACACCTTTTACTTTTTCAGCCAAGCACCCAAAAGTTTTTTTATCTAACAAAATAAGCATATTTTAAAACTAGTTATGAGTAGCAGCTGTAGCACCATTTGTGTTGACCACAACTCCACCACACAAACAAGATCCTCTTTAAGGATACCATGGTTCCTGTCTGCAAGCTCCTTTCCCCCTCTAAATAATGTCATCCTCACATCCATCCACAAGTTCTGCTTCTTTGCTCACTCTCTACTTGAGCTCGTTACCACTGTCACAGTGGCCATTGGCAAAATGTTCTAGTCAGAATGAAGAGCACAGTGAAGTAACTGGGGCGACCTCCATGGTTTAACCTTTGTCCCTGCTCATGCTTGTCACCCTGTATGAGGTGAAGGGCCTTGAGTCCGCTGTCAAAATAGCTGTAAAATTCTTCCTAGTGATGACTTATAATTCATGGACAAGACGACTATAATAATTAAGACTGACACATTAATTTATTTATTCTAATATGAGAATAATTTCTGATCATTACTATGCTGGTGCTTGTGTTGTTAATTGATTTAACAAGTTGCTGATAGGTCTTGTTTCTTTTGAGTTGTGGTGCTTCTTTTGCCTGATCAATAATTGCCTTATTCAAGTGATCTAATGGCAAATTCTGATGGTGAAAGCTCATATTATTCATGTTGAAAGGTAGAAAAGGAGATAAAAGAATTATATTTTGATGATTGATTTTGGTGATACCATTTAGGATATGCTTGAACAGGAGAAGGTTGATTCAAGCAAGAAGCCACAAAAACAAGATCGCTTCTAAGCTTTGTTGGGCCAATTTGATGATTCGTTGATAGTGGAGGATATGATTCAAGTAATGATATGTACAAGCTGCTGCAAAATAGCACACATCCAGAGGTGATCTTGAAGAATGTTCTTGGTGGTTTATTTGCAATTGTAACTAGACAAAACAAACCCAAACATAAAGGGAGTAAGGTTTATGTTTGGCATGCTTTTGATGGTGGAGGCAGGGCTGGCAGAAAATGGAGAGGCTGAAGCAACATGATGGTGAGCAGAAGATGAGTAGCTTGAGCATATTTTGGCAAATCTTGCCCTCAAGGGTGCAAATCACCCACTTAGAGTAAAGATGTTTATGTCTAATTGCCAAATCATAGTGGGTATGGATGAATTAGAGAAGATGTTTAGTTTGTTAGATCCAAAAGTTCTAAGTGCTTAGGCTTATGAAGAAAAGGTAGAAGGGTAGATTGGGTAGTGTAGACATTTTTCTCTTTTCTTTTAATTGATGAGTTGACAGAATTAGCAAAAATAACGTAAGTATAGGGTTTTGAATATATATGAGGAGAACTGCAAGTTAGGGCAAACAAAATGAAGGTTTCTATAAATTTCCCTTTATTTATATATTCTTATAAAAATTACTTGCATTTAGTACAAAAACCCTGCAGCAAAATGAGAGTCTACTATTCCATGTTCTTGTAGGTGTTCCACTAGATAATTTACCCGCGCCATATTGCGGGTGCCATCCTTTGTTTTGATGGTTTAATCAAGAAATCAAAAATTGAATGAAATGTATGTTTATCTAACTTAAAGGGCCTGTATGGTACATATACAAGTATTTCAAACATGGAATATTGTGTTTATTAATTATATGTAATATTAAATGTTAAGGGGTTTCTTCTGATGTTTCTACTTTTTCGTAGGTCCCAGAATGTGGAACTTTAACAATAAAAGCCAGCATTGCAACCAAAGACACATAGCAGGGACTATAATTTCCTTTAACCAATTAAACAAAATTACTTTGCTCTGTACTACATCACTTTTTCATCACTTTCAGTCTTTATGTCTAAGAAATACTATGATTTAGATTTTTGCTTGCGTAGATTCACAATTAACATAATCAACAAACAATTTTTTTAATAATGCCCCTCGCATTTGCATTGCCCCTTTCTATTTCTATTCTAATTTCTTTTTTTTTTTTGCAGGTTAATGACCACTCTACTTATTTTTGTTTATGTCATTCATTTTTTTTTTTATCTATACTATTCTCTGTGTTGTTCATTACTTTCAGGCCTCTTTCCTCATCTGATCAAGTTATGGTGTGCATCTTAACCATAGATTAATTTCATTTGTGTTTTTTGGTCTTTGTTTGTTATGTATATTAATTTTTTGAAAATTTTGTTGGTTTTTGCCTCAAATCCACCTGTCTCCACATGTTCGATTGATTTGGTTGTGCTTCAATGGGTAGATAATGAAGGAAGAAAACTAGGCTTTAGCAAACTCATGGCATCTGCGTTTTCTTTTTCACCATTGCCCTTTTTTTTTATAACGTCAATACTTTCAATTATAGCTTGGAATTTCCAATTGAATTCCTTCTTACTCATATATTTACCGGCGATGTTTAGTGACCGGAAGGATTTAGGTCTCTCTGCTTTTCCATCATCTTCCTAGTTTTTATATGCACGCAATTTCCATGAAAATTGTGGTGGTTATGGTAGTGTAAACAAACACAGCTAGTTCATTGATTTTGTTTTCTTATTTTCTAGGTTTTGCCGTAGGTTTTATGTTGATAGATTGTCTTAATGGTTCAATTATTAGTTGAAGACTTGATTTTCCCCACTATAAGCAAGAATATCATTGAGGAGTAAATACTGTGGAAATTTTCTTCCCAAGCGAAGTTGCTATATTTTTCGTTTGCCTTTAGACGTGTTTGTTTTTATTGGAGTTAAGCTTGAAAATGTGGAACAATGAGTCTATTGTTCATTACTCTCTACATGCTCATTTTTCTCAATGGCGATTGCTTTTTCTCAATGCTCATTTTTCCCAGTTTTCGTTTCTAACTCCTAATGGTATTGAATGTAATATTCTACAAATGAAAAGAAAAAATTGATTCAATAACAAGTGTGGGGGTCATTAAGAGGCAAACTATAATTATATAACACATTTTTTTTATCTTTTGGTACAATTTTTTGTTATGCAATACTTTTCTATGCCTGAATTAATGGTGTCTTCTACTTCCCATTTCTTAGACCAATCTGCTGCACTCTAGCAGTTGTAACCCAAGTGTAGGTTGTCGCAAGTAATAAAATATCGGGAGTCCAAGTGTCAAATAACAGGAAAGTGAATTAAGAAATAAAAATTACAAAAGTGAAGGAAGGTTTGACAAAAAGACGTAAATAATTTTGTTTAAAAACTTAATTTCAAGAAAATAGCTAAGGTTAGGGGGATCCACTTTTTGTATATCGGTTATAATTAATTTTATCCTATTTTGCCATTCAACTGGGATTCACACATAGAGGAGGTCCCAATTGAGGAATTTAGTTAGCATTAGCTTTCATTGATCTTAAAATACCAACACTTGCTAATGGTTTCAAGTATCCATCATGCCAACATTTGTCTACAATAACTCAATATTCCAATATAGCTGGCAAGCCATGTTCTACAGAGGGAATCAAGTAGCCTTTATGTTAATGATTGACTATGATGAATCAAGACTCTCACTTAAAAAGAAGAAAAATTAAAAAGATTAAGAAAGAAAATACCGTTAACGTTGTCATCCATTCAAATCAATCATAACCTTTATACCAAAAGCTTCATCCGTTTACCCTAGCAAAAGAAATATTATTTAGCCATGATAAAAGTAAACAACATGTAAAAAGATGAAATGAACATGGATTGAAAGATCAAAGGAAGAACGAAAAGAAGAAAGAGAAAACACTTGAACAGAGCTTTGATATTGAAAACAAGAATAAAACTAAAGAAGAAAAGCTAAAGATGATACAAGAACAAAAAAATGGCTTAATAAATGGCATGCCCTCATCTTCCCCCCAAGGTGCCTATTTATAAAGTTTTGGGGTTGGATGAAATGGTAAAATGGAATAGTGAAATATAGGTAAATATAAATTAATAATTGCAGGCTAAAACTTATTTTAATTTTCTGACCACCATACATATCGAATCAACTCTTCTTTAAAGCACGAGATTTGTAGATCTCTTCTTTAGCTTCGAATCGATAGCTTGCTCATTCAAATCGAACATCTGTAGCTCAAGTTATGATTTTCTACCGAAATTGCTCTTCAGCACATGAAAAAATGAATTGTCTCATCTATAATCAGATTTTGGCAATGAAAATGATCAAACTAACTCGCGGAATGAAGCAAAATTGAAAATTTATGTGTTGGCTTTCAGATGAATTTGGAATCACTTGGTTCCGACATCTACAACTCCAAATATGATTTTTCTCGTGAAGGGTCGCCAAGTGATAATTTTACCTATGTAAAAAATAATAATTATTTAATATTAATGAATAGTGAAAATGTATATGAACAGTAAAATACTTGTATGAACAGTGAAATATGTGTATGAATAGTAAGTTGGTGAATAGTGACTGGTGAATAAAAATGGCAAAGTAAAATTCAGACTGCAAAATCTTTACATCTGTTTTCTTTGACAAAAAATGCCCCCTACACGTTTCGGAATGACAAAATTCAATTACACTTTTTACCTCATCCTTGGATATGTATCTTTTAAATATCTTATTTGAGTAATATTTGAAAAAATAAGAGTCATTCTAGTAAAAATTGTTCACCTCATATAAAAAATTCTTCTTATCTTGGGCATTCCATTGAGCTAGTATCCATCCTATCACCAAAAGGTTGACAATATTTGCAAACCAAGGTAGTGACAGAGAATAAAAATTTATCAGAAAAATAATCATTTATAGGTGTAGCCTTAATTAATGAATTTGTTGTCAGTCTTGAAAAATAGTTAGCGACAACATTTTTTGTGCCCTTCTTATCCTTGATCATAATGTTGAACTCTTGGAGTAATATGATCCAGCGTATTAGTCTTGATTTAGCATATTTCTTTGACATTAGGTACTTTAATTCTTTGGGTAAAAGCTTCAACTCAATTGTGTGAATTTTATTTTGCTCCTCAACTTTGGGTTTCCAACATGTGTTTCCTTTCACTTGTTCGATGTGGTTTTTCCCAATAGTATCAATGAAGCAAACTTCCTTACTTTCATCTTCTTTTTCAGGTGGCTGTTTAAGTAAGTTAAAAATATTTAACTTCAATGTCATATTTCCAAATGTCAACTTCATTAATCCATTACTGCAATTAATCAAAGCGTTAAAAGTTGCTAAAAATGGACGTCCTAAAATAATGAGTATTGAATTCTTGATTTCCACTGGTGGTGTGTCCAAAACAATAAAATCCACAAGATATATGAATTTATCAACTTGGACTAACACATCTTCAATGACTTCTCTGGGTAGTTTCATTGATCTGTCAGCAAGCAAAAGAGTTACTTCGGTTGGTTTTAACTTACCCAAATTTAGTTTTTGATAAACTGAATATGGAAGTAAGTTTACACTTGCCCCAAGATCAAGTAATGCTTGCTCAATTTTATGTTCTCCAATAAAACATGAGATTGTTGGACGGTCAGTATCATTGTATTTCAAAACAGTATTATTTTGAATAACATAACTTACTTGGTCAACCAAGAAGACTTTCTTTCTCACATTCAGTTTTCTTTTAACAGTACACAAATCCTTTAAAAATTTGGCATAAGAAGGTATTTGTTAAATCGTATCCAACAAGGGGATATTGATCTTTACCTTCTTGAAGATATAAAAAATTTCAGGATTTTGATTCACCTTTTTAGGAATAGTTAATGCCTGAGGAAATAGAGGTGTAGGTGGAGATTCAATTTGTTCTTCGCTTGATATAGGTTAAACTTCTTCTTTACTCTTAGAAGCTAACCATCGTCTCTTTCACAAGGATTAGGAATAGATTTTTCAATAACTTTACCGCTACAGAGTGTAATGATTGACTTTACTTGATCCATGATTCGACCTTTGGGATTTGGTTGCAGTTGAGAACGAAATTTCCCTTTATCTTGAATGTTGAGTGCAGATGTAAATTTTGCAAGAATATCTTTCAAATCAATCATGGTTTGACTTGTTTGAGCATTGATGGACTCTTGCTTTTCAATGAATGAATGCAATGTATCTTCACGATTTTTCCTAAAATGAGGAACATATGGTGCATACCCTTGAGATTGTTGAAAATTTTGTTGGGTCTGCAAAGGTGGTTGTGACGATTGAGCATGATTATCATCTTTCCAACTAAAATTTGAATGATTCTTCCAACTAGGATTGTATGTTTGTGAGTATGGATTTTGGGTTGGCCTCGTGAAGTTGTTCAAAGCATTGACTTGTTCACGGAGACATTCTTTGAAAGAGGATAAGGTTTGACAATTGCTAGTGGAATGGTCATCGGTCTTACAAATGTGACAAACAATTTCTTCAACAGATTTTAATTGATCAATTTTCTTCATTTCTAAAGACTTAACCTTTCTAGCTATATATGCAAATTTTGTTCGAAGGTCATTATCTTTTTTAAGATGATATATGCCTTCACTAGATGCAGGGGATTGAGTCTTACCTGGAGTCTCATAGGTATCAGTTGTGTCTCAGTTCTGTGCATTTTCTGCTAGCAAGTCTAGATAATTTATTACCTCATCAAGATCTTTATCTTTAAATGTTCCATTGCATATCATTTTTACCATTTGTCTTTCCCTAGGTGTCAAACCTTCATAAAAATATGAGACTAATCTTCTTGTTTCAAAACCATGGTGTGGGCATGTGTTGAGTAAATCCTTGTATCTATCCCAACACTAGTAAAAAGTTTCTCTTGATTTTTGTATGAAAGTGGTGATTTGCCTTTTGAAAGAATTTATTCTGTGAGCAGGAAAAGTTTTTTTCAAAAGTTGTTGTTGCAATTCCTCGCATGAATTAATGGAGGTTGACCTGAGATTTTGTAGCTAAGTTTTAGCTTGATCTTTTAAAGAAAAAGGAAAAAGCTTAAGTTTGATGATATTCATACTATAGTTTAGGTTGTTATATGTGTGACAGATTTTCTCAAATTCTCTCATATGTAAGTAAGGATTTTCGGAATTAAAGCCATGAAAATTGGTAAAAGTTGAATAATATCTGTCTTGAAATTGAAGTTACATGCATCAGCAGGAAAAATTAAACATGATGTAGTACTATTTATTATGGGGTTCATATATTCTTTAAGATTCCTAGGTCGATCTTGGTTATTATGCAGAGAATGGTAATCTTCTTGTTTATTAATGTGTTCAGCCATGTTTAAAGAAGATGAAGATTCTCTCACCAGTCTACCACTTGATGTATATGACCAAGCTTTCATGCATTAACAAAATAACAACAAGAAAAAGTAATATTAATAACAAAAAAAGGTAGGAGGCTCAGTCTTCCATTTTATAGCAAAAGATTTAGGAGGCGTAGCCTTCTATTCAACAATAATAAAAAACTAACACAAAATAAATAGACAATAAAATGTAGGAGGCTCAGCCTTCCATTTAACAATAATAACAAAATTAAAGAGAACACAAGAATAACAAAAAAAAAATGTAGATGGCTTAGCCTTCCATTTAACAATAAAGAAAAATAAGATTAATAGAAATTAAAAGGTAGGAGGCTCAGCCTTCTATATGATGAACAAAAAAAAAAAGAAACAAAAAAAACTTGTACTCTAATTTTACCTCTCCGGCAACGGCACCAAAAACTTGCTACACTCTAACAGTTGTAACCTAAGTGTAGGTTGTCACAAGTAATAAAATCTCTAAAGTTTGAGTGTCGAACCACAGGAAAGTGAATTAAGAAATAAAAATCACAAAAGTGAAGGAAGGTTTGATAAAAAGATGTAAACAATTTTGTTTAAAAACTTAATTTCAAGAAAATAGCTAATGTTAAGGGGATCCATTTTTAGTATATCGGTTATGATTAAATCCTATCTTGCCACTCAACTGGGATTCATACATAGAGGAGGCCCCAATCGGGAAATTTAGTTAGCATTAGCTTTCATTGATCTTAAAACGCCAACACTTGCTAATAAGTCCAATTATCCATCATGCTAACCTTTGTCTATAATAACTCAAAGATTCCAATATAGTCGGCAAGCCACATTCTATAGAGTGAATTAAGTAGCCTTTATGCCAATGATTAACTATAATGAATCAAGACTCCTACTTAAAAAGGGGGAAAGTTAAAAAGATTAAGAAAGAAAATACCATTAACGTTGTGATCCATTCAAATCAATCATAACCTTTATATTAAACGTTTCACCCTTTTACCTTAGCAAAAGAAAGATTAGTTAGCCATGATAAAATTAAACAATTAGTTAGCCACAATAAAATTAAACAAAATATAAAAAGATGAAATGAACATGGATTGAAAAATCAAAAGAAGAACGAAAAGAAGAAAGAGAAAACACTTGGACAGAACTTAGGTATTGAAAATAAGAACAAAAATAAAGAACAAAAGCTAAAGATGATACAAGAACATTAAAATGGCCTAAGAAATGGCATGCCCTCACCTTCCCCCCAAGGTGCATATTTATAGAGTTTTGGGGTTGGGTGAAATGGTAAAATGAAATAGTGAAATATAGGTAAATACAAATTAATAATGGCGGGCTGCAACTTCTTTTAATTTTCTGACCATCATACACATTGAATCAGCTTTTCCTTAAAGCATGAAATTTGTAGATCTATTCTTTGGCTTCAAATCGATAGCTTGCTTATTCAAATTAGACATCTGTAGCTCAAGTTATGATTTTTCTACCGAAATTGCTCTTCAGCACACAAAAGAACAAATGGTCTCATCTGTAATCAGATTTGGCAATGAAAACAATCAAACTAGCTCGTGAAATGAAGCAGAGTTGAAGATCTATGTGTTAGCTTTCAAATGAATTTGGAATTACTTAGTTTCGACATCTACAGCTTCAGATATGACTTTTCTCGTGAAGGGTCGCAAAGTAATGATTTTACCTATGTTAAAAAAAATAATTATTTAATATTAATGAATAATAAAAACTTGTATGAACAATGAAATATGCGTATGAACAGTAAGTCCATAAATAGTAATTGGTGAATAGTAAAAATATGTGAATAGTAACCCGATGGAAAAATGCTTAGAATAGAGAAATTAATTATACTTAAAGTGTATAATGATTATTTAAACCCTTAATAACAATACACTTATGATTATTCATCACAATCCAATCTTGAGCTCACTGATAAATCTGAAAATAATGGATTGCTCAACAATTTTCTTCTAATTGATGTCTAATCTCAAAGAACAATAGTTTCTCTTACTAATGTCATCTAAGTCACGTGACAAGGTGCACTATTTCCATTTAACAAGAGACTAACCCGAAAACTTATCAAAATTTGAGGACTAAGGTATTACGATTCAAAATTACAAATGTAACTCGTATGAGTTTGTAAAGTTCAGGGACCAACCATGCAGTTAGGCCTTCAAAAGACAGATCTGAAGTAAAGTGATCCATATGTAATTGAAGTTTGGTTGGGTCGGGATTTCGTCCGCGAATGGGTGCTGAGATTCTGTGCAGTTGTACAAATAGCAACTGATGATGTGGAGGTTCGCCGATAGGGTTGAAGGTTCAGGCCGACTATCGAAAGCTCTGGTCTCATCTGCTCTCATTGTCTCACTCTCCCTTCTCATCTTCTTGGTTGGGTTCAGGTACGTTGCTGCTCCTACTCGGTCCCTAATACTTCATTCATAATTGCAATCCAAACCCTTGGGCTTTGTTCACCCCTTTCCAATTACCTTTGTTTTTTCTGTATCTTTATCGATTTTGATTGAAATTATAGCAATATATTCTTCTACCCTCAGATTGCTCCGTCTTAGATTCCTCTAGCTACTAGCACCTTTTTATTTCTATCTAATTTCCAGGGTCCCTAGGTAAGAACCCAAAATCTTTTTTATGCCTGCAATTCGTGTGCATATCATGCCTGGAAATATCTAGGACCCAACTCTTTTCGTTTTGGTAGCTAGTCTTATTAATATTGATTCTTGCACTGCCCTGGACAGGATGTCGATTCATTGCTTCTCCTGGGTTCAGCATTTTTGGTCTCAATGCCTCTATACATTTGGTATTTTTAAACGGGGAGACGTGAACTCTCTCCTTGATGATGTGCTTCTTGATATCATAAGCAGAGTCCTTGATGTGGACGACCTTATAAGATGTCGTAGCGTGTCTAGGCAATGGCGAGCTTTAACCTCATAACCCAGTTTCACCGAAATGTGTCGTAGAAACACAAGGCCTGTGATTCTTATGCAGTATTGTACGTTTCGCTACATGAATCTCTCCCTTATTGATAAGAAGATAAAAAAACCAAATTCGGAGAGTATCGACCAGTTTTATTAAGGGACTAAAGGATCATTACCCTAAGCTTTAGGGTTGTTGTGATGGGCTACTTCTTTTTGTTACGAAGTCTTCCTCCATTGTGGGTCATCTCTTCAACCCCATATTGCAGGAACATGTATCTTTTAGGCCACCTGTGACAGTGGGTAACATATGCGGATTCTACTATCATCCCTTAACCAGCCAGCATATGATCCTCTTCGGCTATGGCAAAGAAGGAAGTCAGGCTATGTACTTGATGTGGAGCCTAGAGGAGATGATTTGTAGGCCAGTTGGTAGTTTACCCTATTTACCACAATTAGCTTACCCTAGAACCGGCCTGCTTGTAAATAAGTTTCTTTTGTGGATTGTTGTAGGCAGGCCACATAGAACTCGTGCTTTGTTGGCTCCATGCCATGAATTTATCATGGCCTTTGATACATGCACACATAAGTTCTATTTAATGGCTTATCTAGGGAATGCATGTAATTCTCGTTCTTTGCATAAGAACATGCAGTTGGTGGAAATTGAAGGGCAAGTTACATGTTGTGTCTTTAACCATTGGCTCCTCCATGTATGGGTTTTGGAGGACTCCACAAACTGGACTTGGATTAGAAAATATAAGGTTGATCTATTCCAAGCTCTAAATCTCCAAAAATTTCTACGTAATAGCCCCTTTGAACCTAGAGATTCGCTTTGTGATATTCGTAGTGGTACTGCACTGGGTAGTGAATTGTTTCTAGTGATTACAACTATAGGATTTTTCAAATATGATTTGAAAACAAATAAAGCTACACAAATCAGTATGGAAGGAATTATGACAAGTATTTTTACCATCGATTTTTTCTTCGCGCATTATGTAAAGAGTTTTGTGTCTCCAAACAGGATTGCTTGGGCCAACCATCCGCACCATCATATTGTATATGTATAATGACTACAGTGAGGTATGTAATATCAAGTTATAATGTTAGTTACCTCGTGTAGAAGCATGTTGATATTCTTTTATGCTAGAGCCTTATATAACCTTCATGGTAAGGAATTTTATCAATAAAACAATTATGTAAACTATTTTACTTCACTGTAAGTTTTGATATATGGTGTTATTGTTTGGCAAAAGCAGCCAGAAGGATATGTGCTGGAGATTATTAAAATTCTATAATTTGTTTTTTTTGTTAGTAATAACAGAGGTCTGTATTATAACTAGTAAATGTAGAGCGATGGGGACAAGTGATTGCTGATGCCATAATCTCAAATATTTCAGCTTCTGTTAGTAATGTTGGTTTATATGTGACAGGTATTATGTGGCAGCAAAAAAAGTATTGCTGAAGAGAAAATCTTTTATGGTGCATTGGACTCGTGTAAAAGCATGAAGATAATCTTTTATGCTAGAGCCTTACATAACCTTTGTGTGAAGGAATTGTATCAATAAAACAATTCTTTACGTCCTAAATACCTATTGCTCCCCTGAACTATGGTAACTCGGACAGTTTGCTCCCAGAACTATAAAGTGGATCAGTTCGAACCTTGAACTTTGGAAAATTGAACATTTTAGTCCTTTCACTCAAAACCTAACGTTTGTGATAATGTCTGTTCATTAATAAAAAGGAAAAATTATGTAATAGTCACACAAAATTATATTTTCTTTTTTTCCATCCTAAACTTTCATGCCCAACACTCAAACCACCATCTCCAACACCCAATTCCACCTATCAGGCGTTCAATTTCATCCCTTTATACCTGCCTTTACTCTCGTAGTCATGGCCGCCGAATCCCATTTGCAAAGTTATCGAAACGACCAAGATAACCTCACTCCCACCACGTCCGCCACCATTTGATCAAATTACAAATCTTCACGTTGACACAGATGGTGAACCTCGCTCTAACGATATAGGCCTGGAGGTTGTAGGCAAGGCCAATGTAGTGCTGCAGTCATTGATGAGGTAGAAGATGCAACTGAGCTTGAGGACTACAAAGAAACCGATGAGGATGCATTGAGGCCGTCGGCAACAGTATGTGTGTGGAAGACGGCCACTTGCTTCAACAACCATATCTTCTTATGGAGCCAATGGTGGTGAGACAACCGTTTAATTGGCGGAGGAAGAAGAACCATAGAAGGATGTTGATGGTAATGGAGCAAGGAGAACCCAAATTGATCCATGGTGGAGTTGGGTATAAAGGGTCGAAATTGAATGCTCGATTGGTAGAGGAAGGAGAACTACGGAGGGACGCTGTTTGGTGGTTGTGATGGCGAAAGTGGAGGTAGGTATGAAAGTTTAGGAGAACCACAAAGGAACGCCCGATTGGGTGTTGGAGATGGTGGTTTGAGTGTTGGGCATGAAAATTTAGGGTGGCAAAAAGAGAAAATATGATTTTGTGTGACTATTACATAATTTTTCTTTTTTATTAATGGACAGACGTTATCACAAACGTTAGGTTTTTGAGTCAAAGGACTAAAGTGTCCGATTTTCCAAAGTTCAAGGTTCGAACTGATCCACTTTATAGTTTAAGGGGTAAACTGTCCAAGTCACCATAGTTCAGGAAAACAATAGGTATTTAGGCCATTCTTTAATCTATTTTACTTCTTTGTAGATTTTGATATCAGGTGTTATTGTTTAGTAAAAGCGGTTAGCAGGATCTGTTCTTTAGATTATTAAATTTGTATCATTTGATATTCAAATACTGTCAACTATTTCATGCCTTATTAGTTTGCTTTATATGGTTTGTTATATATGACGATCATGAAACATAATCTGTAGAAGGCTACTGGCATAAATTTCAAACTTGCTTGAATGAGATAATAGAAGAATGTGAAGCTATTGAGGCCAAAAGATTCTCCAGAGGACACTAATTTTGCTTAAACTGGAGAATGCTCTCTTAAATTAGGTAGTTATTATATTATAGACATATGTTTAATTAAACATACTAATCTATTCCTAATTACCATATATAGCTCACAAACTACTAAAGAAACTGACAAATTTACCCTTGGACCAAAACTCATCATCATCTTCAGAAACCCTACTTTGTTTTCGTCACTGCGTCTGTCGCCACCGTCATTGTCGCCGCCGCCGCCTTTGCCTCTGATGAATCTTCGTCATCCACTTTCAGATATTGCAACCACACACCTCCGGATCTCCTCGTCAATCGCAACCCCTCACTTTCAAATCGCATTGCAACTCACATCCAAATCTCGTATTGCCGATCACCTTTAGATCTGGCAAGTAGCTTTTGATCCGAGCGACGACAAAGATCTCAAGGTGAGGGATCAGAGATCGGAGTGGCGTGAGGGATAAAAAATTGGAGATCAAAGTGGTGCGAGCGATCGGAGATCGATGCTGGCGTGAGAGATCCGAGATCGAAACAGATCCAGATGAGAGATCAGAGATTGTAGCTATGAAGAAGAACGCGGAGCGGCGGCGATGGGCGGCCATTACATCGTTGGAACGAAGAGTAGCGACAATGAAGTTGAAGCGAACGACGAGCGGCAATGATGCTTGCCGGATCGCGCTGATCGCTATTTCCTTGTCACGTTGCTAGTTGCTTTTGAACCGTAAAAATATCTGTAATAAAATGTAAATGTGTCTAATATAGTATGTGGAAGTGTCTGCAAAGGAGTATAAAAACAATTTATTATAATGTAAAATTAAAAGTGTCTAAAGCTATATGAATACGTGTCTGATTGAATGTTGAAAAATGTCTAAACAAATATGTGAAAGTGTTTGAATAAAAAATTTATGAATCAATTTGTAAAAAATATGTTATTTTTAGAAAATACCTGTTTGAGATAACAAAAAAAGCATTTGAACCAATAAGAAAAAATGTCTGATTGAATATTAAAAAATGTCTAAAAAAATATATAACAAATGTCTGACTAAATAAATAGTGAGCAATTTATTACCTTTTAGAAAATAAATGTCTGAAATAATTTAAAAAAGTGTCTGACTAATTATATAAAAATGTCTAAATAAAAGTGTAAAAGTGTCTAAATATTTAAAGAAATATTTAAAATAAAGGTATAGGATTTAATGAATAAAGAAGTGTCTAAATAAATGTTAAAAAATGTCTAAAATATAATACAAAAAATGTCTAAACAATAATTTTCCAGAAAAATCTCTCCTTTTCACCTACCCCTCGCACTGCTTCGCCTCAGCCTCGCCTCTCCTCCACCTTCACCTCACACTACCTCGCCTCGCCGCTTCTCCTCTTCGGACTCGCCTTGTTGCTTTACCTCCTCCCTTGCCTCCGACTCGCCTCGCCAATGCGCATCACCGATCGTCCAATCGGATCCCTGTTCTCTGCTTCCTCCAGTCGTCGCTCCTGCAATCGTCTCACCACTTCGCGTCCACGTTCGCCATGGACTCGCGTCTTTCACTTCACCTCCTCTGATCACCGATTCGCATCGCCAATCGTCCGATCGTATCCCCGTTCTCTGCCTCCTCTGGTCGCTGCTCCTTGAGATCGTCTTGCCACTTTGCCTCAGACTCGCCTCGGCACTTCGCCTCTTTGGATCGCTGTTGACGGCGGCGCCAAGAATGCGAAGGATGGCCGGTGATGCGGCTGTAGAGGTTTGACGAGGCTTAGAGAAGACAAAACGTGATTTAGGGTAGAATGTTAGATGGAAATTAAGAATGATCAAGGGTATATTTGAAAAATCATATGCTATATCTAATTAGACATATGATCATGATAGCTCGGTTTGGTAATTATGTACACAGAACTCCCTAATTCCACTTATCCGGAATTTTCGTCCACAAGTGCAATTTAGCCCAACTTCTTTTCTTGTTGCAAAATGACCAGACAATTATTATTAACCACAATTAACTTGGCTTCTTTTAATTTAGTCCTCAACTCATGATCAAAGCCAATTCAGTCATTGAAAGACTTGAAATAAGCTCGGATATAATCAAATCCGCCATAGCTATATCAATCACAAGCTAGGAGTTAGCTCATTAGGCCCAAAAATCAAATTTTCTTGGTTAGGCCTTAGCTGGCTGTGACAATTGAGCCCCCTACAAAAATTTGGTCCTCCAAATTTCCGTTCAAAAGCCGTCACCACAAAGGCCAGTTTCACCAGAAATTACTCGCTAGCCTTTGCCCGAAACCTGGAAATTTCTTGTTCAGATGGCTGACCAGTTGTCAACCTAACCATCAGGATAATACTTTCGTAAACAGCAGCAAGTCATTTCTGCTATAGAGGGGTTGTTACAGTTCCAGTTATGTTCAGAACCACTTCAAGCCAACCTTCTACATAGAACCAGAGATATTTCGAGCAGCAGTAGCAACTGCCCTTAGTTCTGCTTCCAACATTCTTTTCTCGACTTATCGCTGCAGTTGTTCATGCCCCTAATAGCCAGCAACTTCAATGGAGATTATTGAGATCCAAATTCTGTTCACACAGCTCCAATAAATCCAGAATATAATGTTAAGATTACTTGCCAAAATTCAGCTCTAGAACTTCTTTAGATCAGAAAGTCAACCTTGTGGTCAACTTGATGAGTTCCTGTCAGTTTGACATAGTTGTAGCTCGTTTCCGCTTTGCAGCTGAAGTTTTTCCATTTTGGACAACTTCATATGCTTATCCCAGCTTACCTGCAAGATTTCAGAGCAAAACATTAAGGTTTGTGGAAAGTCAGGTCCTAGGTCAAACTGGGATTTGTCTCTTTCTCGCAGAATTTCAGCAAGGTGCATTCAGGGAAATGGAATCCCATTCTTGTCAGACCCTGAATTTCAATTTCTTTATAACTTCGAACTTGCTATAGGAGTCTTAGTAGCTTGTATTCCAACCCAACAAATGTCTCAATTCAAAGGTCAACCCCAAAGTCAAATTTGCAAGTTCAACCTTCTGCTGCAATTATTCCAGTATCAGCTGATCATTAAACCACTGAATCTTCACTTCTGAAGATGGCTCGTATGGCTAGGATCAAGATCATTTCTGCCCTTTTTCCCGAGGCATAAAGATCAGTAAAATTCTGGTCTAACTTCCAGCTAGCATAGTTGCTTGAACATTCTGCAGGAGAACATCAGCATGAGATAATAGTGCCACAATTTCTCCTTCGTTGTAGCCATTCTTCCAGTTTTAGACTCTCCACAAGTCTGACATTACCTTAGAAGGTTTGCCAAACTGGAATTTTCACCAGCAAAACTCTTCCTTTGAAAGTCAATGGACCAGTCAAACCTTGTGCATGACAATCCTAATTCAGGTATTCCAGAATTTCATGCTTTTTGTTTCAAGTTATCCTTGATGTTTCTTGCTCAGTAATTCATACCAGAAATCAGGGAGAGAAATTTCTCATTTCAGGAAAACAATGATCTTCTTTGCTGTCACAAAGATGTTCCTTCCATCAAAACCAGAAACCTGCTTCTGCAATTCTGTAATTGTTCTGCCTTTAATGATTCCATAGGCAAAACTCAGAATTCCAAAGCCCAGCTAATGGGTTTGAGGGCTTGAGAAAATTTCTATTGTGGAATCACATCAGTCAATGAAGACTTCAGCTCACTAATACTTTCAAAACCCCAAGTCATGTTCCTGAATCAGAAACTGCTTATTTGCAAGCACAGCAGTAGAGAAACTTGAGTTCACCAAGCCATTCCTTGGTCTCCACAAACACCTGCTCAACAAATTTTGCAGACGTGGTTCATTCTCTTCATGAAACACGTTTGAATCCAAACCCTTCAGAAAATTAGGCTCTTATCAAGATCTAAACTCTACTCAGAATTTCAGATTTCCAGCAGTTAGAAAGCTTGAGCTTGGGAGGGTGACTTCAAGCTCCCCTGCGAATTTATGGCTCAAACATTGAAAACACTTCCCTGTAGTCATAAGAAACTTGTCTTCAAGCAGAAACTCCAATTCTACAGGTTCAAGTCAGAATGTGCTCAAAAATCTTCATAAAAATCTTCTCAATATTGCTGATTTCTTGACTTCCATAGCATTTCTTCCTAAACCAAGAAATTTTCATGGAAATAGTACTCAACAAGTTCTAATTTACCATTATAACATATATGGAAAAACTCAGGTCCCAAAGCTTCTCCACGCTCAAAGTCAACAGTACTTGCTCATTTGAGCTCACATGCAGACTTCTTTTACTGGCAGCCTCCAAATCTTGCTCAAATCCCTTCCTTTTGCTGCAAATTCCTTCAAACCATTTAATAAAATTATTGTAGAAGCTTAGAACTCATTGAAACAGTCACTTAAGCACCCAAAACCTCAAACCCATGCCATCATCTTAAACCTGCCTAACCTGCAGATTTTTGATAGCTTGAGGTTGGGGTTTTAGAATGTCATTTTCATTTTTCCTGCTCCAGTTCCAGAAAAACTTTGCAGTATCCTTCTTTAGGTTATAAGAAACCAAATCATCACTTTAAACCTCAATTCAGAAGTGATTCCCCCAGAGTTTTAAGAGCATCAAGTTCTGCAGGCTGTTTTGGCATCAACTTTGGTCTTAAGAGGCCATCTTGAGTTCCAGAGCTTCAAACAGCACAAAAACTTGCAGAAAATTCCTAAATATGCAGTTGGGCTTGGCTTCAAAATTGCAGTCCATAACTCCATTCAAAGTCAAACCCCGGGTCAACTTTGTTAAACCAAGCTTGCATGCTGATTTTCCTTACTTTGTAGCCAACAGTTCTTGCCCAGTCCACTTCTTTTTTTGCTACATGGATCACAAAACCAAGTTTATAAACATACTACAGTACTTTCCAACCCCAGAATAGTCATCAAAACACCAAAATCTCAAGTTCAATCTATAGTCATAAATCTGCCCTTTGCCCGCAGACTTCAGTAGCTTAAACTTGGCTTCTGTGGGGTCATTTTCAGTTCTGCTTCTCTGATTCCAACCAAAATTTGCAGAAAGCTTCCTTATGCCATAATAAATATGTCTCCATTCATAAACCTCAATTTAGATGTCATCTTCCCAAAGTTTGAAGCAACTTGCTCCTGCAGGTCACATGGGTCCTACATTGAACTTCTTGTTGAGTTGACTGCCTTCCACAAGTCATAATCCAAACAAACTTTGCAGTTTGTTCCATTAAGCAAATGGAACCTTTTTAACCTCAGAAGCTTCACTAAAGAGGCCTAGATTAAAATTGCACGCTTCAACTCTCAATAAGCCTCTTCATGCTGTAGAACTTGACTTCAACAGCCTTTTGCTTCAAAACTGAGGAATTTTCTTACAGAAAACATGCTCAGTAGTCTATTTTGACTGGTATGACGCGCTCACAAAAGATCTGTCTCAAATCATTTCTCTAGCCAACAGTCAACTACTTGGTCAAACATGACAAATTCCAGTCTCCTTCTGCAACTTCACTTCTTTCATCTGCTAATCATGTTCAGGCCAATAGTTTAGACTTGCTCAGACTCTCTGCTGGATCAGTGGTGCCTAATAGCATAGCAGTACCATTTCTTATTATAGCAGCTCCAAATCCAGTATACTTAATACTACTTAACATCAGGAGTAGAAACCTGAGTTCGGGAGAGACCACTTTCAGTTTCACTGTGAATCATCAAACCAAAACTTGTGCGCACATTTCTTTTGCAATATGGTACTTACCCAGAGTTTGAAATCCCAGAAAAAAGGCTCAGATCAAGATTCTAGCTTTCAGACTCCTTGTAGCTGATTTATTTCAGCGGAAACAGATTCAGTAGTATTTTTCTTACAACTTCCACATTAACATGCCCAAAAGTGTTCCAACATACTCCAATTATCTGGTAGAATTGTACACCAAGTCTCAGCCTTAATGGTTCTTACTAGTCAAAAGTCAACTGGCAAGTCAAACCCTCTTTCACTGAGAGATGGAACACAAGTGCTCTTTCCCCGCTAGTCTTCTCAAGCAACAAATAGTAACACTCAACCATGGCTGATCAACACAATAACAATAATGGCACTATGATTCCATAAACAGAATAATGCCGCTCAATAATCATATAAACAGGATTCCATCACTGCTAAAACATGCTTGCAAGAGTTCTTTCACAAACACTTCCTTCCGCAGGAAGTCAATGGCTCTGTCAAACTTGATCAACTGTGACTCTTGCCTTTTACGTACCAGTTTCAGTAATCACTTGCTGGAACTTAACTGTTCTTCTTCCACAGCCATGCCACACTGATTTCACTACCAGAAGGGTGTACTAAGCTTCCTATTTTGGTGCTTCATTCAATCAAACACAGTAAGCAACCAACTTTCCTGCACAATGCACAATCCTTAGTCTTAGTAAATAAGACTCATATCCACTGGTTCATAACCAGCTACTGCTGTGGCTTTCACTTAGGATACTCTCTAACACAGTAAATCCTGGACATACTTAGAAATTATTTTCCTTGGATAACTTGCTCTGATACCAAATTTGTCTTGGCCCAAATTGCCTATGCTCTAATCATAACTATTCCTTAACTAGATCAGCAATAAAAACTGTGACAATCAGATACCAATAATTGCCACAGCCTCCCTCGGGTGCCTTCCGTTAGCCTACAAGCAAAGCTTAGGGACTTAACTTGTAGACCCTTTTTGCATACATGTTTTATTAACCAAGATTAGCACTAATTTCTGGCTTTAGGTTGATCTTACTAGAAAACAATGGATAGGAAATCCGTACAGATGATCACTTGTAAGGCTATCTAGCAAAGTCATGCTTTCGTACTTGCCTTGTATTCCAATAACTTAACAAAGATCAATCCAAACACTTCTCATTAACCTTTTACAGAGTAGCCAGAAATACAAGTTAGGTTGCCACTTACATTTGCATGCATATTTCTCGGTTTTGTTTGTTATGTGGCTATTGCTTTGTATCATCCTTACAAGTTAGCCATCGAGAGTCTCGATGCTCAATCATGTAAGATATTTCCCATTTTGGAGGTCAGGTTACCTTACGTGAGGATTGTTTGTCTTTACTGGTTGGTGTGACTACCTCAAATGGATCAACATCTCCTAAAACTGCCACTCGTGTTAATTCACCTAGTAAAATGGATTTAGAGGGTGGTAGCTTGAGGTCACCTATGACCAAGGGAGATGAGATTGAGGTTGACAAATTTAGGGGCTCACCTGTGACTAAGGAAGATGAGATTCAGGAAGGTAGGGACTCACAACTAGAAGGGAAAAAGTGGGGATAGAGAAAGCTAGATTTGTCTTGCTGGTTCGGTATCTTCATGATCAAGTTCTTGGTCCCACTGCCTTGAACAGGGTGAACAACAAATAAATAGCTGGTCATAAGACATTCTGCCTGGCTCAATATATGTTTGCGCTGGTTGTACCATTATTGACACTGCCTATACTGCTAGATAAGTGATTTGTTGTATTTTTTGAGGTTGTTCCATTAAAGTTCTATAATGTAGTGATTTTTTTTTTTTGTATCAGGTGAAGCTATTTTGGGTGACAATATGAAGCTTGATTTTACATGGTTGTGGGTTATCACATGGAGCTTCTTAGGGTTGTTGAGGTCTTGGATTTCTGGTGATTAGGCATGATATGGTTTTTGTTGAGTTGTTCTGAGATACTGAATAGTTGGTGGATTTACTCTCCTGTCGGGATGCATTAGAGTTACAATTGCTCTTTTTTTTTTTTCTAAAACTTTTGTTATGCGTGATTTTATATTTGTTCAATCCCTGAATTTAGTTTTTCTTGCAAATTGTTGACTGATGTGCATTGAACAAAAATGGGTTGGCCCCAAGTGACTGGCCTATGAAATAGAACTAGTACAGTACATTATAATAATATTCTGAAAGAGTTTCATGTAATGTGTCTTATGGAGATATGATAATGATGTGAATCATCTCTGCTATATGACACATCTTGTTCACATCGCCGATTCGTTTGATTGGCGGCATGGTGGGCTGTGGCTGTTGGGATGTAGCAATTTGGGGCATTGGTAGCCATGTTTCCTGGTCGAGAGGATTGCCCCTTCCACTGTCTCATTGTCTTATCATCAGCCTCCATCGCCACCGGAGGCTATGTCGTGGGAATCAGATGCCAGCCCGTGTGCTCCTTCACTTTAATCGCCTCCTCGCCCATCCTCTTTCAATGCTTGAACCATCAACGTGAGTGCAACTTAAGCCAGGTAAGAAATTGGTTCTTAGAGTTTATGTTGCAGCACTAATGAAAGGACCAGCAACAAGTCCCACACCAAATCCAGGGGTCATGATTGTGTCATCTGGCACCCCTCTCAGAATGGTTTTCCCATTAATTAAAAGGTTCCCATCTTTGATGGAATTCTTCGTGCCATTGCCATTTAGCATCTAAAACATGAAAAGTCGTCCGCTTGATTATTCGCTTGTTTGGTTGACTTAACTTTAATTGTTTGATAATTTAAAGGCTACACGATGCCTGGATTTTCCTTGTTACTATTGAATTGAACCTTGTGTCTGGATTGTTCTAAAGTGTCAATTATTGCCCAGTGAACAGTAATGCTTCTGTATGTTGTTTATATGCATTCGTAATGAATTAATTGCTGCTGTATATCTGAACGACGGGTTTAATGATTAGGACCTATGGATAAATTGAACCATGATTGGATTAAAATGCTTGATTGTGGGCAGCTAGTCTGAATGTATTAATTCGTGGTTTCGTTGCCGAGTTATTGCCGATTTTCTTGCTAATAGAAGACAAATTTGTGATCACTTTTTTTTTTTTTTTGAAAGAAAGCATTGGCCGTTGATTAATCATGAAAGTAGTAGTTCGACCACGATAGGTACAGAGGAGGCCAAACAAGACGACAAATGACAGAAAGCCCTATATGTGCTACAAAATAAGCAGGAGAATTTAGTGAACACAAAACATGGTACGAAAACAAAGAAAATGGAAAGAAAAAACTTAGTTAGCTTTCTAATGTCGTCTAGGACCACCCCAAAAAGATTTAACGAGGGATTTTCAGACTCATGCAGCTCTCGAACCAATACCTATACATCCGATTTGACAATGATTCTTTGATACCCACGAGCTTTGACTTCCGTCATACAATAGACAATAGCCAAAGCCTTGACTTTGGTAGGTTGGTCGCACCACTTTATATGTTTAATACTAAACTATTGTATAAATGAGGCATGTTGTTGAACATGCTCAAGAGTTGACAATTATCTGGATCTTTAAATTTTCAACCTCAAGATGAGAATAAATTGTTTGAATTCTATATATGTGAGAACAAAGTTGGGATTTATGCTAAAGCTTGTTTGTTGTTTGGTGAATGAGTCAGACAGAACACGATTTGCTAAAATGGGAGACTGATTGCTAAGATTGAAACTTCCTGGGACTATAAGTTATAACTAGGCCAAAAAATAATCTGGCTTTCAACCTCAAGAGAGCAAACGATGTAATGTCTTAGGTTGTGCATTGGTGGACTATGTGTGGAAATAGGAGGAAGATTGTGAAATATTCTCTCTGTATCGTGGGTAATGCAGAAATGGGGAAAAGGATAGATTTTTTTTATCTTTAAATATGTCTATTGGCTTTTTGAATAAATAATGTTATTTATTATCCTCTGTTTATTGTGGTCTTTTGTAAATTATGTCTAAATTCTACATTTTAAGAATTTGAATAATATCATTGATGTATATATGTGTTTGGCTACATATCCTGATTATGGACGGATGTTCTGGCATTTTAGTTTTGAAATGCATGAGCATTGTGTGGTAATAATCGAATTCAATTGTTTTTTATTTTGATGGATATTCTGCTATTAATTTCCTTTACAGAATGTGAAAAGATATTGCATAGATTGCTGCTCCAGTGACCTACGCATCATGCCCCAGTCTACATAGGATTAACTTAGAGCAGGTACAACCTTGGTGATGAGAAGGATTTGCATTACTTTATTTTCTCTGAATGTGTAGTCATGATTTTTTCGTGGAAATTTAATTTTACATGAAAAAAGAAATAAATGGCATAAGTATTTTGGCAAATTAAAACCATCATTATCATCTCTATTGGATTGTGTTGTTTGGGAAAGTGAAAAAGGAAGATTTGGAGGTGCCCTTCATTTATTGCATATACTTTTGTTATTTTAATGTTGAGTTTCTTCCGGGGGATATTATTGTCCAACTTATTTGAGTTAAAGTTGATCATTGATGTCTTTGCAGGGAAAATTTCTCTCCTATGTCAACTGTTAGAGACACGAGAATTTACGAGGAAAACCTCAAATCGGGGAAAAACCTCGGGCAGCAAGTCGAAAGAAAGAATTCACTAAGAAAGAAGAAGAATACAATCTAAGTGTTTGCTAGATTGTTGGACAAATTCTAATTGCCATAACTAAGCTCCTTATAAGAAGTAGAAGGCATTAAGGCCTTGTCTATAGCCAATGTGGGATGAAGGGGTGAAATATGGAGCTAAGGCATAAAGCCTTATTTCCTAGCCCATGTGGGATGAAGGTCAAGAACAAAGTTGAGGCAAACTTCAACAATCTCCACCTTGCATCAATTTTGTTGCACATGAACAAAACTCCACATTTAGACCAAATTAATCTGTAACCTTCTTCTCTGATCTTCACGGTCACCTCCAGTCAAGACATGCTTCAACTGACAAGATTAACTAAGTCCAAACAATGTTGGAACTTAGATCCAGGAAGAGTCTTTATCATCATATCAGCAGCATTATCCAGTACCCAGCGTACTAATCTTCATGGCCACAATATCACCTTTATCAACAATTTTACAAACAAAGTGATATTTGACCTCAATATGTTTAGTACATTCATGGAAAATATTATCCTTTGTTAAGAAAATAGCACTTTGGCTATCACAATATATCTCCGGTCTACGATCATCTTGTGTAAGCTATGTATAAATATTCCTAAGCCAAATTACTTCCTTAATTGCTTCAGTGATTGCCATATACTTTACTTCTGCAGTTGAAAGAGCAACTGTTGCTTACGGGTAAGCCTTCCAACTCACTGCATAACCACTGAATGTGAAGACATATCCTAATGTGGATCGTCGGGTGTCAAGATTACCCACGTAGTCAAAATCCACATATCCAATCAATCTGGCTGTAGAACCACCAAACTCAAGACAAGCCGTAGTCGTACCTTTTAGATATCTTAATATCCACTTTACTGCTTACCAATGCTCTTGTCCTGGACTAGCCATGTAACGGCTCACAATGCTAACTGCATGTGCTAAGTTGGGACAAGTGCAAATCATTGCGTACATAATACTCCCAACAACACTTGCATATGGTATTTTTTCCATTTTCTTAATTTCCTTATTTGTTGCCGGACATTGAAGTGATGACAACTTGAAGTGTGCAGCAAGAGGTGTAGAAATTGGTTTGGCTTTGCTCATGTCAAACCTCTCTAGAACTTTGTATACATAACTCTCATGTGAAAGATAAAGTTTCCTAGCCTTACAATCACGCCTGATCTCCATGCCTAGGATGCGTTTTGCTGCACCTAAATCTTTCATGTCAAATTCTGCACTTAATTGTGTCTTCATCTTGGCAATTTCTGACTTGCACCTTGCTGCGATAAGCATATCGTCCACATAAAGCAGTAAATATAAGAATGAACCATCTTCAACCGGTCTCATGTAAACACATAAATCATAACTGCTTCTTTTGAAACCAAGATTCAAAAGAAACATATCAAAACATTTATATCATTGTCGAGGTGATTGCTTAAGACCATATAATGACTTCTGGAGTTTGCAGACATGGTCCTATTTCCCCTTGACCTGAAAAGCTTCGGGTTGCTCCATGTGGATTTATTCCTTTAAATCACCATGCAGAAAAGCTGTTTTAACATCAAGCTGCTCTAACTCAAGATCATCTAATGCAACAAGACCAATAAACAGTAGGATAGAATTATGCTTCATAACAGGTGAAAAAATATCATTAAAGTCCACTCCTGGTACCTGGCTAAAGCCTTTTGCAACTAGTCTAGCTTTATACTTTGGTTCTTCAACTCCAGGAATACCTTCCTTCTTCTTGAACACCCATTTGCACTTGACTGCCTTTTTACCTTTGTATAGTTTAGCTAGTGTTCAAGTATCATTCTTTTGAAGTGATTTCATTTCTTCCTGTATAACCACAACCCACTTAGTAGAATTTGGACAGTTAGTTGCATCCTTATAATTTGCAAGTTCAAAACAACTCTCTGTCTCTTCAACGGCTGCAAAATCTAACCCAACAAAGTCTGCTTCCTCAATTAACCTCTTTCAAGGTATACCTTGATTGCTACGATGAGGATGATCAATAGCAATAGAATGAGAAGGCTAAATGTCATCAGTTAACACTTATTGCTCCACATCAACTTGTGTATCCTTGACATCCTGATCATGGCTCTTAGGATGTATTTGGAGCTCCACCTTGCTTCCAATCTTATCCTTCTTAATGCTTGAATCAATGACAGTCAACTCCTTCTTTTGATGCAACATGGATGTCTTGTCAAAGACAACATTCCTGGCTGTGAAAAATTTGGAAGTTTGAGGGTTCTATAACTATAACCTTTAACTCCTGTAGTGTATCCTATAAAGACACATTTAATAGATCTAGGTTCTAACTTCCCTTCATTCACATGTGCATAGGCGGGACATCCAAATATCTTAATATCATTATAGTTAGCCGGATTCCCCGACCAAACTTCTTCAGGTGTCTTTAAACCAATAAAAGTATGAGGAGATCTGTTTACCAAAAAACAAGCTGTGGAGACTGCCTCAGCCCAAAATTTCTTCCCCAATTCAAACTTTGAAAACATGCATTTTGCCTTTTCCAACAAGGTTCTATTTATCCGTTCTGCTACACCATTTTGTTATGGGGGGTCCCTGGAATGGTTAAATGGCGTACAATACCTTGATCCTTGCAGTATTGACTGAATTCTCCAGAACAGAATTCCATACCATTATCTGTCCTTAGCTGTTTCACCTGCTTCCTGGTCTGCTTCTCGATCATAGTCTTCCATTGCTTAAAGGCGGCAAAGGCTTCATTCTTATGCTTCAAGAAATATGCCTAAACCTTCCTTGAAAAATCATCAATGAAGCTAACCACGTAACAAGCTCCACCAAAAGATGCCTCACGAGATGGTCCTCAAACATCAGCATGAATGTAATCAAGAGCTCCTTTAGTACTATGTTTTGCAAGAGTAGTAAAAGAGATTCTCTTTTGTTTTCCAAATAAGAAATGTTCACAGAAATCTAACTTACTGACATTTTGTTCTCCGAGTAGTCCTCTTTTGCTCAGCTCGGAAATGCCTCTTTCACTCATATGGCCTAGCCGCATATGCCACAATTTTGTCACCTCCTCATCAGACATAGATGATTCAGCAACTGCAGATTGGCCTTCCACGGTCTTGCCATCCAAAATGTAGAGCTTTCCTTTCTGCTGGCCTTTCATGACTACCAATGATCCTTTGACGATTTTCAGCGAACCATCCCTGCCAACAAAGGAACAACCATTTTCTTCTAGTGTGCTCAAAGAGATTAAATTTCTTCTCATATCGGGGACATGCCGAACATTTGATAGTGTTCTCACTATCCCATCATGCATTCAAATTTTGATGTCTCCGATGCCTGCAATTCTACATGCATTGTCATTCCCCATCATGATTACTCCTCGATTGACTGGTTCATATGTGTAAAACCAGTCCTTATGGGGAGTCAAATGGAATGAGCAAGCAGAATCCATGGTCCATTCGCCACTCCTGCTACTTTCTGCTTGTGCAGTTACATGAGCTTCTGTGCTGTTTGTCGACGAGTTTTCAGCAACTAAAGCAAAATCATCTTCATTGGTGGCAATACTAGCCTCATCTGGTGGCCTCTGCTTGTTCTTGTCTCCATTTCCACCATTTTGATTCTTCTTCTTTAATTTGTGACAATCATCCTTAATGTGACCTTTCTTCTTACAATAGTTGCAATAAAGATTCCGATGTTTTGACTTGGACCTTGAAGATGATCCTCTATCATTCTTTCTTTCAACTGATCTGCCTCTTGAATACAAGCCTTCTCCGCTTTCCTCACGCTTTGAAGTGTCCATCCTATCTCTTGACAATAGACTGGAACAGACTTCATCTAAAGTTATTGTATCATTTCCATAAAGCATGGTGTCACGAAAACTATTGTATGATGACAGTAGATGACATAATAAAAGCATGGCCAAATCCTCATCATCGGTCTTAACATCAAGATTTTCTAAATCATTGATGATCTCTCTAAATTCTTCAAGATATGATTTAATAGACTTACCTTCTGACAGCTTATGCGAGTACAGCCTGGATTTAGCGTACAAGCGACTTGCTGGACTTTTTGTCATAAGAAGCGATTCAAGCTTCAACCATAAGCTGGCAGCAGTTGTCTCCTTACTGACCTCCTGAAGAATCTCCGTTGATAAGTGCAACTGAATTTGAGCGAGCGCCTTCAGATTCTTTCTCTCCTTCTCCTGCTCTGTTCCGGACATATTCTCCATCCCGAGTAGTGCCTCATCCAAATCAAGACTTATGAGAATTGCTTTCATCTTGATTTTCCAAATTGAAAACTTTGTGCTATACGTGAGTGGTGCTATATCAAGCTTTGTCGATGTCGAAGCCATCACAGCTCTGCCACGAGCTTTCTGAGCAAAAATAAGCTCCGACAATTTCACGTGAATAGTAACCGTACACGTGAATAGTGACCGTATATGGGAACAGTAACCGTATACAGGAATAGTGATCGTATACGGAAATAATACTCATATACAGAAACAGTATGTGAATAGTAACCATATACGGGAATAGTGATCGTATACGGGAATAGTAACTGTATACGAGAATAATACCTAACACCATAAGATGAGTAATAAACTATGTATTTCTGATGTAGAGGATCCACTTATTATGAGCAACCACAGAGCATACTATAAGCAGCTATCGTTAACCTAACCTTGGCTCTGATACCAATTTGTTAGGAATTAGAACGTAAGCACAAAGAAAAAAGACACGAGAATTTACGAAGAAAACCCCAAATTGGGCAAAAACCTCGAACGGCAAGCTGGAAGAAAGAATTCACTAAGAAGGAAGAAGAATACAATTTAAGTGGCTACTAGATTATTGGACAAATTCTAGTTTCCACAATTAAGCTCCTTATATAAGGAGCAGAAGGCACTAAGGCCTTGTCTATAGCCAATGTGGGATGAATGGGTGAAATATAGAGCTAAGGCATAAAGCCTTATTTCCTAACCCATATGGGATAAAGGTTAAGAACAAAGTTGAGGCAAAACTTCAACATCAACACACAATTCCGTGAACTGAATCTAGTCTATAGATGGTTGGTGAATCCTTCAACCTCTGTAGAAGTCTGCCTCCTTTCTAGTTAAACATTGATTATTGCTTTTGGTTAGAAAGTGTTGCTACATTAGGATACATGGGGATTGCCAAAAAGTAATGTGGCTTCCAACCTCAAGAGAGTACATGATGTAATGTCTTAGGCTAGGGTTAGCAAAATTTGACCAGACCTAATAATCTGACCTGACCCACCCAAATTCAATCCTGACCTAACTTGATTTGACAAAAAAAAATCAATGACCCAATCTTGAATGTACCCTACCAAATTTGAACTTAAATCCGATAGAAGAGAGACCTAAGGAAACCCGAACCTGAATTACTTGATAACAAAATGACTTAAAATCGAGTTGGACTAAACCTGGAATAACCTAAACTCAAAATGACCTGATGACTAGACCTGATAAAACCAGATTTTAACCCAAATCAACATAAATATATGGTCGACAGAGATGTAAAAAATTATGTTTGTTTATATATTGCTTATTTATTTAAATTACACATCAATTATGACCATACAATTTAGGAAAATTTAAAATACTATAAAAATATTTTTTTATTTTGGGGTTTTTGAATAATGACTTAACAAAATAATATGGTTTACGTATGAGTCTTCCCGAATTTAATAATTTAGGAATTTTCTTACACATTCTTTTGAAATATGTAGCCGACACACTTGGCCTCATCTGGTAGTCAATTGAATTATGTCGCCTAATTTAGATCGAGTAGTAGTAGATCCATTTAGGGAAAACTTTTTTGATTGGGTGTTGGAGTTTGAGGTTGGGGATAGTGTTTATATTAAAGTGTCACAGATGAAAGGGGTTATGAGGTTCGGGAAATGTGGGAAATTAAACCCAAGATATGTGGGTCCTTCTGAGATTCTAGATCGAGTTAGTGATGTCGCTTACGAAGTTGCGTTGCCGCCATTTTTGTCAGGAGTGTACGATGTATTTCATGTATCGATGCTACGTGAGCATATGCACGATCCCAGCCACATAGTTCAACATCAAGCAATCGATATTATGCTATATTTGACGTATGAAGAGCGGCCTATGGAGATTCTTCATCGAAATGAGAAAGTATTGAGGAGATGCAATATTCCATTTATAAAATTTTGTTGATACATACATTCTTTATCTAAAGCTACTTGGTAACGTGAAGAAGAGATGCGTGAGAAGTATAAATTTTTATTCATCGATGAAAGTAAGTTTCGAGCACAAAACTTATTTTAAGGAGAGGAGGATGTAATGGCCCAACCCTAAATTAATTCAATTATTATTTTGGGTATTTATGTTAGGGCCCAAAGCAACAAAGAAAAAATGAATGACGTAAAAGATGAGTAAGGCATAAAAGTGGGTTAATTAAAATGGGGAAATAAGCAAGCTTATGGTTTGGATATTTCTCTCACTTTCTCATGTAGCTGTTGCTTTGTGTTGGAGAACTGAAAGAAGAAATCATCAATTGAGAATCAAGTAAAAATAACCTGTGAATTTTTCTGGCAAAAGAAGGATTTTTTATAAGTGTTTGTTAGCTATTTATAGTGCACAAATTAGTTATTTTTAGAATTTGAAAAGGGATTTAGATTGATGATTTGATTGGATATAATTTAGTTTTATGGTTGGAAGGTATAATTGATGATTGTGATTAATTAGAATGAATTAAAAACAAGTTTGGTGAGTTCTTGGTTTCATATGGTGATGATCTGATGTAGTTCTTTTATTGTGCACATATGTCTAATTAGACATACTAACCCATCCCTTAATCTTCTATATATAAGGCATAAATCATAAAAAAAAATTGACAAAAATACCCTTAGTTAAAATATTCTTCTCTACAAAAAAAACCCTAACTTGCTACTGTTGTCTCTTCCGGCGCCGGCTCCGGTGTCGCCACTGAACTGTCATACATCATGATCTTATCGTATACATCATATACCACGTTTGAAAAAATGAAAAGTGTCTGAATGGATACCGAAAAGTGTCTAAAGAAATATTTAGAAGTGTCTAATCAATATATAGACAATTTACTCTCTTCAATAATAACTAATTAAAACAATAAAAAAGTATCTGAATGAATGTGTAAAAGTGTCTAAAGAAATATTTAGAAGTGTCTACCCAATATGTAGACAATTTATTCTCTTAAAAAAAACTAATTGAAACAATAAAAAAGTGTCTGAATGAATGTGTAAAAGTGTTTAAAGAAAAGTGACAAGATGTCTAAAGCAATACACAAAAAATTTATTTTAATGATAAAAAATGGATACGAAATAATAAAACAAGTGTCCAAATAAAGATTTAAAAATGTTTAAATCAATATTTGAAAGTGCCTAAATAATCATTTATTGTTTTGGATTCCTGGCCGTTCGTTTCAAATCTCATGATGCCGTTCATTTTCTAGATCTCATCCTCGCCGTTCATGGTTCCTCGGCTTCCTTGGCATTTGTGGCTTCGTTGCATCGTCGTTCATTTCTCATCACTCCTTGGCAGTGTCGCTTGGCCTCCCATCAATTGCGCAGTGTAGATCTTCTCGTCGCCGAAAAAAGTAGCTCCTTACCCCTGGACACGCCTCGCCTCTCGCCTGGCCACGCCTCGCCCTTGGCCGAGCTTGGTGATGATGATGGTGCGATGACTCGGCGATGGTGCGGTGGTGGCTCGGCGACCATGCAAGGTGTGGATCACCTGGGATCTAACGTGATTCAAGTTGATGATAGCTAGAGATCGGAGGTGATTCACGCCAAATACGTTAAAGATTTGAGGAGAATTTAGCCGAAAAGACCATGGAATACGACCGATGCAGATGCAGATCCAGAAGCGACGAGCAAGAAGGAGAAAATAGGAGCGGAGGAAAGGCATGATTGAGGCTTCATCGGTGGAAAGAGAAGTGGCGATTGGCGGTGAGAAAGGCGTCAGCAAGAATAGAAACCAGTTGAGAAAAATGGCGGCGATGAAAGAGAGATTAACTGGTTGAGAATAGAAATTTTGAGGGTAAAATTGTAAAATAATCCCTATGTCTAATTAGACATATGTCCATGATATCCATGGTAGATTCGATGAGTCACAGGGGTGTGATCGAAGGAGGAAAATAAAATTATGTTTCTGGACAAATTTGGGCTAACTGCGACTTAGGTCCTTGAAGCTTATATTCAGATTCATCAATACCCTATAGTCTAAAGAGTTATAACTTGGTCACTGGAAGTAGGATGCTAAAGTATATAATCGAGTTAAGTACAATATCAGTCCTTGTACCTTTTAACACCACTTTAGCGAATTTGTAGGTTTCAAAAGTATTCATTTGGGTCACTGTCAGCAAGTGATTTTGAGTTATTTCTTGAATTAATTATGTTTTGACATAAACTTTTGCATAATTATTTTAGGTGACTAAAGAATTATTTTAAGAGTTGGAAAGTTGCATTTAGAGGTAAGTGGCTACTACTATTTCTAAAAATTAAATTGTTTTGATATTATGTATGTATGTGTGTGTGTGCGTGTGTATAAGAATTAGGTTGTTGTAGTATAGGATTCAGGTTAAGTGGTATCCGATTCAAGTTAACTGGTATGGTATGAGATTCAGGTTATGGTATAGGATTGAGGTTAAGTGGTATGTGATTCTGGTTAAATGGTATGAAATTCAGGTTAAATGGTATGATATTCAGATTAAATGGTGTGAGATTCAGGTTCATGTGGTATGAGGTTCACGTTAACTGGTATGAGATTCAGGTTCTTATGGTAAGAGAATTAGGTTGTTGTGGTATAGGATTCAGGTTAAGTGGTATCTGATTCAGGTTAAGTAGTGTGGTATGAGATTCAAGTTGTAGTATAGAATTGAGGTTATGTGGTATGAGATTTTGGTTTTTGTGGTATATGAATCAGGTAAAATAGTGTCAGATTCAGGTTATGTGGTATGAGATTCTGATTATTATGGTATAAGATTCAAGTTGAGTGGCGTCCGACTCAAGTTAATTGATATGGTATGAGATTTAGGTTCATGTTGCATGAGATTCAAGTTGTTATGGTATGAGATTTAGGTTAAGTGGTATGAGATTGAGAATTAGGATTATGTTTAGTTAGGGTTTAGGAGTCCAAATTAGGCTTTTGGGAATAAAGTTATGGTTAGGGTTAAGAATTTGAGTTTAAGGTTTAGGGTTATGTTTTAGGATTAAGGGGTTAGGATTAGGATTAGGGATTATGGTTTGGGATTTAATGTTGGGGTTTAGTATTAAGGATTAAGATTAGATTTTAGGTTAGGGAGTAGGGATTAAGGTTTAGGGTTAGGGTTTAAGGTTAAGAGATTAGGATTTGGATTATGTTTAAGGAATGAGATTTTATGTTAGGGTTATGGTTAGGGTTTAGGGTTAGGGTTATGTTTAGGGTTAAGGATTTAATGTTAGGGTTTAGGATTAGGGATTATGGTTTAATTTTGGGATTAAGGATCAAGGTTAGGTTAAGGTTTAGGGAATAGGGTTAAGAATTGGGGTTTAGGATCAAGGTTTAGGGCTTAGGGTTATTGATTAGGAATTAGAGTCAAGGATTAGAGATCAGGATTAGAGTTTATGGTTAAGGATCAGGTATTAAGGTTAGGTTTAAGGTTTAGGGAATAGGGCTATGGTTAGGGTTAAGGTTTAGGGGATAGGGTTATGGTTAGGGTTTAGGATTAGCATTAATGATTAAGGGTTTAGGATTAGGATTACGTTTAGGGTTAAATATTCAATGTTACGGTTTAGGATTAGGGAATAGAGTTCAGGGTTAAGGATTAGGGATTAAGGTTAGGTTAAGGTTTATGGTTAATGATTAGGAATTAGAGTTAGGGATTAAGGTTTATTATTTATTCTATTTTTGGATTTTTGTTACTATTTAATTCTTGTTCTTTGACATTCATAATAGTCTTCATAATTACCAGTCCTAAATAACCTAGCCTAAAATTATCTGAGATAGAAATTGACCTGACTTGTATTAAAGTTTTTGGATTATGTTATAGTTATGTTACGGTTAAAGTTTTATTTAGTACTAAATAAATATATAAAAATTATATATAATTATATAAAATAAATATTACTCCATGTATCTAGATTATTTGCTTCATTTCTAAATAGTACATAAATTAGGAAAGATGAAAAACATTTATCTTTTTTAACAGTACTTTTTAATTTGAACAATATTTGGTAAAATTTTTAAAAACTCAAGCATGTATGTACTCATAAGAATTAAGGAATAGGGTTATGTTAGGGTTTGCAGTTAAAGTTAGGGTTAAGGTTAGGGGTTAGGCTTAGGCTTAGGCTTGGGGTTAGGGTTAGGGTTAGGGTTAGACTTAAAGATTAGGGCTAGGGATTAAGATTTAAGGTTTGGTTAAGGTTTATGATTTAATGTTAGGGTTTAGGCATATCGTTTATGGTTTTGGGTTTAGGGTTAGACTTAGGATTTAGGTGTTTATAATTTGGGACTAAGGATCAATTTAAGAGTTAAGGTAAGGGTTAGGGTTTAGGATTATGTAACTTATGTTTGGTTTTTTTTATATTATATTGTGGGTTTACTTGGCGCATAATATTAATTTTAACTACAACTGACATATTTAACATTTTAATTAATACATGTAAAACATTTATGTACATGTTTAGGATTAGGTTTCGGGTTAAGGATTATTTTATTTTTGAAAACTCAATTAGTTCGAGGCATAGAAAAATGTTGTAAATGTTTACAGGCATATAGTTTACAGATAATTCGAGACAAATTGAATTTGAAAAAAAATAATATATATTATTATTTGTTAGGATTAAGGTTTATTTAGGGTTATGGACTAGGAATTAGAGTTATGGATTAGAGTGTATTTTGGATTCTAATTTTTTGTGGTTGATGTTAAAAAAAATATAATTCTATTTAATTCTATTTTTTTGGTATCCATAATAGTCCCTGTAATTAATCAACCTAAATAACTTAGCCAAAAATTATGTGAGAAATTGACCTAACTTGTATTAAACGTGAAAAAAACCCGAATTTAAATTCTTCTTAATCTAAAATGAACCTAAAACTCAAAACTGAAACTTCCCTGACTAAATTACTATTGTTATTATAATTTGGCTTATTCATCCTAGTGGCCCATTAGCTTTGTTGACTCATATGGGTTAGTCCATTAAGTAACATTTAGTCTCAGTTCGTTGTCTAATTTTGCAACTTTTCACGAGTTAGTCCACCTACGTAATTTTTCATAACACTGTTATCTTTTTTTGAATGTTAAATAGGGTTAGGGGCTGAAATGTATAGTAAGAGACATAACATGGAACTCTTAGTGTATTTTTCTATTTTTTTCCCTCGGGAGGTGTCTTTAACTTTTTTGTTATTTATTTTGGGCCAACAGGGCTTTGGTTAAAATATGTAAAAAAGTTTCATACATAAGATGAAATACAAACTTGTTCATCAGTACTAGTTAATTGCTTGTCAAAAAAAGTTGGAATATATAATTCAGTACTCACAATAATAATAATATTAATAATATTCTAACAAGTACACATATGTATTGAGTAAAAAGTATAATTAATTAATATAATTATATTTAATGATATGAAATTTATTCTATATAATCATCAGACATATAATTAATTATCTTGAAACCAATAAACCATTTTTTTAGCCTTATAAATTATAATTATTAACTAATGATATGAATAATATAAATGATTATATAAAATAAATATTAACCCATATATGTAGATTATTTTCACCCTTTGCAAATAGTAGATAAATTCGCCGAGATTAAAAAGTTATGTGTTATGTTCACTTCACTTTTTTGTTGTACTTTTTCCCAACATCAACAAACATGAAAATTGTAATTTTGAAATAATTTTTATCATGCTATTAAATGTCACTGAATTTATATTTTTTATTGTTTACCGTAGAAAACTCATAAAAAATTAAACAGGATAAACATTATGCTACAAATATTACAATTAATGGATTGTTTGAAATAATATTTTTCTCACTATAATTTCTAAGTAGTTGCCAAATCAATATCTATATTATTTGAGAATTTTCAGTAGAAAAATATACTTAGATAATTTCAATCTATTGTTAGTTTTTAATAGTTATTGGGAAATTTTGGATTACTTTTTTTTTCTACCAAGTAAATATACAAAATAAATATAAAAACTAAATTACTAAAAGATTGGTAAATTAAAATCTGAATTAGGATTTTAGAAATTTTTCAAAACAGTATAGCAAAGAGTACAAGGAAAGGTGTATATTTTCAAACCTCAGCGAAGTATTTTTATAATGTCTGTTGCTATCCATGATGGATATGTTACTATTACATTTCCATCCATGATAATAAAAAATCAATAAATTTATTAAGAAAATAGAATATACTCTTCATGAGCTTTATCTTTCTTTTTAAGGAACTAAGAATAAGTAAATTTCATTCAAATTTATTTCTCAAAAACTGCCAAATCAATATCTACATAATCCAAAGCCAACCATAAAATACAAATATATCATAAAATAAAGGGTGGAAAAAAAAATGAAAACCATCAAATACAACAACCATCTAAGTAGCTGAATACAAATAGAAAAAGCTAACAAAATGAAAACCAAAACGAGGCCACATCCCAGCTAACTGAAAAAAAATAGGCACCAACCCAAACTTCAACCTGCAAAAATATTGACCGTTTTCAATTTGTCATGGTATCAAAAACGACCTATGACTCAAAATTTGACTATTGACAAAACTACCTGCAACTTCTAGGATCAGAAAAGCAAAAAACACACATACAACCATTTATGTCCATAGCCCTTGGCTAAGAACATCTCAAAAATCACAACACCCAGCAAGAACAACAAGTTTGTTCTTTTCCAAAAAGCAGGATAATAGCTATATATTGGCAACATGTACAGTTTTTAGGCAGGATCAGCTTCACCAAATAAATATATAAAATCACAGGATTATGCCAAACAATACCCGTAAAATCATAGACAAGCTAAACACATGTAGCTATCTCAATACTGATTTTCAGCCAAAGTTACAAAGCACACAAATTATCATAAATCTGTGAATCAAGCCTTTCGCAAACTCATAGAACCAATTTCCAGAGAAACTAGTATACACTAAAACAATTATATAAAATCATAGAAACATTTAAATTGTATTCTGTGAAATTAAGGACACATTAGACACACGTAACGACCATTATACAGAATTTCATCAATAGATACATAGCATACAATTTATCACGGATTTTGAAACAAGCCACAAAGATAGGATTCCTGGTATGAATTTTACACAAAATACACATCAGTAAAAAACCTATAAAAAATCACAAAAACTCCAAATCCAAATGCATAAAATTGTGGATAAATTAAAGACATAGGAATATCACCATATAAGTTGGCACATTCAGATTCCTAACACACAAATTATTATACATTTTATAAGTGCAATGATCAACTGAACCAGTCACTAGAACATATCTTCTAGCAATGAAGCAAGGCAGCTTCAAATACATCATCAATATAAACTTTACCTAAATTTTTTGTATCAATACACAAGGAATGTATGAGGTTTTCACTAACAATGATTTAAAGCCTTAAACCTCACTTTGCTACCCTTGATTAATTGTGCTCCAAATTCACACGATGCTGTTGTCCAACAGCTTGGTGGCAGTAAAGAGTTTGCTGTAGAATAAAATCCAATAAAACTCATGGATGTTCAATCCATAATATAAAAATATGCACATAAACTAGACACATACATGAACTTTCATGCAAAATTTTAGCTCAAAAATCAAAGTACATAAATTTCGTAATCAGGCCCTTCAACTGGCAACATAGAACCAGTTTTGAGATAGACTAGTATCCACTAAAGCAATTACATAAAATCATAGAAACATCTAAATTGCATTCTGTGAAATCATGGAAAAAGTAGACAACATAGTTATTAGTACACGAAATTTCATCTGTAGATGCATAGCCTCTAATTTATCATAGATTTTGTAACAATCCATAAAGACAGGATTACTTGTAGGAATTCCAGCGAAACTACAATTCAGTCAAAAATCTCTATAAAATCAACCAAAAATCCAAATCCAAATCCGTAAAATAGTGGATAAACTAGAGACATAGTCCTATCATCACATAAATTGGCACATCCAGAAACACAACATATAAACTATGGTACATTTTGTAAGTACATAGATCAATAATAGAACATATGTTCTTGTTCAGGCTGAGGAGAATCTGCAGCCAATTACTCCAAAACCTATTCCACCTAATTTTCAACATACACCCAGATTATTACAGATCAAGGCATTGAGCTACTCAAAATATTGAATGCTTAGTCATGTATATGCTTTCTTGATACCCAACAACTTTCATAACAGGTTAATACAAATTAATCAAGTTAAATCAAAATCTTTTGGAACCCTTCAAAAATTAAGACACATTAGACAACCCCAAAAAGCCACAAATCATATTAACTTTCACGTAAACTGAAGTGGCCAAACAAGTGATCCATGGAATGACGACTACAGAAGCAAAAAGTGATCCATGGAATGTTTAAAGAGAATTTCAAACATAGATAAATTAAAGGATGGAGTTGAAGAACGATAAAGTACCGGAACGAGATCGGTGAAGCCAAGCGAAAAGGTGATATTGAAGCTTGTGGATCACACGATCCATGGAAAGGCAGCAGGGGAGACGCTTGGGCTGGGTTGATGCAGGAAGCACCACACAACTTCCTTCATCACAACACTCGCTCGTCTTCTTTCCGAAACAACACAAAATCACGATCTCTTATCTCTCTTAACTGCCATCAGATGGAAAGATGGAAAGGGAGTTTCGCGTTGAACTGACAATTCGGTGATCGAGAGAACGGAACTTGGGATCACGCAAATTAATGATGTGAACGAGATTGATTCGAGGAAACAAAGAGAGGATGAGATTTGAGGAAGATGAAAAGAAGAGAGACCAACATAAGTAAGAGAATGAAAAGACGAGATCTTAAGAATAAGAGCCCAATGTAAATCGGTAGAAGTGGGTTGCCACCAAACTCACTCACTCTTATTACATCACAATCTGATGGCATAATAAAGAGGAAATAAACTTTTGGAACCAGAACGAGCAAAGAAGAAAAATGTAGTTGGTAGAAGTAGTTAGACCAAAACTCCATCTAACATGATGGACAGTAAAGATGAAGCCTATGGATACGTGCCCCGTATTTTAGAATCTTCCCCATTGTCCATAAGATCCCTCTTTAATTCGTGATCCAAAAGGATGATTGGGTTGATAGGTGGCATAGGAGAGGCGTAAGACGTTCGGAAAGCAAGCAGTAGAAGCGGCAAGGAGTTGGGAGGTCGAGATTGCCGATGGAGTTGATGGGGCAGGACTAAGAGAAAGAGCAGGGAGAGAAGTGTGGTTGAGAAAATAGATTTGCAATGTTTGGAGACAAAGTTTTTAATGAAGGAAAATAGGATGACAAATTCAGGCGTTGTCTCTTTTTTTATTTAGTGGCCATTAACGAACTTAGCTTTAAAAGGGTAATTATAGATATTTGAGACAGGGACGCACAAGTATAGGTTAAGGGATACCTCGGGGGTATAGGTAGTTTTGTCTATATACATACATAAACAGTGCCTAAAACAGAGACTGACTTAACTTATTCCGTGCGTAGCACCGCATAGTTATAACCATTAAATCCATCCATAAAAGAAAATAGCTTATGACCAATAGTTGCATCCACCAATACATAGGAGAGGAAAATCATCCTTAGGACAAGTTTTGTTCAGATCTCTAAAATCAACACAGATTCGAAGTTGTCCATTCTTCTTCAATACTGGCACTATATTTACCAACCAAGTTGGATGTTAAATTGGCTTGATGAACCCAGCCTTCAAGAGTTTTGTGACTTCTTCTTTGATTTTGACTTCTATCTCCATGCAAAACATATGTTGTTGTTGCTTTATAGGTTTCATATCTGGCATTATACTCAAATAATGAGAAATTAAAGTTGGATCTAAGCCAGACATGTCCTCAAAATTTTAAATTTGACATCATTTAACTTGGAACAATCAAATGGTCAGTAAGATTTTTTTATAAATAATAAATAAATAGACAAATATAAAATAACCAAATTCCACCATTACAACCTTAAAAAAAATTGTGTTACAATATTAAAAGGGATGACTATGTGAAAAAAAATAATTCTTATAATTTTTCCAATATTTCAAAATATTGGAAAATGTAACAAAAGTATTGCTAAAAGTCTCCTTATTACTCCCTCCGTCCCATATTCTTTGAAAAACTTTCCTTTTTGGTTCGTCCCAAATTCTTTGAAACATTTCCCTTTTTAGTAAGTTTTAACATGTATTTTTACCATTATACCCTCTTTCATCTACCAATTACTCTATTCTACCCTAAAACCTACAGTTTGTTTTGTTCTCTCATTCGATCTCAACGTGGGCATGGTGACAAATGGAGACAAGGCGATAGCAAATCGCGGAGATAGGCGGAGGCAATCGACGATGGAGACAAAGAGGGGAGCGAGGAGGTGGGTGACAACAATCGATGATCGAAGCTATGGATTGACTCGTCAGAGATGGAAGCAAAGAGGTTGGCGACGACAATCGACGCATGGGGAACAAAATCGACGGGCCTGGACGGCAATTGATGAGATGGGGACTAAAATCGACGTGACACCGACAGCAATCGACAAGTCGAAGATGAAAGCGACAAGATCGAGGACGGCAGAGTGAAGGAATGAAATCGATGGACAGAGATTAAAAAGATGCGGCGACCAAAGATTAAGGAATAAGGCGACAGGACGAAAGCGACAAGTTTAAGACGGAAGTAAAAAATGAGGTAACGAGGTGACCGGATGGAGACCAATGCAGGAGACGAAGACGAATGGGCAAAACAGGAAAACACGGCAAAAGTAAAGCTAGCCTTAAAAAGCGTGCAAAATCGTTTGTTTCAATAAACGTGAGACGAAGGGAGTATAATACAAGCAACTAATTCTAAGAGCCAAGAATTTTTTTTCTCAAATTTTTCCCAATTACCTTAGCTACAATTATAATTTATTTATTTTTTATAATCGGTGCTTAAGTCATAATTAAATTATATTATTGCTCTAGGATAGATCAAATACGTAAGCTTTCATATATTATATACTCATCCAAGTTGGGAAAATATTTAATTAAAAAAAATTATATTCAAAGACATTTTTTATAGTAAAACAAACTTAGGTCATACTTGTTAAGTTGAAATTTTAAGTTTTATAAAATATTTATTGCACTTAAGATAATTATTTGATAGTAATATAGAACCAATGGTAGCATGTTTGAGACAAAAAAAAAAACTTTAGTGGCAATATAGGAGTTTTAGCCATTAAATGTAAGATTAATAAAAAAAAATGCATACAATACTTGATTCTGTAATATAAAAAATAAAATTTAGTAACAACTTAAGGGTCATTTCTAGTGTTTTAATGCTAATATAACTCCAATAAAATAGATAATTATAAAATTGAATTTCTTTAAAAGAACAAAATAACTTATAATGTAACAGTAATAAGATCATTTAACATTTATGCACTTTTGTACATTTTATATGTTAAAGATGTAATGCATTTTCTAAGAGTGAAATGTTGTTATAGTAAGCTTTAACATCACATAGAATAGTTGCATATGGGAATGGTGTTATGTGTTTCGTTTACCGTAATTACGTAAAGTTAACTCTTAATTAAAAAAGAAATTTACTTAGCGTGTTGCATATGGTTAAAATAACGATCAACACCATGCATCTAAAATTGTAATTCTAATTCATTTAAGTAACAATGTTTGTTACAAAAAATAAAATTGCCAAACCACCCCCGGGGCAAACCCCCTAACTACTTAACTATGGGTTTGGTGTTATTTGTTCTCTTTTACCGTAATTACGTGTTTTTTGTAGGAATTAATTGTTGTTTTTTAAGGTATCCCCCGTGATACAATTTTCAATTTATTTAAGATTTTGTAACTTTTTAATGCTATTAATCAGTTCATTCAATCCTGTAATATGTTCATACGGGAGGACTAATAATTGTTGCACATCATTTTACTTAAGCATTCACATAGGTTTGAAACAATCAATAATCGTGACATTATATTTTGTTTACACATCAAAAGATATTCAGAAAAGGGCTTAACTGTTGTTCATACCTAATTTTGGCATGAAAATTAAAGAAAAGATCGACTGCTTCAGGGATGTGTACTACAGGGCATATTGTGGTCAAAGAAGGCGTACAAGGAACGAACACAGGTTTAAAATGATGACCATTTGGAATGGAGGTATGAGCAAAGAACATGCGATAACAGAACAAATAGTTTGGCTGAAAAGAACAAATAGATTATGTGAATGAAAAAAGAGCATATGATAAAGGAACAAAGTCACAAACTATTTTCGCATCAAGAGGAATTTCACCAGCAAACTAGCCAATGTTGCTGTTTGCAGCCCCATCATCAATGAGAAGCTCGTGCTGCATTTCTTGCTCTGGTTGCTCTGTAATAGGATCATAGGCTTGATTTTGAATTACCATGTTATGTATTCCCTAACTTCCAGTGAGTTGTGACCTCATTAAAACCTGAATCTTTGTCATGAAATTGGGACACAAGATTTAGCATAGGAGGGATTCCTTCTTCAGCAATTGAGAAACCATATGTTCACCAGTCTTCCAGCATTTTATAGCACGCTTTCCTTTCCCAATGACTGTACTGTGATGGACTTCAACTACGGTGTCTGCTGAAAAGTTCTTCATGATTTGTGGCTTCAAAGTCTACTTCAATGCTAGAAACTAATACACAACTGCTTGACTGTTCCTGAATTTTTGCTTCAAGTGAATATGTCCTTGTTGTTGCATCACCTCTTCTGAACCCACTCAAATAGATTTCTTGGAATTTGGCAAGGAATTTGCATAATACCATGTCTGAGATATATGTGCTCTAAGATACTCTTGTATATGTTGTTCTAATCCATCCAGGGAACAATGGGCAACAAATGTTGGAGAAGGGTTAACAACTTTGCTCAATACAGTCTCAAACTGTTCTTGGTAATCTTGAAAAGACCCTATTTGCTTTGAGCTTTTTAATCCCTCAATGGCAGCCTTCTGTCCATGGTTTCCATAATTCAGCAGACCATTCTCCAGTATGAGCAAAATTATTGGCCTCTTGCAAATCTTTTGGCCTCAATAGCTTCACATTCTTCTATTATCTCATTCAAGCAAGTTTGAAGTTTATGCTAGTAGCCTTCTACAGATTATGTTTCATGATCGTCATAGAAATCACACCATCAAATTCCTTGCTGTTTTTCTTTTCTTTTCTTTTCTTTTTTCTTTTTGGCGCAAGTACAAGTGCATTCCATTTGGCACAAAGTCGACAAGCACAAACAAATATGTACAACAAAGAACAAATCGTGGTGAGACTTGAGATAGTCTCAAGGCCTCACTTGAAAGTTGAAACCCATTCATTAAAATCAAATTGGCAAATTTGCGGCTGCAAGGCACTTGCCCTAAATTTTGAACAATAATGAAGTCAACATTGGGCTACAAGTTCAACCAGAGTATAACATGGGCATTCTTCTTTACATAAGATGACCTAAGTGCCAGCAATATAAAGCAAACTCATAAGACATGAAGTAGTTGACAGTATTTGAATATCAAATTATACAGATTTAATAATCTTAAGCACAGATCCTACCTCCCGCTTTTGCTAAGCAATAACACCAGATATCAAAATCTACAGAGAAATAAAATAGATTACAGAATTGTTTTATTGATACAATTCCTTCACACGAAGGTTATGTAAGGCTCTAGCATAAAAGATTATCTTCATGCTTCTACACGAGTTCAATGCACCATAAAAGATTCTCTCTTCAGCAATACTTCTTTTGCTTTTGCTGCCACATAATACATGTCACATATAAACAAGCATTACTAACAGAAGCTGAAATATTTGATATTATGGCTTCTGCAATCACTTGTCCCCGTTGCTCTGCATTTGCTGGTTATTGTACAGACCTCTGTTATTACCAACATAATGTTGTTTTTAGAAGCTAGACAAATGCAGGAGAGCAAGTGCAGGAATTGCTAGTATTTTCATTTACTTCATCAAACTTAAATACATAAGAAGATAAAATTATTTTCCTAATCTTTTGCAACTAACTAGCTGAAAAACAGCTTACATAACTCCACTAACAGCATAATGTACCTAAGCAATCATAACAAACAGATTTAGTAAATCTTCCAGCAACTGTTTGTGCAACAAGGAAGAGTCCTCCTTCTGCACGTTTCTATCCAGCTTTGCTTCCAACGGTCTCCTTCTTCATGCTCCAAGGACATCTGATTAACACTCTTCCTTGTCCTTGGAGCTCACAATTCCTAGTCTTTCCCTTAGATCCTCAAACTGAGCTTTAGGTAATGCTTTGGTGAAAATGTCTTCCTCTTGATCTTGTGTATTGCAGTGAAGGAGCCTTACTTCTCCTTCCTTTTGAACTTCCCTCAAGAAATATAGCTTCAGTTTGAAATTTTTAGTCTTCCCATGAAACACAGGATCTTTGGACATAGATATTGCAACTTGGTTATCTACAAAAATTGTAGTTCCTTCATTCTGCTCTTCATGGAGGTCCTTCATTAGCTTTCTCAGCCTAAAGGCTTGATTAGTTGTGGCAAAAGCAGCCACGTATTCTGCTTCAGCTGTGGATTGAGCCACCACATCTTGCTTCCTTGAGCACCAGGAGAATACAGCTGTTCCAAGCTTAAAGCTGTAACTAGTAGTACACCTCATATCATCAATGCACCCAGCCCAATCACTATCTGAATAACCTTGTAAAGCATAATCCTTAACTCTTCCAAACATTAAACCATAATCTGTTGTGCCTTTGATGTATCTGACTATTCTTTTTGCTGCTTGAAAGTGTGTGGAACGTGCACAATGCAAATACCTGGACAAAATACTCACAGCTTGCATAATGTCAGGTCTTGTTGCTGTTAAATACATAAGACAGCCAATGAGGCTTCTGTACACAGCCTCGTTTGCCTTCTCAGAGCCATCTTCCTTGCTGAACTTTTCCTTTGGATTCATTGGCATGGAGACAGGCTTGCATTCACCCATTTTAAACTTCTTCAATATCTCCAGGGCATACTTGTGCTGGTTCACGAAAATTCCTTGATGTTTCTGTTTTATTTCCATACCCAAGAAATACTTCATCTCTCCAAGGTCTGTCATTTCAAACACCTCAGTTATGCTGTCCTTGAACCACCTTATTAGCTCCTTGCTGCTTCCTGTCACTAAGAGTTCATCAACATACAGAGAGACAATAAGCATTTGAGTGTCAACATTCCTTACATATAAGGTGAATTCACTGAGGCTTCATTTGAAACCTAAGTTAATTAGATAGGAATCTATCCTGCTGTACCAGGCCCTAGGAGCTTGCTTCAAACCATACAGAGCCTTCTTCAGTAAATATACTTTGTCCTCTTCTCCTTGGACAGAAAAACCTTCTGGTTGTTCAACATAAATCTCTTCCTTCAGATAGCCATTTAGGAAGGCTGACTTGACATCCATTTGATGTATTATCCACCCCTTTTGTGCAGACAAAGCCATCAGCAACCTTACTGTATCAAGCCTTGCCACAGGAGCAAATGTTTCTGAGAAATCCACTCCAAATATCTGTGCATAGCCCTTCACCACTAGTCTGGCTTTATGTTTGTTCACAGAACCATCAGGATTTTGTTTGGTTCTGTAAACCCATTTGACTCCTATTGCTTTCTTGTGTAATGGTCTGTCCACTAGCTCCCAGGTTTGATTCTTTTCAATCATCCTTAGCTCCTCCTTCATTGCCTCTACCCATTTAGAATCATGGGCAGCAGCTTCATACCCTTCTGGTTCAAGCACAGCTACATTGCAGCTGTCATAGATCTCAGCTAATGTCTTGGTTCCTCTCACAGGAGGGTCATCAACATCCTCAGTCTCCTCCTCGAATGAAAGCTCTTTTGCGTCTTCCTTTTCTTTGTTCCAGCTCCACTTTTCATTTTCAAAGAATTCCACATTTCTGCTGACAGTGAGCTTGCTGCATTGTGGGAGGAAGATTCTGTAGGCCTTTGAGGTTTGACTATAGCCCACAAAAATCCCAGCTTCTGCCTTCTTGTCCAGCTTGTCTCTTTTTACCTGAGGTACATAAGAGAAACATAGACAGCCAAAAATTTTCAAGTTTTGAACCCTTGGCCTGAAGCCATACCAAGCTTCAAATGGAGTTTTTCCTTCTACTGCCTTGGTGGGCAGTCTGTTTAGCAGGAACACAGCAGTGTTTACTGCTTCTACCCAGAATTTCTTTGGCAAGTCTTTGTCATGAAGTAGGCATTTGGTAATTTCCATGATTGTTCTATTCTTTCTTTCAACTACTCCATTCTGTTGAGGGGTGTAAGGAGCAGTTTTTTGATGTTCTATGCCAGCTTCATGACAGAATTGGTTGAACCTTGCTGAAGTGTATTCTCCCCTATTGTCTGACCTTATAGTCAGTAATTCTGTGCCACTTTGATTCTCAATCCAGGCCTTAAATTTCCAGAAAATGTCAGCAACATCTGATTTTTGTTTCAGAAAGTAGATCCAACACATCCTTGTATAGTCATCAATGAAAGTCAGATAGTACTTACTTCTATTTAGGGATGAAGTTTTAAGAGGGCCACCTACATCAGTGTGTACCAACTGTAGCTTCCTGGTTGCTCTCCATGTTTTACTTCGTGGGAAAGGTAGCCTACTTTGTTTCCCAAGATGACAGGCTACACACAAGGGTAAGTCTTCCTCGAGTGCAGGCAGGCCTTCAACCATTTCTCTCTTCTTCAGATGCTGTAGAGCACCATGATGGAAATGTCCTAACCTCCTGTGCCATAGCATGGCGTCACCTCCTGTCACCATTACTGCCGCTTGATCTTCTTTCACCAAGTCCAGTGCAAAGCTCTTGTTCTGCATTCTGACTTTGAAAATATCCTTGTTTGCCCCATCCTTTATTATGCAGCAACCACCTTCGAAATGTACCTTGAAGCCTTTTTCAAGCAGCTGAGCAACACTTAACAGGTTTTGATCTATGTTAGGAACATAGAGTACATCAGAAATTAACTTCAAACCTGTGTGTCCTTTGATGGTTATGGTTCCTTTGCCTTCTGCCTTTAAGTAATCACCATTTCCAATCCTTATTCTGGATGACACTGATCTGTCCAGCTCCTTAAACAACTACACTGATCTGTCCAGCTCCTTAAACAACTTTATGTCATGCGTCATGTGGTTGGTGCAGCCACTATCTATTAACCAACTTTCTGTTGTGCTTGCAAATGAGCTCACTGTGAATAGCTGTTCTTCCACACCATCAGCCTGCTTTGCCTCTCCTGTTTGCTGTTGCCCCTTGCAGATTCGTTCTATGTGTCCTAATTGACCACACTTATTGCATTTGCGGTCTGGCCTCCACCAACATCTCTCAGGTGGATGATTGAGTTTCTTGCAGTGGGGACATGGATTTTTCTAAACTGGGTTGCTTCCACCTTTGGCAGCTGAACTTGCATTTGATCCTTCCTTTCTTCTTTTATCTGCCTTGCCTTTTGTGTATGGTGTCTTGGCCTGTGGAGCACCTTCCACAGAACCTTCTTGTCTCATAAGTCTCCTTTGCTCTTGAGCTTGCAAGGCACTTAAGAGTTCTGTTAGAGTGATGCTGGTCAGATCCTTAGAGTTTTCCAGTGAAGACAGTGTGGCTTCAAATTTTTCTGGAAGGGTGACCAGAACCTTTTGCACAATCCTGGCATCCTCAAGCTTTTAAGCTCAGCAGCCTTACTTGATTTGCTATGTTTAGAAGCCTGTCAAAGTATTCCTTGACAGGTTCCTTCTCTTTCATCCTTTGCATTTCAAATTCTCGCAGCAGGTTCAATGCCTGCATGCCTTTGATCTTCTCATTGCCTTTATATTCTTGTTTCAGGTAGTCCCATATCTCCTTGCCAGATTGAAGTGTCATTATCCTGTTGAAGATTGAAGATGACACGGCTGAGAACAATGTGGCCTTTGCTTTGGACTTCCTTTGCTTCCTCTCCTTGTGGTTCTTTATTTGAGCCATGGTTGGGTTTTCTTGCAGTAGGAGTACTTCATAATCTTCTTCAATGGCTTCCCACAAGTCATTGGCCTCGAGGAAGGCCTGCATTCTAATGGACCAAGTTTGAAAATTTGAACCATTAAAAACTGGAGGTGCAAGAACATTGAAGGGTGTTTCAGCATCCATTTGGACTGGTTTGATTGTTGGTGTTTTGTTGGTTTTTTGTGCTCAGGCCCCCTTGAGAAAATGAGCTCTGATACCAATTTGTTGTTTTTAGAAGTTAGACAAATGCAGGAGAACAAGTGCAGGAATTGCTAGTATTTTCATTTACTTCATCAAACTTAAATACATAAGAAGATAAAATTATTTTCCTAATCTTTTGCAACTAACTAGCTGAAAAATAGCTTACATAACTCCACTAACAGCATAATGTACCTAAGCAATCATAACAAACAGATTTTGTAAATCTTCCAGCAACTGTTTGTGCAACAAGGAAGAGTCCTCCTTCTGCACGTTTCTGTCCAGCTTTGCTTCCAACGATCTCCTTCTTCATGCTCCAAGGACATCTGATTAACACAGAAAAACAAATTATACAATTTTAATAATCTCCAGCACATATCCTTCTGGCTGCTTTTGCTAAACAATAACACGAAATATCAAAATCTACAGAGAAGTAAAATAATTTACATAATTGTTTTATTGATAAAATTCCTTAACACGAAGGTTATAATAAGGCTCTAGCATAAAAGAATATATATCATCATGCTTTTACACGAAGTAACTAACATTATAACTTGATATTACACGCCTCACTGTAGTTATTATACAGATTCAATACGATGGTGAGGACGGTTGACCCAAGCAAATCCTGTTTGGAGACACAAAGCTCCTTACATAACGCACAAAGAAAAAATTGGTGGTCAAAATACTTGTCGTAATTCCTTCCATACTGATTTGCGTAGCTGTATTTGTTTTCAAATCATATTTGAAAAATCCTATAGTTGTAATCACTAGAAACAATTCACTACCCAGTGCACCACCACTATGAATATCACAGAACGAATCTCTAGGTTCACCAATCGAGCCTGTTACGTAGTAATGTTTTGAGATTCAAAGCTTGGAATTAATAGATCAACCTAGCTTATATTTTCTAATCCAAGTCCAGTTTGTGGAGTCCTCCAAAACCCATACACGGAGGAGCCAATGGTTAAAGACACAACATGTAACTTGCCCTTTAATTTCCACCAACTGCATGTTCTTATGCAAAAGAATGCGAATTACATGCATTCCCTGGATGAGCCATTAAATAGAACTTCTGTGTGCATGTATCAAAGGCCATGATAGATTCATGGCATGGAGCCAACAGAACACGAGTTCTATGTGGCCTGCCTGCAACAATCCACAAAAGAAACTTATTTACAAGCAGGCCGGTTCTAGGGTAAGCTAATTGTGGTAAATAGGGCAAAGTGCCAACTGGACTACAAATCATCTCCTCTAGGCCCCCATCAAGTACACAGCCTAACTTCCTTCTTCGCCATAGCCAAAGAGGATCATATGTTGGCTGGTTAAGGGATGACAGTAGAAGCCGCATATGTCACAGGTGACCTAAAAGCTACATGTTCCCGCAAGATGGGGTTGAAGAGATGACCCACCATGGAGGAAGACCTCGCAACAGAAAGAAGTATCCCATCACAACAACCCCAAAGCTCAGGGTAATGATCCTCTATTCCCTTAATAAAACTGATCGATACTCTCCGAATCCGGTTTTTTATCTTCTCTCAATGAAGGAAAGATTCATGTAGCGAAACGTACAATACTGCATAAGAATCACTGGACTTGTGTTTCTACGACACGTTTCGGCGAAACCAGGTTATGAAGTTAAAGCTCAATCGCCATTGCCTAAACACGCTACGACATCTTATAGATTTGGGCATGATGCGTAGGTCATAGGAGCAGCACTCTATGCAACATCTTTTCCCATTCCGTAGAGGAAATTAATAGCTGAAAATTCATCACAATAGAAAACAATTGAATCTGATCATCACTGGAAGAAGCTCATGCATTTCAAAACAAAAATGCCAAAACATCCGCCATCGTCAGGATATGTACCCACACACATATCTACAACGAGACATATGATTCAAATTCTTGAAATGCAGAATTTAGACATAATTTACAGAAGACCATAGTGAACGAAAAATAATAAATAACATTATTTATTCAAAAAGCCAATAGACAAATTTAAATATAAAAGAAATATATCCTTCTCCCCATTTTTGCAATACCCACGATATAGAAAGAATATTTTGTACCACCATCTTTCTCTTATTTCCACACATAGTCAACTAATGTACAGCCTAAGATAGGAATGAAAATTAGGTAAATTGGGTCAAGTTTTAGTTAGGTCATTTAAATTTAAGTTTAATCGAGTTAGCATGAATTTGGGTTCAAGTCAAGTTTAGGTTATGTAATTTGGGTTTTGGTTGACTTTAGGTTCAGGTTTAGGTTGGACCAGATTTATTAGGGAATGAGTTCAATACAGGTCAGATTGATTTTAGTCTCAGGGTAATTTCAAGTTGAGTTATTTGGGTTTTGGGCCAAACTCAAGTTGATGGGTTTATTCAGGTTACTGGAGTATATGCTAAAATCACTTAACTAATTCAATTTTTTTTTGTTTAGTTTTTGTTAAAATTTAAATTAAATAATTCAATTTTCTTAACGATTAATTTACATTAATTTTTCTTTTCTTAGTGTGTTCAATTAAAAAAATCATAAAAATTTTCTTAATTATGCACCGAAAAAAATTGTTACAATATTCAATTTTTGCTATGAAATTACTATGAAATATAAGTCTAGTTCAGTATTACTTTATTAGTTACTAAACTGCAAATTTTTAAAAAAAATTAATGTGAAAATGCAAAGATTTGAAAATTTTAGGACCCATGTTATAATTATTATGAGTGTTTAAACTAAAAATTTTTAAAATTCAGGTATCTTATTGCATTATATTTAAAAATTTTGGGACCAATGTTGTAATTTAACATTTGCCACTAAGATCATCAAATTTACTAAATATAAAAGTCACTTATCATCAAATTTACTTAAAATATACGAATGTCCCTAAAAAAATGAAAGTTACTAAACAAAGAAACCCCCAAATATGAAACTTATTAAATATGAAAAGTAATAAAAGAGAAAATTTAAAGTTTAGAATACGGATTAGAATTAAGTGTTAAAGTTTAAGATAAGACTTAGGAATAAGATAAAGTGTTAAAGTTTACGATTGGGAGTTTAGTGTTAGGATTGAGGGTTTATGGTTAGGATTAGGGTTAAGGTTTATGATAAAAGTTAAGGTTTTAATTAAGGTTAGGGTTTTGGAGTTTGAGTTTAGGTATATGGTTTACAATTAGAATTAAGGGCTTATAATTTAGGTTAGGGTAAATGTTTAGAGTTTTAGGGTTTTGGGTTTAGATTTAAGGTTTAGCATTTAGAGTTTAGGGTTTATAGTTTAAATTAGGGTTTAAGTAAGTTTACTGTTTAGGGTCTAGCTTTAGGGTTTAGGTTTATTGTTTAGGGTTAAAAAGTTTACGGTTAAGTGCATTTAAAATTGGAGGCAAATAATTAGAAACAAATACTACATTTGTTGGTAATTAGAATGCAATGGAGACAAATAAAAGAAATCAAATAAAATATTTACCATTATAAATTAAATTTAAAATCAAAGATAAATAATTAAAAATGAATCTTTTATTTAATTTGGCGAGACATAAAAATACTCTAATTTGAAACATTTAAAATCAATCAAATTTCAAACAAAGAAGATATCATATTTAAAGGTTTAGAGTATTTACCAATCAAAGGATTAGGATTAAGTGTTAAAGTTTACGGGATGATAAGGGTTAGGAATATAGATAAAGTGTTAAAGTTTACAATTGGGTAGTTATAGTGTTAGGATTGAGGGCTTATGTGTTAGGTAATTTAAGTTTAGGTTTTCTCAATCTTATTCAATCAGGTTCAGGTTCACGTTGGGTAGGACACATTCAGGTTATGACTAAAATCAAGTTAGGTCTGACTTGTTATGTAGGTCAAGGTTTTAATTAAGGTTAGGGTTTTGGAGTTTGAGTTTAGGTATATGATTCACCAACCTTCTATAAATTACATTCAGAGTAGGGAATTGTGTGTTGATATAAGAGAGAAATTTTCTCTACAAAGACATCAATAATCAATTTTAACTTAAATAAATTAGATAATAATATCCACTGAAAGAAATTCAGCATTAAAATAAAAAATATATATGCAATAAATGAAAGGTGTCTCCAAATCTTCATTTTTCATTTTCCCCAATAGCACAATCCCAGCAGAGGAGATAATGATGGTTCTAATTTGCCAAAATACATATGCCATTTATTTTCTTTTCATGTAAAATAAATTTCCACATAAAAGCATGACTTACTCTAAGTAATGCAAATCCTTCTCATCACCAAGGTTGTCCTTACTCTAAGTTAATCCTATATAGACGTCGGCATGATGCATAGGTCACAGGAGCAACAATCTATGCAATATCTTTTCCCATTATGTAGAGGAAATTAATAGAAGAACATCCATCACAATAGAAAACAATTGAATCCGATTATCACCACAGAAAGCTCATGCATTTCAAAACAAAAATGCCAGAACATATGTCCATTATCAGGATATGTAGCCAAACACATATATGCATCAAGGCATATGATTCAAATTCTTGAAATGTAGAATTTAGACATAATTTAAAAGACCACAATAAATGAGGATAATAAATAACATTATTTATTCAAAAAGCCAATAGACACATTTAAAGATAAAAGAAATATATCTTTCTCCCTATTTCTGAATTACGCACGACACTAAGAGAATATTTTATGTCACCACCTTTCTCCCATTTCCACACATAGTCCACCAAAGCACAACCTAAGACATTACATCGTTTGCTCTCTTGAGACTAAAAGCCACATTACTTTTTCGGCTTTGTTATAGCTTACAGTCCTTAGAAGTTTCAATCTTGGCAATCAGTCTCCCATTATAGCAAGTCGTGTTCTGTTTGACTCATGCACCAAACAACAAACAAGCTTTAGCATAAATCCTAACTTTGTTCTCACATAGATAGAATTCAAACAAGTTATCTCATCTCGGGGTTGAAAATCTAAAAATCCATATAATCATCATCTCTTGAGCATGTTCAGCTACATGTCTCATTTATACAATAATTCAGTATTGAACATATAAAGTGGTGTGACCAACCTGCCTTAGTCGAGGCTTTGGCTATTGTCTATTGATGACGAAAGCCAAAGCTCGTGGGCATCAAAGAATCATTGTTGAATCGTATGCTTTGGTATTGGTTTCAGAGCTATATGGGTCTAAAGGTCCCTCATTACATCCATTTGAGGTGGTCCTTTATGATATTAGAAAGCTAGCTTTGTGTTTTCTTTCCATTTTCTTTGTTTTCATACCATGTTCGCTAAAATCTACTGCTTGTTCTACAACTCGTATCGGATTCCTATCATTAGTTATCTTGTCTGGCCTCCTCCGTTCCGTACCCATTATGATTGAACTCTTCTTTTCATAATTAATCAATGGCCAATCCTTTCTTTCAAAAAAAAAAAAAAAGAAGAAAGAAATGTGGCCACAAATTTGCCTTCTATTAACAAGAAAATCAGCAATAACTCAGCAACGAAACCCCGTATTAATACATTCAGACTAGCTGTACACAATCATGCATTTAAATCCAACCATGGGTCAATTTAACCATAGGTCAGAATCATTAAAAAATTAGGTTAATGGGGTCCAAATCCCCCTTGCAGCCCTGGCTTGTTTTAAAATTCTGGCAATTGGGTCCAAGGGTCCTAATTATGTATACAAAACTCGTTGATTCCACTTTTACAAAATTTTCTTCCATTTGTTTAGCCCAACTTCTTTTCTTGTTGCAAAATGACCAAGCAACCATTATTAACCACACTTAACTTTGGCTTCTTTCAATTTAGCCCTCAACTCATGATCAAAAGCCAATTGAGTCATTGAAAGACTTCAACTAAGCTCAAATTTAATCAAATCCACCATAGCTATATCAATCACAAGCCATGACTTAGCATATTAGGCCCAAAAATCAAATTTTCTATGTTAGGCCTTAGCTGGCTATGATAATACATACATATTGTGATTGCTTTAGTTTGGATTTTTCGTTTATGTAAATATTCAAGACATTGTTCATGGATTAGACACTTGAGATTGAAGATCGACAAAAAAGATCTAGTATAAATATACATTAACTTTTAATATGCATATATTTTTTTATTGATCTAGTTTGACTAGCTGTTACCTCAATACTTTCCTATATGCTTACCATTCTAATTTAAATTTTTTTATTCATGCATTCTCAAACCATTTATTTCTGTGTTTAATAATTAAGATAAACATTGTAGCAAAGTATAATAAAATCATAATACAATGGGATGCAATCATTGAGAATGCTGAAACGTTCAAGCATACATGACATTTACTCACGGTTTAGGCAGGACACATTCAGCCACAATTTATTCAACACTCTAGGATCCATTGTTTCCAAGCAACAGCCAATGCTACTTACATTTGCATGCATATTTCTTGGTTTTACCTGTTATGTGGCTGTTACTTTATATCATCCTTACAAGTTAACTATCGAGAGTTTCAATGCTTAATCAAGAAAGATATCTCCCCTTTTGAAGGGTCAGATCATCTTATGTAAAGAGTGTGAGTCTATGTTGTCAAGTGTGATTCCCTCAAATGGTTTGGCTTCTTCTACAACTTCTTCTCGTGTTGGAAGTAGTTCTAACTCACTTAGTAAAATGGATTTAGAGGGTGGTAACCTGGGGTCATGTAAGACTAGAGGAGATGGAGTTAAAGAAGTTGGGGACTCACCTATGACTAAAAGAGATGCGACTCATGAAGTTATGAACTCATAAGTAAAGGAAAAAAGTGTAGAATGGAGAATAATATATTTGCCTTGTTGGTTCAACATTTTCATGGCTAAGTTTTTGGTGTCACTGCCTTAAAAATGGTAAACAACCAACAAATAGTTAATCATAAGAAATCTTATCTGGCTTCATATCTTTTTGCGTTGGTTATACCATTTTTAACACTGCTTATACAGTTGGGTAAGTGATTTGTTGTACTTTTTTAGGTTGTTCCATAAAAGTTCAATACTGTTAATAGTAATTTTTTTTTTTTAATTTTTCATATCAGATAAAACTACTTGAGGTGACAATATAACACTTTACTTTACATAGTTGAGAGTTATTACACCAAGTTTCTCAGAACGATTGCTAAAACATACATAATGTCCAAGGAATATAGGTGTAGGGTTTATGAAATTTAGACAATAAATGTGGTGATATGGTCTTTGTTAAGTTGTTTTGAGATACTAAATAGTTTGTGGATTTACTCTCCTATTGGGGATACATTAAAGTTGCAATTCCTATTTTTTCTTTTCTCAAACAATTGTTATGCATGACCATATATTTGTTCAATCCTTAAATTTAGCTTCTCTTGCAAATCAATCAATAATTTGCAAGAGAAGTAAATTCAAAGATTAAACAAATATACGATTACACATAATAATTTTAAGAAAAGCAAAAACATGAATTGTAACTTTAATGTGTCCCCAAAGAAGAGTATTCAGCATCTCAAAACAACTCAACAAAGACTATCACCAAATTTATTGTCTAAATCACCAAAAATCCTAGACATATATTCACTGAATATTATATATGTTCTAACAACCACTCTAAGATGCTCCATATGATAACCCTCAACTATGTAAAGTCAAGCATCCCCCAAATAGCTTCACCTGATACAAAAAATAAAAAAAATTAATTTACTATTAACATTATAAAACTTTAATAAAACAACCTCAAAAAGTAAAAAAAATCAATTACCCAGCAGTATAAGCAATGTCAATAATGATATAACCAATACAAAAAGATATGAACAAAGGCAAGATTTCTTATGACCAACTATTTATTTATTATTTATCATTTTCAAGACAGTAGCACCAAGAACTTAGCGATGAAGATACTGACATGACAAAGCAAATATATCATTCTTCATCCCACACTTTTTCCCATTTTACTTGTGAGTCTCTAACTTCCTAAGTTGTATCTCTCTTAAAGGTAAGCCCCCAACTTCCTCAAGCCCATCTCCTTTGGTCTTACATGACCTCAAGCTACCACCCTCAAGATTCATTTTACTAGGTGAGTTTGAACTACTTCTAATACAAGAAGAAGTTGTAGAAAAAGTCGAACCATTTATAGCAATCACACTAGTAACAAAGACTTATACTCCCTATGTAAGATGACATGATCTTCCAAAATGAGAGATATCTTGCTTGATTGAGAATTAAGACTCTTGATAACTAACTTGTAATGATGATACAAAGCAATAGACACATAACAGAGAAAACCAAAAAATATACATGCAAATGTAAGTGACATTGGCTACTGCTTGGAAACAATAGATACCAGAATTCTGAACAAATTGTAGCCAAATGTATTCTGATTAAACCCTGAGTAAATGTCACATATTTTTTAATTGAACATTTCAGCATTTTCAATCATTGCATCCTATTGTATTCTAATTTTCTTATACTTTGCTAAATGTTTATCTCAACTACTAGACACAAAAATAAATGGCTTGAAGATGCATAAATCAAAAATTTTAAACTAAAATGGTTAGCATATAGAAGAGTACTAGGGTAACAGTTAGTCAAACTAGATCCATTAAAAAACATATGCATATTAAAAGTCAATATTTATTTATATTAGATCTATTCTGTCAATCTTCAATCTCAAGTATCAAATCATGGATAATGTCTTAAATATTTACATAAATAAAAAATTCAAACTAAAGTAATCAAAATATATATTGTTACAGCCAGCTAAGGTCTAACCAAGCAAATTTGATTTTTGGACCTAATAAGCTAAGTCTTGGCTTGTGATGTGGTGATGTATAAACTTATCCTAAAACTTCACCTCCATTACAGTTACTGAAAATTGGAAACAAAAGGGCATAAAAAGGAAAATCAGAAGTTCTGTTGGTGAAAATCAAATTTGGTGCTAGTTTTTCTGGAGAAGTCTCGGGCTAGTTATACTTTCTTAAATTCCCTCAACTACTTCGTTTAACAATAAATATCAGCAGTGGAAGGAAATAAAAGACGACCAGCCATAGGTTGGTTCAATTTCAATGATCTATAGCAAGCCATAAACAGCCATAAACAAAAAATATAAGGCTTGCCTTTGGTCTTTCACTCTTTTGTTCCCTGTTGAAGGATAATGTGGCCAGTAAAATCGTCCTCTGGAATGGTATACCAAAATCAAGCAAATGCATCCAATGATCAGCCTATGAAAAACCCAGCTAATTGATTCACCCAAAAATCAGACTTAAAGAAGCTTCAGAAAGGGAAGGGGACAACATCCAATAACTCAAAATTAGAGAACTGAACTGGCGGACCAGAACAGAGAACCGAAGTCGTTGAGCCACTACTGTCGCCGACGACGGAGAGTGTCCGATTCTTTCTGTGCCCTGGAAGAGCAGGACGGAGGTTGGGGCTCTTGAGCTCGCTCGGCAGTGGAACGGCCGACTGAATGTTATTTTCGGGGTTGGTTGGGGTTTTCGGTCGAGATTCTAGAGTCGCGGGAGACCGGGAGGGAGGCGCAGCCTGGTTATAACATACCGCTTTAGAGCCTGGTTAAAACGACTGCGCCGGCGAAATGACCAGCGGCGGAAGGTTTGAAAATCGATTTATGCCCGAAAGGAAACCGCGAAATAAGTCATCAAATGAGAAATCTTACATACTATTGCTTATTTTCGGTTAGGATCCACAAGTTCAGACATACATATAGCAAAACCATTTCATGATTTCGCTAAAAGCATCTCCAACGAGATCGAAAGTCACAACATCAGTGGCGTCACTACAGTTTCAACGGTTTTGAGTGAAACCTGAAAACCAAATTTTGTTCCGGACATGAAAAAGTTTCGGCCAAGATCTACAAAAAACCAGAGGATTTTTACCTAATAAATCCAGCTAAACAACAGCAAAAAGTCCACAAATCCAGAAGCAAGGTGCGATTAAACAATACAGACCCAGGTAAGAGAATGTCCATGATCAGCAAAACTAGAACCTCAGTAATCAAAGCCGGTAAAAGTCAAAGACGCTTACCTCAGAACAAACTTCAACAACAGCTTGAAGATCACCTCCGAATGTGTCTTTTTGCATGGATAGCTCCCTCAGGAGCTCGTCCTGAACTTCCGGGTCTCCTACAAAACATGGATTCCTAAATCCTATCAGCTAAAATCGTTTAGAAGACCTTAAAGATGAGATGAAAACATATCGATTAGAGAAAAAAATTCAAATCTGAATTTCGCTCGGCCGTATGAGGTGGCGACGGCGCCGGAGCTCGGCCGTATGAGGTGGCGACGGCGCCGGAAAAATCATATTTCCGGCAGCACCACCACAGGCAACTTCGAAACAACGGCGGCTAGGAGAAGACAACCCAGGATCCGTTTGTTTTCCATATGTAGGCCAGAGAGAAGAGTGAGAGGGTGAGAGCCGGCTAGGGGTGGGACAAAGTGGCTTATTTATAGGCAACATCTTCATAATTACACTCATCAATTCTTTCAACAACCAGAAATTGCCGTACCAACCCTTATTGTTTTTTTATATCCAATCTCACCTTTTTCTCATTCATCCCTCTGTTAACTGTTATGCACCGTTTTTGTCATTCCAATTTTATAAACCCATCCTCTTATGGGCCGTCGGTATAAAACCTCAATGGCCCACCGACTCGCCTCATCTAACTTTTTTCCTACCCGTTCATCTACTGGGCAATATATTTAAACTTTGCAGCCCATGTTCATGTTCATTTGGGTTGTGTCTGATTTCTTTGTTTTTTGGTCCACATTTAAATGGATTTGGACCAGGGATAATTTTTTTGGGTTATGGACCAAACTTTTTTCTATCCATTATTATTTCATTAATACATACATTAAGAGATAAAATAAAATTAATTAAATTTAAAAATATTTTTTTACTTAATACACCTCAGAAATACCTTTTGACTTTTTCTACCCTTGCACTTCTTTTGTTCTTATTCGTTTACGTTGCCCTTAAATATTTTTTCTATTTAAACAAGTGTGTAAATAATTATTTATTTTATATATTCTTCATTATTTGTCTACTTCCACTATTATTTGATAGAAAATATTATATTTACCTAAGTAACCGATTTAATTTCATAGATTTAATATTTCATGTACAAGGATAAAAAAAAATTAATTATAGTAGATTGATTTTGTAACAAATGTTACAAAATTTAATTTATTTTTTCTAAATTCATAATTTTATGTAAAAATTTATTTTTAAGTTACCATTTGTTTCTAAATTTTTGTTATGAAAAAATAATCATTTATTATTTCTAAATCAAAAATTTTATGAAAAAACCAAGACATTCACGAGGTTGTCTCAAAGTTATATATCTATCAAAAACATTAATTCTGTAACACCGACCAATTGTTTGAACTTAATGTCACTTTGGGACATCCCATAAAATTGAAACAAAATGCTCAAGCTCATTGCTTTAGACCTTTGATTTTGGATCGTAAATGCTTCCTCCAAGCTCGTCTGTGTTTAAAGAGAATTATATTATGACATTCATTAGGTTTAGCACAGTAGTTATTCATTTTTTAACCTTATTTTAATTCTCAAAAAGATACATATGGATTATTTTAATTCTTAAAAATATACATATGGATTATTATTTTTCAATTGGAATTGAATAATGATTTTAGTAAGCAAAATAGAAGTTAATGTCTCAATTAAGATTAAATAATAAGATTAAGGACAGAAGTATAATTTTCCCTGTGATATTAGGATGATGTGGTATTTCTCGTCACAATTATCGTTCGTCAAGAAAAAAAAAACGAAAATTTGGAACACGTTTAGCTAGTTAACGGACCTAAACGAAATGATTTGAAGGTTGGGGATGAAAATTAAAAAACAAACAAAAGGTTGGGGACCATGAGAGTATTAACTATTAACCCTAAGGACCCCCATCCCTTTCCCATGCCGAGGATGGAAGTTGATGTCGAAGATTAAATTTCACCATAAGCCCTAAACAATATTTCGTTTTGGCCCCCCAGCGTTTTTCTGTTTCTATTTAGTGGATGAAGCCCATTAATTTAGAGTAATTGTATTACGTGAATTTTTAAAATTTAAATTTAAATTATTTATTTAATTTTTAATAAATTTAAACTGTCAAATAAATATTTATAATTAGTAGATAATTTAAATTATAAATATTTTTCTTCTCTGTACATTTGAGAAAAAAAAATTATCCCTGGGAAAAAAATCAGACAATTTCGACTCAAGTTAACGAATTTCTTTCATCGGGATAAGTTGATCCTCGTGAAATGGGTGAAGCCCAATTCCCCTTGATTTTTTTTTGTTTTTTGCCTCATTATTTGTTTGGTGAAAAAAATGAATGAATAATTTTTTTAGAGAAAAGGATTTCATCTAATATATATATATATAAAACTGGATACACTCAAGGATTTAAATATCTTTTCACTTAACAGACTAAATAATAAAATAACATGTGGCTTTTAAAAGAAAAAGAAATAAACTTAAGTGTTTACATTGCCAATTTATAAATATACCTGTTGGACTTTTTGTTCAGAGAGGTAAATTTATTATTTCACTTAACTGTCATAACTTGGATGTGGCAAGTGGCACTTTTTCTTTATAAGGTAAAAAATCAAACTTTTTTCTGCCATTCTAGGACTGTTTTATCCTTCCTATTTGTAAAAATGAGTAAATAATAAACAGCTTGGGGCCAATAATTACGGTAAACATGAAATAGGAAGAACAAAAGTCCAAGGTTGCTTTTAATATAATACGATGCATAATATTGCTTTAAATCATGCAATTGGGCCAAAAGAAACTTTACCTTCCATTCCAATTACAACTCTGAAAAAATCTAAAATATCCTAAATTATAATATGTCGAATTTGGTTGCCTAAAATCTCAAGATGGCAAAACGATATTTCTGCTTACATTTAGAATTACTACTTCATCTTTTTAGCATTGTCCGATGATGTTATCACAATATAACGTATAGTCAGGAATGATCCTCATTTTGTGTTGTCTAACTCTAAAATGTATAATTATGTACTTTATGATGTCAAAAAAATTATTAATAGGAACAGGATGAGTTTAAAGGAATTTGTTGATATGCTTACCTTGATCTAAGTACATTAATTCTTGAGTATAATTCACTGATACTACAAGACCTGAATTATGATCGGATTGCACTTTTAGTTGAACACAGATCTTTATATCGTGGGTTGAATAAAGGTTAGTTGAATATATACAATTTTATAATAAGATCAATACAATATGTTAATAGGAGACTATTTTTTTGTATATGGAAACGGTGGCACTAGTAAAACATATCTTTGGCGAGCATTTTTATCACGTGTTCATTTTGAATGAAAGATGGCATTAGCTATTTCCTCGTCAGGTATTGCAACTCTTTTGTTGCCAAGTGATTGTACTACACATTCACAATTCAAAATTCCTATCAAGTTAAATAAGAATTCTATATACAATTTCAAGCAATCAACTCCACTTGCATAGTTATAATGCAAGATGAGTTTTATTGAAGGAACAAAATGCCCATGCCCCACTGAAATTCGTTTGAGACTATTAGATCGTACTTTGCGTGATATAATGCATCCTCATGATCAAGCTGCTTCAAAAACAATTTTTGGTGGGAAGACTGTAATTCTTGATGGAGATTTTTGACAAATTTTACCTGTTATTAATTGTGGTAGCATGGTTGACATTGTTGCAGTATCAATATGATCATCCCCTACTATGGTCACACTGTATTGCCCACACACTTACTCAAAATATGAGATTGGAAAATGCAGGAAGTTTAAAAGTTGCACAATTTTGTGAGTGGATTTTAAGACTTGGAAAGGGTTGATTGATGTTGGAAAAACAATCAGATGATGAAGAGGAACCAACTTAGACCTAAATCCCTGATAGGTTTTTAATCCCTACCACAAAGAACCCAATAGATGATATTATCCGATATACTTTCCTAAATTTGCATACCATGATCAATAATAAGGAATATCTTAAAGAAAGAGTGATATTTGCCACAAAGAATGATATTGTTGATGATATTAATGATCGTCTATTTGCAAAGTTTTTCAGGAGATGGTAGAATATACTTGAGTGTAGATTTCATTTCACCATCGTCCGATAATGTTGAGGCACATACTATGTTATATCCAGTTGAGTACCTGAACAGTTTGAAATTCTTTGAACTTCCTAACCATTGTTTGGAGTTGAAGGTTGGTGTTTCTATTATATTGTTAAGAAATATAAATCAAGTTAATAGTTTATGTAATAGGAGAAGGCTTATTGTTACTCGTGTGACTGATAGAGTAATTGAAGCTGAGATCTTAATTGGTAGTCATACTGGGAACTGTTGTTTGATTTCACGAATTGATATGGTACCTTCAGACACTCAGTTACCTTTCGATTTCTCCAGATGATAGTTTCCAGTGAAATCATGTTTTGCAATGATAATAAATAAAATACAATGACAAACTTTTAATCATTTAGGACTCTATCTTTTTGGAACTAGTGTTTTCTCATGGATAGCTATATGTTGCTACTTCTCGTGTAACTTCTCCCAATGAGTTTCAAGTATTGTTACAACATAAAAACCCAAGGTTCATGTCATATATGAATAATATTGTTTATACAGAAGTGTTTGATCGTGTATATGGCCACCACATATGAACCACTTATTTCTTGTATTGAGCATTAGTATGATTTATTCACTTTACACATCATTACTTGACATAATGCAATCAATTGTTATCTGTGATCATATTTTTGTATTACATTGCCTTTGTTTATTTGTATTATAAGATTGTTATGTTTAATTTGCATAAATTACTATTTCAATATGAGACAACAGTAACATCCAATTATGGACCTTGCACGTGTGAGATACAATTGATGCTTGAAGGTTTGTGTTATGCATATTTAGGATGCCTTGTCTAAATATGAGAGTTTATTTGGGATAGAGATGATCCTGTTAGATTACAATATATGATGTCAACTTTCTTGAATAATACACTATAATACTTATTTTTATAATATTTTCATTTTATGTTACTATTTATTTCATCCCTAGAATGACCATATATGTGCAAGAATCCCAAGGGACCTTATTACCAAATTTTGCACTATTATTGATGAAGGTTTTGTGTTCGTTATGAAAAACTTCATTGTTGGCCGTCCGACTGATGTTTAAAAGCTTGTGACATGTGAGCACAAACTTTTTTTCTCTAGGTACACAACTGTTAGTCGGGTTAATAGTGGCTGCCCTGAGATTGGAAAACATATATTTGAGTTTGTTGATTTCTCTAATGTTAGATCGCACCTTCCATTGAATGTCATTTGCACATGTATTTATTTATAATATTGGTACAAAATTGCCATCCATATGATAACGTAGAAAGATGACACATGTTTTTTTAGAATCATTTATTGTAGTACTTTTTGTTATATAAACAGATGTTGGTAAACTATGGAAACTTGACTCTGTCATCTTTCAACAGATTAAAAATGTCCTATTAGTTGTAGGTGTACATTGTACCTAAGGAATCACATCTAAGTGAATATCATATAAGCTTTATATTATTTATATCATTCCCCTAATAATCTAATGAATAATTATTCTAAATTTTAAATTGGTGCAGAAATCAAGATTGACAATGGGTAGGAAAAAATCTGCAACCAACAGATACCCGACCCATGGGTTGTGGATATTTGGTGAAAATTACACTCATATACCCATCATGGATTTTGATTTTAGCTAATGGGTAGACTCGCCACACTCGCAATCCATCACAATTTTCCTTTGTTTGTCGATGACTTAATTGTAACTTGTCAAAATAAAATACTAAAATGAAATAAATAAATAAATCAAGTGACCAAAGTGTAATTTAACAAATATATAACCCTAAAACCTATCCTGCTACCACCTATTTCTTATTTTTTCACATCTGTTCTTTATTCTTTACTTATTTCCTTCGGACCTCTGCCCAAATTTCCCTCATTTTCACTCTTCCACCATTCCCATCTCTCAAGCTTCCAGGACGACATCAATGGTTGCCGTCATTTTTGCTACTGCCCACCTCCGTCCCAACCTTTTCTCCACCTTTGACAACTACTCTCTCATCCTCTCTACTTCCTCTTTCCTCGGATCCACCCGCAACCTTTGTCTTAGTTCTTCTAATAAGTTGACTCATGCTATTCCCAACCGTCGATCTATCGTTGTAGCTGACTCAGTTCGCTGGTGGATAATCCATAGGGTGCTAATGACCCGCGGGCAACGGGCATGGGTGTTATTTATTACCCGTCAAGCTTAGCAGGTGAGTGGCGTGTCTGGTAAATCTGCGCTCGATTCGCTCTAATTGCCATCCCTAGCGGAAATTGAGGTTGTGCTATGGGACAATAGAGTTGACCTAACTGATTCTCATTTTATTTTTAGTATGAAGGATAACCATATTATTGTGGTTGTAACATCCACATTTGTTAAAACATATGGATGTATAATGCAATAATGTCTTCTTAGCATATGATTTTATTGTCTTCCATTTTTCTTTTCTTTAAAATGTATGTGTGCACATTAACTGATATTTTATTGCATTTACAGAAAAATATTTTCTACATTCAACTTGTGCAACTAAAATATATGGCAACCCTGAAATCCCTGTGGTTGCTACTATTCTACAATCGTAAGAATAGGAAAAATATTTATCATTTATTATTTTATATTAGTTATGAATAATGTAGACTTTATTATGTTAAAAAAATTTCAGGCAAGACATTGGGCAGGTTGGCATTATTCATAAGATAGAAAATCAGCAAATTGTGAATCATTCTAAAAACAGGGAGGTCACTGCGCGCTTGACAATACTTAATATTGAGAACAGACACTCGAACCCTATCATGGGGGTAAACTTAATTTGAATCTTACTAACTTGAATTCTCATAAATTTGTAGTTAGTGATAACAATTACTATGTTCTGATGCAGAACAAACTTTTCATGTGTCATGTGACAATTATATGTGTCGATGAATAATACCCTTGGTATTATGAATGGTGCAGTGCTTGCTTGAGAAAAGTATAGTCGTAGGGCTCAATGTATTATTATGACAGGTGTCATACAGTGACTCTTAAACGTGTCATAGGGTACTTATTAATGACTACCTATAGTATTGTTTATAGTAAAATTACTAATATTATTTTCATGTAACAGTTTTGTAACTTATTTGATAATAATTGTTCTATGTAGGTATAAAGTAAGTCTAGGTTGCAAACAATTCATATAAGATATATTTTATTTTGTTTAACAAATTTGCTGAACAATTGTTTGGATGCTCAGCTTCAGATTTATACATGACAAAAAACACTGTGAGTATTTCAAAATCACTTGCTCTTTTATATGTTCATATTCGTTTGTTGGTACAATGAATTACAAATGAATTGTATAAGTGTTAACCTCATATAATGTTTCTCTATTATTAGGTGGAAGGACAAGAAAAGTTAAGGAAGATATTTGAACGATTAAGGAGTACTCCATTTATTTGGGATGTCGAGATAACTAAGTTTAACTGTGACAACATACACTTTGCATTTACTGTCAAGAAAGTAGATCAAGTTAATTGATCAACTAAAAGTTGAGCCTTTCTACATCTAATTTCGAGCCTTTCTACATCTAATTTCCAAGGTATCAGATGCCCATATATTAACACTTAAGTTATACAATTTTTTTCTTGCATATATATCACTTGTATGAAGTAACAATGTTACTGTTATTACTATAATTTTCACTTTCAATCATTAGATAAAGGAAGCTCGACATTGAAAAGACAATTCATAAATGAAATGGAATCAAATTTTCAACTTATTAAGCAACAATGTTACCCTGGGTCAACAATCTTTTCACTTTTCACAATATTACAATTGATTGTGTTTAATAAATATGTTACGGTACTAATTATAAGAAATTCATACTTGTGTAGTGAGACAAGTAAGACATTGGATTGTTCTGCCGTTGTTACAAGTGCAGTTAGAATAGACACTATAAGTAGTATATCCAGTATGATCAATAAAAGGTATTGAAATTTATTCCTTTGATTGTATTTATAGTGTTCTTGATTTTTTTTTATATTATTGTTCGTTTCCTATTCTAATTAAACTTTATTTTATATTCTCCATCTACAGTGGATCTAATTTGTGTACTATTGCAACTGACAACATAAGTGAAATGATTCCATCAAGAAGATTCACAAAAGCCATTGTCGGCACAACAATCTCCATAGGCATCTACCATGTAGGTCACCTCAACTTCTTGATCCCTTTTCATATGACATAATTTCTTTCAACAAAAACGAATATTGAATATGTATTTCAATAATGATGAATTGTGTAACCATATGATAACTTCTATCACAAATGGTTCACTGTCAAACGATGAATTGATTAAGTCACAGCACAGGTTCATATCTTTTACAAAAAAAAAAAGGTTCAATATTTATTCCCTCAAATTTGTGTAGCCATCTATAACATATTCCTCCATATGAATAATTATTACAGTGTTTTACTTTAAGGCAAAGCGGGAGAAAGGCATTTGGATAATATTGATATGTGCACCCGATTTCATTGTTATTCATGATTTAAAACTTTGATAGGTGCAAATTTTTTATTGTTGATGTTATTTTAGGACATTTTATTGTAATATTCTCAAAATTATTGGTACTGTAATATTTTCAAAATATTTAAATATTTATACAATTAACCACCCAATACACTTTTGGATCCCGTGACAACGCTGGATACACAAGCTAGTTTCAATCAATAGTAAATTATGTGGCATCAACAATTAATGATATAGATCACTCAAAAATAACTGAAACATAATAGGCCACCCAATTGGCCACATCCCCATGACATTTAAAATAAAGAAAGATACCTCAACGAATCTATTACTTCCATCTAAAACATGATGACCTTTGAGAGTATGATCTAAAATTAACTTGAAGTCTGAAACAAACCTCAAACTTAATAGCCAATTCATTTGAATTTAAGTTAACTAATTTATTTTTGCTTTTATATCTTTTTTGCTAGAAACCAATTTCATGTGAAAGCTAATGTTATATAGATGCAATAATCCACTTGAAAGTAAATTTTCATGATATTATTAAATTTTTATGAATTTTTCTTTTGTAAGGCTTTAAAATAGAAAATTCATAAAAATTAATTAAGATTATAAAAATTATATTTTTAATGGATTATTGTAGCTACATAATATTGAATTTTAATTCAAATTAGTTCCAAATAAAAAATATGTAAGAATAAAAACAGGTTATTTTGTAGTCAATTGACTTAAGTAAAAATGAATTGGGTGTAAACTTCATCTATAATAGGGCAAAAGAACAAAAAGATAAAATTTAAAAAACTAAAGGTAGAAATATCAAATTTACCACTAATGTTTTGGATAGGGAGTGGATATGCCACTATAGTTTTTTTTCCCCCAATCTCCTACTAATGTTTTAAAATAGGCCGAATATACCACTAGTTGTTGGAAAATAACTAAAAATAGTAAAAATAGCAGATTTTGAAATATTTGGAATTATTATGCATCTTTTAAAAAAATCAGAACTTTTAAGAATTTTACCAAATGAGGGACTGATCTTTGTCATTAGCGCTCCAACCCCATCACCACCATCCCTTTGTCTCTGCTATCTAATCTTCTTACCGAGAAAGAGAAAGAGAGAGAAACATAAATAATCTAACTACAAAAAGTCTTTAAAGTTTGTTAAAACTCGCATGATAACCCTAAAATTTTAAAATTTATTATTTTTAAGATTATTTGTTAGCTTTTTAACAGTGAGTAGAATATTTATTTTTAATTTGAAACTTTAGTCGCATATTTAGCCTATTTTAAAATATTAGTGAAAAATTGGACAAAAAGAAAAAATTATATTGACATATTCACTCTAAACCAAAAACATTAATGACAAATTCAATATTTCTAGCAAAACTGGCAAAACTAAATCATCTACTTGCCAACATCGGCTTTTGAATCATCCCTTGCAGATCAGGACCATTTATCTTTTTCGAGAAAGACACCCCAATTCGAGTGAAGTTGAAAAAAATAGATATGACCGAAGAGGAGAATTGCTTTAGAAAATGCAATAAGGAAAAGTAATCAAACAGGTAAAATATCATTTAACCAGCCAGGCTGATTAAATAAAAGTTTTTTTATGGATAAAAGTAAAGCGGCTAGGATTTTTGAGAGAGTAGAGAAAAGGAGAAGTCAGGTACAATTATTTTTTTGCTTTATTAAAATCTACAATAAGTTTGTCCACCCAACCAAAAGAGAAAGGAAAATAACATTGACATTGAGCTATCATCCATTTTTAGAGATTCTTAGCCATGGTTTGACGCAAATAACATAGAAAAATTAACTACATATATTACTCAATCTTTCAACTGAAAATATAGGGCTAGTGTAAGAAGTCGTTAAAGATGGAAATGACAAAAGAAAAGCAAAGTTAAAATAAACCTCAACAAAACACGAGCCATATTGTTGTTTTTTTTTTTTCTTTTCCGTTGCCTTGGCACTACACGGATAACCTCAAAAATCTTAGGCGTGACATTTCGAAGTGGGATGCACTATCATGATTTCCCCAATTTCATCTTTACGGATGCTACTTCCACGTCATCCTCATGTCCGACGTTTTTATCTTCTACACAAGTCAACCCCATATTCATTTCCCTCTCAAACCAATCATATATTTCCACGTCATCGCCCTAAAAAATTCCCCCCATATCCTAAGCCCCCTGCTTCCCTAAATCTGCATTCCTTTCCCTTTTTCTTTTTTTCTTTCAAAATAAATCGGCCATTTCTTTACTAATTTCCTTTTCCTTTCCTCTCTCATTGCCTACGAGCGGTGAACGTCTGGAACACAATGCTTCCCGCCGCCGGGAAATCGTCCTTCACGCAACTCCGGCGCTTCATTCCTAGCGGCTCCAGCGCCTGCGCCACTCGACTCCACACTTCCCTGCCGGCGCAAGTAGTGGAGACCGAAACCTTCGCCGGCCGGAAAACACGCACCGCCTTCCTGAGCACCTCAGCCAAATCGTCTCCTTCGTCGTACATCGATCCCACACACTCGAAGCTCGCGTAGCTGAAACCGTCCTCCGGAGTCACGTGGATCGTCGAGTAGCGGTCCCCGTAGATCCCGTTCATGGAGTAGCCGCAAGGATCGAACGCGAAGTCGCACACAATTGATCCAGGAATGATTTCATCGATCCCGGTGAGCTCCGTCATGTCCTTCCCCGTGGTGTGGCCGTCCCTGCATCCGCCGGAGCACATGAAAAACTTGCGCGCAAGAGTCCGGTCGAGCTCCGTCATGCAGACCTCCACGGTGTAGGTGAGGTCCGGCGAGTAATTGACGGCGGCGTGAGCTTCATCGCTGGCGGAGAACACGTGCCAGGCATGTGACGGCAGCTTGGACGGCATAACCGTCGCTTTCCGGTAATAGAGGCTGTTGGGGAGGTTTTCTTCGATGTAAACGACTTCATCTTTGAAGCTGGTGTGAGGGAATGGCTGTGATTCGGGAAAGATAAAGCTACCGCGGGTGTACCTGCACCCGCAGCAGGTAAGGCCAAGATTTCGAGCGTGCCGGATCAAGGGACGGATGGATTTGAGGAGCTGGGTGGTTCCACAGGTCTTGATTATGATCTTGGTGGGGTAAACGAAGAGGCTGGATTCGGACAAAACGTAGGCGTCGAAGAAGTGATTGCCTACCGCAGAGACTACGGTGCACTGAACCGCGCGTAAAACTTGCTCCAACGACCCGAAATCCAAAAGCCGGAGGCCCAATCGGGTAACCGCCGGGTCATCCCCAAAAAAATGGAGCTCCAGGCGCTTCTCAAAGCCCTCAAACCCAGAAGCAGCCATTGGAAGAGAGTCAAAATCCGAGAAATAAAAAGACAAGAACAGAAAGCGTTCAAGATTCGTTCAAAATAACTTAGTGGGTGAAGGAGTTTGTGATCGTAAGCGAGTACAGGTGGGAGAGAGAAGTGGGAGGGAGAGAGGGATTTATAGGTGGGATTTTGAGAGAGAAAGAAAGAGGAGGAGAGAGAGTTGTGGGCATGCGGGTGAGGCAACCAAGAATCATGATTGCAGGCATAATGAAGTGAATAAGATGATGATATGTTCAAAAGAAAGAGAGGAAAAAAAAATGAGAGGGACGAAAATTTTCATGAGGGCAGAGGGACAATGAACAAGAGAACGGAATTTATGCCCACGCGCATGCCAATTTGAGGTACTTGTCATGCTTCTCACTCCGCCACTCTCACTTCCAGTCCCAATCACTGTTCCTCCCATTTCTCTTCACAGCCAACTATCTGCTCCCTTATATATTTTTTATTGCCCTTTAACTCTGATTATCTCAATTGTTTATTCGCTAAGCATGATTACTTGGCACTAATTTGAGGTTCATGTTTCTGGAGAACTGGATCATGTCTACCCTGTAATCATACTTATACTCCTTCTTGTTCATGAACATGGCACTAACTAGAGTAATCAAGAGTTCTGTCTGGTATTTGGGATTTCAGCTTTCTTCCTACTGTTTGTATCGTATCAAGTATCAATGACTTGCTAACCATGTATGTGTCTGATCTTTTTTAGGTAGTGCATTATTTTGGGTTTTTTGGTAGGGTGCATTTGAACCTCCCAAAATTAGAGTGTGGTTAGCAAAAGGATGAGGGGTTTGGCATGGGATAATCAAATCATTGAAGATTTTTGGGGGATTTTCAAATTTTGGGGAAAAAGATGGAAAGTAGTAGAAGTTCGTCTGTTAAAGGAACAAAATTTAATCTGTTATATGGGGTCATTGAAAAAGAATATTGGTCAAAACTAATTAACATTCTCAACGAAGAATAACTGTACTTGAGGGATAAATAAGATGTTTTTCCCCCAACTAGACATAAAACATAATCATATGATGGACCAAATGCTTCTCTGCAGGACAGCATTCTGACTGTGAAGAATAATAATAGCTGGGGCTCAATTTGCATCTCATAGGTGTCTTCAAATGGTTACTTTTCACAGAACAAAACAAATCTTCTGACATTTATTTTGAAATGCAATTTATATTTAGGTCAGGTAACATTTGCTATTTGAAACAGGGGGAAGGGAAGGAAAGTAGATACAAAGAAGTACTTCCCTACATAGATGTTTTGGGTTGTTTTGCTTTTATTTGTAAGTGCTCTTCATCTGTGAACATCAGCTTTCTGAGTTTTGATAAAGACTAGTCGATTTATGTTGCTCTGGTAGGGTAGTGAATAGTGCAGAAGTGGAATATGCATCACCACCTCTTGTGAAAACTACTAGTTAAAGGAACAGCTCTGTGTTTTAGAGAATTCAGGGAATTACAATAGGCAAAAATTGTGCAGAAAAGTTCGGAAAATAAAGCAGAAGAAAGAAGAAGAAGAAGAAAAAACACTAAAGGAAATCAGGAGTGCAGATAAATAATGAAAGTATCCTTGAGTTAGGAGAGGCCTTGCCAATTCCCATCTTTCGTGAAATGCAAAAGCAGTCCTCAAAAAATATTCTACATCATTTTTATTCTCTCCCGGGAAATTTCATTTTGTTGGCAACTTTGGTATTATCATCATTTCTTTTCTGCATTTCTCAAGGCAGCCTTCTTAATTAATCATAAGACCCCTTATTCAAATGGAGTGGTTCTCTGCATACATAGACAATATCTCAGTCTCAATGTTCTTGTTGTCCCCAAAGTTCTCATTAAATCACATTAGCAATCATCACTCTCCTGTTAATCTTTGAATATGTCTCCTGTTCTGTTTCTGTCCTGTTGACGTGCATGGTTTAGATATGCTCTTATGATGTGCTTTTAATTCATACTTGTGAGGATCATGGTTTTCCCACTAATGGTTCTCTCTGCTGAATGACTGTTCTTGAGCAATATGATGTGGGTCTGCTTTGCCGTTGTGCTCTGTCTTTCTAGTAGTTTAATACCGTTAAAGCATAGGTTAACAATCCTAGCCTAGATGCAATTACTGCTGGGACGGGCTCTTACAAGTGGTTTGGTTATGGTATTTAACTACCATCCTCGTGACATTTTAATTGTTCTTAGCTTTTAGTTCAAGATTTTACACCAAAGCTTGGAACAATTATTCAACATGATAAAGATAAACTCTCTAGAGAAGGTTCCTTCCGAAAAGTATACCTAGCTGTGGGAGAGGGAGATGAGTGTAGAAACTAGTGGGAACTACGTAGGTAATTACACGGTAATAACATTAATCATTCTCTTTTTTTTTTTTTTAAAAAAAAGCAATGAGGTTGGAAGAAGCAATGATGCAAAATGGTGAGTTTAGAATCAAAATTTGCAGTTTTAAGGGTGGCAAGGAATGATTCGGAGTGTATGCGTTAAGAATAATCTTATGGGTGGGCTGAAGCTCCCATTATGACCTCAATCCCTCCCCTTTGTCCTGCACGCGCACCCACCAAAATCAGACATTATCTCAAGGAAACCAAACAAATTTGCTTGCTTCCAACAGATTCTCTCTAATCTCCATGTAGTGATAAATTATACCGATGGCCCCAAAATTTTAATCAACCTATTGTTACTTTTCTATAATCTTTAAGTCATCTGGCATGAGATAAACCATTTACTTCGCATGATCTTAGCTGTTTCATGAGATGTGAGAAACACAAGTGGAGCTGTAATGGTAGGATGTACTTGTAGGTATGCATAAATGGCGGGTTGAATTTCTCTTAAGGTGGGTGGATGACTAATACTGCAAGGACTGGTGTGAGCTTGTTTAAAAGTCTGGTGCTTGAATGATGCAAAGTAAAGAAATGGGAATAAACATGATGTAAGATAAGTGTTATGGGATAATCAGTGGTGAAGTTTTCTACTCTAACCAGCCCCTCGCGCCCCAACAAAAACATTTAAAAGATAACAGTATAAAATTAAATAAAGGTCAACCACTTTCAACAATAATTCCCATATGCTTGAATCAGAGCCCCAAACTTAAAAAAGTCTTGAACCAAATCTTCTTTTCATGGGATTTAATTTGGTGTTTGAAAACATGGGTTTGTAAAGGGGACAAAGAAAAGAATATAGCGGAAAGGGGAGGAATAGAGAGGGGAAGGTGGGAGGGAAGCACAACACAAACCTCTTAGCCCCTAATCCTGATTAAGGTCCCACACTTCCGCCTTTTTAACCCAAATAGCATGACCCATATCATGCAAACCTACGCTAAGCCCCACCTATAATTGGTCCCACTCATGAGTTCAAGGAGGGGCCTCTCCGACAACCACCTTGGCCTGGCCCCTATTAAACTACACATCATCTTATGTTGTGTGCCCCAACTTCTTGGCACATTTGGTCCATCCTTGATCTAGGGGTTCAATTCACTTGGTTCTTTAGACACACAGTCCCCACGTGGGTCCTGGTTGGGGCGACATTTGCAATTCCTGGGCATGGATTGAGTTGCCTTTAGCCGCCACACATGCTTGCACGCGCACATTTGGCACACACGTGCCAGAAGTTTTGCTAGCTAAGAAATGGGAAAATGTTTTTTCGGGTGGGTTAGTGTTTGTTCCTTGAAGCACTAATGAACCAGCAGCAGAGCTGATGAGTGCGACTGTACCATGCGCACAACCATGTTTTTTATTTTTTTTTATTTTTTATTTTTGGCTCTGGAAATTGGGTTAGGCCCACCACCTCCGTTAAAGAAAAGTTGTTGGATATGCACAGCCACTGTGATAAGCTAAGTGTGCCTCCCAAAAAGAGGATTTGGGGAGGGCAAGGCAGAGGAAAAAGGTAATTGGTTTCATTTTCATGGGATATCACTCTCAGTTCCCAACCTGTTCTCTCTTCTTACTCTCGTTGTTTTGAACTCACTTGGGGTCAGTTGTCGTTGTCTGACTAGTGATTGCCCATTTTCTTATTCCCTTGCACTTGCCTAATTTAAAATCGCAAGATTTGGTGGATAATTGTTGTGTGATTCAAGTTAGCTGGTCTGTCCAGAATCTGCAACTGTGTATTATTTGCTTTTGCTTTTGCTTTTCCGCAAAGTGCCGGTCAGATTTCCCTACTAATTGGGTCTTAATGTATTATTTTATCTGCTCATGTATTAGTGATTAGTGTATATACACGTACATCATACTTTAATTGAATGTTTGATTGAGTGGTTGGTTTTCAAGTTATAGATAAACGTTAGGTGACATAATCGTTATATTTTGAGGCATCTCCCGCTCCCGCTCTCAAATGTCACATATACTCTCATTTCAACATCTTTTCTTAATTTTAAAAAATAACATTTTGGATCACTTAGGATAAAGTCTCTATCGTGTCGGACGGTCCAAGAACCCTCCTAGTCCTGCGGTTGAATACAATAAGGCAGTGCGAATTAGCATTTGTTCATGGATTGGACTTGGGAGGGTACCTGCGGAACCAAATACACTGGCAACGTATTGAGATATACTAATATATTTCTTAACAGTAACATAAATTGATCTCCATGTAAGATTTAGATAGCAAAATGTAATTATAAAAAAGAAAATGAAGAAAAAAGAATGAGCATGAAAGTTCGGAAGACGTGGTCCCAGAATGAGCGACAGGCAGGAAGTGGTAAAGATGTTTGAGGCAAACAAGACATGGGAAGGAGGGGTTTGAGTGGGCTGTGGGCATAACACAATCTTGCAATTGCAATTGCCCCACAAAACAAGGCAGTTTGGCTTAGTCAAGGACCCTCTCTCTTCCCGTAATGCTACATCTACAAAGTTTATCCGCCACAATAATTTTTTTTAAAACTTATATATAGTATTAAATACTAGCTACTAAACATTTTAAGTTTAAATAAATTTTGCATAAAGTTTTACTTCAATTATTATCTATCATAAGACATAATTTTTATAAAACAACATTTATATAAACATATGTAAAATCAGCATTATTCTCCCCACCTCGACCACGAAATTGAAAACAAGCGACAAGCATGCCTCGAGCCCCAGGCCGAGCCTCTCCTAATCCCTGGTATATCTATTTCGATTCCCTCAATCCACATTTTTTCTCTAACACGCCACATCATCATTCCTCGTGCTCTTCTTCCCTATGGTTCCCAAATTAAATTTAAACTTGGCCTGCCCCGGAGAATCCATCACCTTCCATTGCTTCCCTCACCAGTACCATCATTTTCCTCTTACGCCTAGCTACTCGCTAATAAATTGCTTCCTCTTCTTTGATTCTCTCATCTTCGGCTTGGATTGGACTCTAAAATATACCCCCTTCATGAGCAAATTCACAAATATTTGTGGTATATATATACCAATATTTATTGGAATTATGAAACATCGATAGTTGACTATATATTAAGTTTAGTTCATCATTGAATATTTTAAAAATAATCAGAAACGTTAACCATTAGTTTAAGATCTGGTTGCTAAAATAATATGGTACTAATCTACCATATCATGCAAGTTTTCCCCATAAACCACTCTTTATTTGTGTTAGTTTGTCACCACGCTAAATCAATGAAACTTCAAAAAGGTACCGTTAGGGTTCATCTTTTTATTTATTTATTTATTTTTGTAATACAGATAGCACATGGATTCAAAATTTAACACTATTTTGAACCTTAAACCTCCTAATGACAGTTATAAAATTTAACCATCAAGTCAGTATTTTATTTACAGTAAAAGGAGCAAATTTGTCACTAAATTGTAAGGAATAAAACAAATTTGCCACTAAACGTTTCTTTGTAGACAAATTTACTATTAATGTTTTGTTGTTGGCATTTTTGCCACTGGCCATTAAATGATTGAAATATTTAGTTTGTTTAGAGAATATTTCATGAAAAAACTCTTGAACTAGTTCATAAAAGTTTTCATCTTAACTCTTAACTATCTAACTTTTCACAACACCTAAATAAGTTAAAATCTTGTATTTAACTACACACTCTCAGTGCTGAGCCTTCTTGTTTTCACATTTCTCATCGTCGCCAAGCAACCCTCTATTACCACTGTTATTGATCATTTATTCGAAAACTGCAACTCACCTGGATTGAGTCTTATCTACATTAATCGAACATTGTTTAACCAGGGGATGTTATAATGAGCGTTTTTTAAAGTGTTACCAGGATATGTCAAAGAGTTAATGTAACACCTGTGGTGAAAAAGGGTGGAGGGTGGCGAAGGATATAGGGGTTTGCTAGAGTACAGATGATGGTTAAAATGTTATATTCAGAAATTTAGGGGGCCAAGATGTTAGGTAAAGAAAACTTGAATTAAAACTTGTATTTTTTGTTTTTTGTTTTTTTTTTTCAAATTTGACACATTAAGAAATCTGAACATTGGGTGATAAATTTGGTTCCAACACAAAATATTAATGGTAAATTTGTATATTTTAAAATGATCAATTGTAAACTTGCCTATAAAAAAGTTCAATAACAAATTACTCAACCCCAACAGCTCATAGCAAATTCATCTTTTTACCCCTTATTTACCATAGCATGTATATACTTGAATAAAGGATAGGAATAGGATTCATGACCGAAAACAAAGTGACTCATCTTTATATTTTTCTAGGAGAAAATGACATTATTGTTTGACTGTTTGAGACAAGGGCAAGCGGCGCATTTTTATGGTATTACAACTACATTCTAAAGGCGGAACAAAGTTACTATTCAATGAATAGTATTACTTTTGTCTTTTGTGTTTTTTTTTTAAAATTTTTTGTAATGGTGGAACCCCCTTTAAGTCCCTAAATGTTTTATTTATTCTTTTTTGTTCCTTATCCTTTTTCCATACAACAATTAGGCCCAAATCTAAAGATGGAACAAAGTACTATTCAGTGAATAATACTATTTTTTTATGTCTTTTTGTGTTTTTTTTTTCATTTTTTTGTAATGGTGGAACCCCTTTCAAGTCCCTAAATGTTTTATTTATTCTCTTTTGTTCCTTATCATTTTGCATACAACAATTAGGCCCTAATAAATAACATAAGCACAGTGTGAGGTTGGCAGATCTACAAGTTTGAATGCTATAGCCGGTGAAGAGCAAAATTATATATACTGAAAAAAGGGGTTTTAATGTCATTTTTTACATTTTTCGTAGTAATAGTCAAACCCCTTTTTCCAATCCTTATTTTTATTTTTTCCCTTTTAGTCCTTAGATTTTTTCATATTACAATCAAGCTCAAATAGACAAGATGAGAGCAATAGTGGTATCAACATATTTGCATGTTTGAAAATTATAGCTCCCGACATAAAAAATTACAAAGACTGAAAAAGGATTTCTTGAACTCCAACATTTAGAAAAACAAAAAATTTTAATAGTGTTTGTTTTTCATTCTTGTCTATAATATACTATGACAAGTTGGTTTCTGTTCAATCAATCAGATTAATCTCCGGTGGTTGTTCGTATCTAGTTGGCTGATTAAAACCCTAGTAGGTAGCTTGAAAGGAGTATTTACTAATTCAACGTTCGGTTTGGGTGTTGATTTGGTTGGCTGGCATTAAACTCCGTACAGAGGAAGTCTGGAGCACGCAGCAATAGTATTGTCTTTGTGCGGATGCCAACATAATAATGCACTGTTCCGACCGAACCACAATGCCATGCCAATGAAATCTCTGCTCGTCTCCCCTCTTACATTATTAGAAAGGAGTTCATCATCACATACACATGATATATTCGCAGCGTCCTTAAACGAATCATTCCTACCTAGCTAATTCTAATATCAAACTAAAAGGAAACGGATAAGAATTACTGTTAGTTTGTAAATTAGTTTTCAACCTATATTTCAATTCAAAATTTGTCTCGAATTTTTATAATTTTTTGTATATTGATTCCTAGATTAGGGATGAAAAATAAGCCAAATATCTTATCGGGCAATTCAAGCTTGAGCTTGATTTTTTTTTTGTTAACGAATTGAGTCTAATGAACCTTAATCTTGAACTTAAGCTGCATCTAAGATTTGAATGCTTAACAAGTTAATTTCAAGCTCGATAATATTCGGCTAGAATTATTATTGAAGCTAATGAGCCTAGTGTAAAAAATAGTATAATATCACATGGTTTAATTATAAAAAATAATTTTACCCTAAAAGTCCTAATACACTCACTGAATCAAGCTTGAAACACAAATTGAGTTTCAGCCATATTGAAACACTAAGCCGAGCCCTAACCATTTAGATTTGAGCTTTGCCCATTTACGAAACCTGTTGAACTCGAGCTCAAACTGTAGCTGAGCTTCAAGTATGGGATCTTTGGGCTCTGTTTGGCTCATTTACTCAAACCCTAGGTTTAAACTAAGTTAGCATAGAACTTCAATTTATATAAAGAAAAAAATTGATATTTTAAAAAGCTCATTAACTATCAAAATATTATGGTACAGTTTGAGTTTTTGGAAAATGATTATTAAAGAGTTTGAATTAGTTAACTCTCATAGAATTATGTGACATTGATTTTTTAAATTTTAATTTAAATTATTTGGTAGTTGTCTTCTCATAAATATAAATTCTGTTATAATTTCTAACAGTTTATGGGCCAATAAGAATATTAGTTTTTTCTTTCTATAAATTAAATTTTTGTGTCAACTCAATCATACTTGGGGCTAAGGATTAATATGGAACAAATTATAAAAAGTTTAGACTAATTTATGATGAATAAAGGTTGATGACCAATTTACAAAGGCAATTAAAAATTTGGGAGCACCGATGTGGTTTACTCAATGGAAAACTATTTCTCTCTTCCTACTTTATATAAATGCAACTAAACTAAACCTAGTTAATAAAGCAAATGTTGTATATAAAACATGAACCGACAAACAAATATTGCAAGTGTCACACTCATTGTATTTCTAATAGTAAGGTAGCCCAGATAGAGATGGAGGGTTTTGTACAGGTGCGGTGGATGCTGGTGTGGGAATGACATAATCAGGCGTCAGTGCTGGCGTTTGGGTGCAAGATTGGGGCCAACCCGGCAGGGGAAAGGTAAAATATATACTCACATAGTAGTTCCTATACGGATGGTGATCAGAGAGGAGAAAAGTTTCAAAATTTCAGTTTCAAGTTTCAAAAGAGATTTGATAGATGCCATAGAATTGAGAGAAAGAAAGCAAGAAAAGGCTAACAGCCAAAAAACAAAAAAAAAAACGGAGAAAGAGAGAGAGAGAGGGGATGATCTTTTGAGTGCAATTGATGGCATGCCAAAACGGGTCAGGGCATAGGCAATAGGCATGGATTTGTAAACATGGACCTCATCATGTCCCCCCCTTTTGTTCTGCGGTACTATTGCTAGTATTAATATCTATACTTTTACCTTGATACTACAATAAAATTTTCTGCTACATGATATTGATGTTTAATTCATCTCAAAATTAATGAAAATTTTAAAGTATTATGCATTTCTTATTCTTTTCATATATAGAAATGTTTTTACAAGTCTATAAGAATAGAAGATATTATATAATATATGTCATGGAGAATGTTTACTTTTTTTTTATCCAGAAGACTACTAAACTAGTAATATTAACACTATAGAGAAACTGAGCGAAGGCTAGAGTCGAATCCTATATTCTACATCATTTCTCCAAATGGCTTTAGATAAAATATTATGTATTTCAAAATGACTGAAACTAAATGTATATTTATCAATGATGCATTTATTAACTTTGCTCGTAATGTATAAAAATTACCAAGACGCTAATCATAGCTAATCATAACATAATGCATATACAATATATTCCCTCATGTCTCATATTCTCCACAATTTACTGTAGTCCTAGATTTTTTCTATCATTTCTATATTTTGTGAGTTTTTTTATCATATTGCACCTAAATTAAAACTTATCATTTTAATAGTTATTTTTTAATCAATTTTTCTTAATTTACATGCAAAAGTAAAAAAAAAAAAAAAAAACTTTTGATTTTTTTTACAGTACTTTTAATTTTTTCTTAATCTCAATGCAACATGAAATCAAAATGTTCAAAACAATGTGGATCAAGGGTCCTAAAATCACCAACTTTTCAAAAATAGTTATAGGAAATATACTACAAGATAGATTCGGCGGTGTGACTAAAACAAGGGACTAAAATTCAGCCGCTAGTCCCATTAGTCAGTAGATAGTCACCGTGTTGTGAGCCAAGGAAAAGCTAGTGACTGCAACTATTCAGTTGCTTGATTTTAGTCGCTTTCAGTTATGTTTAGTTGATAGTCAGCAACTCAGTTCAAAATTTTTTGAAAATTTGCCGCTCAACAATGGCTTAAGAAATTTCAATCGCTCAAGCTAACAAAACCCACTGCCATCACCTCCTTCCTCATTCTTCCTCCTTCTTAACCTCTATTTCTCTCATTCTTTCCTCTTGGTCTCTATAGCTCCACGGGCTTCCTACTACAACTTCGTCATTCATAGTCACCAAAGTAGAGGTAATTTGTATTTTTATAGAAACCTTTGTAGTAACTAGTAGTTTTTTTAATTATTATTCTGAAACACTTTAGTTTTATATACTTATGCATATAGTTAAACCATAGAGTACATGTCAATGATTCTCGACCTGTTGAGAAATAATATGTGTATAGAATAACTGCAATGATATGTAGCTATTGTATATGCATAATACATATTTGGTCAGAAATTATTGATTGTCCAAGTTTGACAGTTCAGAAACAAAAGAATCTAAACTGTACGTTATTGTTTCTGATTTATTTTAATGGTGAATAAATTTTAGCTGTATCAAACCTCATTCCTTAAAAGCCGGATTTGAGATTTTTGCCTAAAAAAATGGTGCATTCCAGGGGAACTAAGGTGATATGCTACAGAAATCTTTTCAAACTATTAAGATGAATGAGAATGTAAAAGGACGAGTCAGAATTTTCATTTCTGAATAGGCTAGGGTCATTTCCTATATGACTTGATTAAGGTCCAGGTGGTCACTCATTACATCCTGAAGTTTGTGAAAATAATAATTTATATATTGTTGATTTGTAATATTTATTTGTTGTAAATAAATATACATGAATTTCAATTGTCGATAACAAAAGTAATGACAGAGAGATGTGAATTGATGTAAAAATGATTATTGATGGATGAATATAGGAACCCATATTTTATAAAAAGTGTAAATTTTTTTTTAAAAAATAGTATATAGTAGTGCAATTGAACTGATTAAATGGGCCGCAACTAGTGTTGCACATGGCACAATAGCAAACGGATTACTCCCTCCGTTTCATATTAGTTGGCCATTTTACCTTTTTTGACTAAAGTTTGACTTAAATATATTTATATTAATATGAATTCAAAAAAATTCTAAAAAATGATATTTAAAAACTAGAATCTTTAAAGTTTCATTTTCATGTAAAAAGTTCATATTTTTACGATAAATTTTATGAGAAATAAAATCATAGATTAATTGCTGTGAATAGTAAAGAGGACAGCTTTTGTGAAACAGAGGGAGTACTTTGCAAAACGTCGTGGTTAGCTGATGACCCAACTCAAATAGGGAGTCGAGTACCCGAGACATGAGAGATCCCAGCCAAGTGTCAGATTGAGGGCGAGCAGCAAACTCGGACATACCCAGCTAATCGAGGTGACATTCAGGACAGTCATAAAGATGCTAATACCCTACTCGACTTTCAATTTCTTTAGGCCGTTTGTTTTATTGTTGCACATAATTTTATTGTATTTTATTATTTTTAGATTAATGAAATAATATTTTTATTCTAAATTTATTTTTATTAAACTTTCAAACCATTATAAATTATTATCAAACTTAATTAATTACATGTATGTGTGTGTGTGTGTCACACACACACACATATAACCAATAAATAAATATTAAAAAATAGACAATGTGAGTGATTAACATTTTAATGGCTCCTAGTGACTGAAACTCTCAGTCATTTGTCTAATACCTTTTAAAGTAAACGGACTATTACTTTCAGTCTCTAACTATCTAGTGACTAAAGATTTCATTACTGACTTTTTCAGCCTCGATTCAGTTGACTCTAGCGATTATGCTCAGTCACTTTTGTGCTTTTATTTTGCAGTGATAGGATAATCCTAATGTGATTAATGACACATCATTAGTGTCACTTCTAGGAGATACAACGCTTAGACACGTACTAGATCTAAGTTTTACCCTTTTATTTTTGGAAGTTTTCTTTTTCCCTTTTAAGTTCTGGTAGATCCAAAATTTTTATGTTTATAATATTCACATGTACATTAAGTAATCAAGTATATAGGCTATCAAAAACACACTTCCATCAATGATAGTGTAAATTTAATTATGTGATTACTATTTTTTATGAATTTTTTGATTCGATGTTTAAGATTCAATCTCTCACTCTTTTATTTTTATTCTTTAGTTTTAATAAAAAAAATCATACTGGAAATCAAATTTATAAGAGTAAGTCATGGTAGTTTGGTGTATAGGTCGCGCTACAATGAAAGGGTGATGGATGAGAATGAATTACGCCAATTAGTTTTTTTTTTTTTTGGGGTCGAAAGGGGTAGTTATATAAGCAAGAGAGAAGAGAATCCGGTACAGAAAGCAAACAGAAAAGACCATCCTAAGGGTTCAAATACCCATGGGATCCGTGAGACAACAATTAACCAGAAATCCGAGCATCTCCAGTGCTCTTAACACCTCCAAGTTCGCTCCCTTCTTAGCCAAGCAATCTGTAGCCGTATTAGCTTCTCTAAAAGTGTTCTGAACCTCCTTCACTTGGCAGGACCGTATGAGTGGCCTGCAATTCAAAAGTAAAGACATTAGTTGGGCTACGAACTCACAAGTTGAACAACACTTTTGAGTCCATCTCAATGGTTAATGGGAAGGAAGGTATCAAATTGCTGGGCTAGATTCAAGCCCTCTCTCAATTATGCACACTTTGGAGCATAATTTGGCTTGTAAGCTGCCGGTTTGCCCATATTTTGTGTAAAGACAGCCAGAAAATTTCCAAACTCATCTCTAATAACATACACAGCCATCACTAGAGAGTTGTTCAGCTGAAAAGAATCATCAGTATTCAGCTTAAAAGTCTTTGTAATAAGGGGGTTATCTCACATTTTGCTGACCCTTTTGACCAGCTATACTTGCTTAGTTAATCATCGAGAAAGCTACCTAGGTGGTAAGGAGTTTTAAAAAAACTTTCATGTTCCTTGCATACCAAAGTTCCCATAGTAAACTTGACAGAATGATATTTCATGGTATGTCATGATGTTGGGAAGGGGAAGAATTAGAGCACACTTTCTCCAGAATATATATCAAAAAAATTATCAGAGTGTGGCTAAACAACATTTAAAGCAAGGCACAAATTTCAGCTAAAGTTTAAAGCTTTTGCATCAAAAAATAAAAATAAAAAAATGGATTGTATAGTTACTTTAGTTTTACACACATTTTTTTGAGGTAAATTTTGCATATATACAAACCTCAAGTTGAAAGCAAGTTGAATGTACAGTTACTTTAGTTTTACACACATTTTTTATCTTTTATTTGAAGTAAATTTTACACATATATTATTGGCGTTGTAATAGTTCAAAGGCCATATCATGAAGAGTGGAAATTAGGGGTACTGAGAGAGTGCGGAGCAGAGGATTCTGCTGCCGACGTATCGGAATTCTAAATATTGCCTCTGCCCCCCTTAAGTGCCTCGCGCAGCCTATATATCATTGTTTGGTTATCAGTTTCTTTTTTTCTTTTTCTTTTTCTCAACATCTCTCTGTCTTTTTTTAATGTCTCTAAATCTTTCTTTCGTTTTTTATTTTTTTTTAATGTTTGATGAAAAGTCTCTAGATCTTAATTCGATAGTTTCTTTCGAAATTAATAAAAATGAAAGAAGTTTGTTATTCACTTATTTATCTTTGAATTAAATAGAATTCCATGCGAGCAAAAGGATTATCATAATAAAAATTAATTTAGTACTTTTAAACAACCGTACGTACGCTTACAGTTTGGCATTAAAAAAAAAAAAATCCATGGCATGCTGGATTTAGGTGCTTAGAACCTGGGCCGTGCCCTGTCTTATTGCAGCTAGCATGAAAAACAGAGATGGGAATTAAGAAAAAAAAAAGAAGAAAAAAACTAAAGAAAAAGAAAAGAAAAGAAAAAGAAATAAAGGAAAGAGAAGCGTATCGATGTGAAAATGTAAGATGATGATTACATGGTTGATATGTTATGATCAGTGGATTTATCCATAACGTGGCTTCAATAATACCACGTACGTATGAATATCTTAGCCAAATCTCTTCAGCCTCATCCGACACCAAGCTTTAGATGCTAGTTAAATGACTGGTTTGCCCCTCCTCCGGTTATTTTTCAGGTTGACGGGGCTTGGAATCCGTCTACTTCAATGGGTTCAATGGCCTGACAGTTTTTAGATCCGCCTTCATCGACCATTATGGTTCGTTATTGCTTCGTTAGGGAATGTCCTTCAACTTTATGGACAGAGATTATGGCTATATTAGATGCTTTGAGGGATGTTAGGATGTGATATAGGGACAATATTACTATTGTTACCGATTGTTGTTTCTTTCAAATTACTAAATATGACCCTGTCTATTGAAAATGAAGGAAAAATTTAAGATCTTTCACCGGTTGATGATACAGTTTAAGAATGTTTCTATCTTTGTTATTAGTTACTCAGTGGTTATCCATGCGCATCATCTGACCATTAAAGCTCTTAGGGTATTTTGTACTTTGTAATGTTCTCTTCTTTTCTTTGTTTTTTCATTTCGATTTGACTACAAATAATAATAATAATAATACCACGCACATCTAAATATCTCTAGGGGTAGCACCATGTATATGTGAGAGGAGGCAATTGTCCTCACTAAGTTTTGAAAAAGTATATAACTTGTGAATAATGTTTTAGAAAATATTTGTTCTGCCACCATGAAATTTTTTATGATGTCCTCAGTAACTTAAAAGTACATGAATTTAGTTTTGATGAGTGGTCAAAATAGAAATAACTAAACAATAGTGGTGAAATTAAGTATCACAAGAATTGTTGGTATAATTGTACAATTTAACACAAAAACTCTGTAAAAAAAAATCTTGTCTAGTAACAAATAGAAATAAAGAAAACACCTAACCATAAAAGCTCCACCAACTAAGCACTAAAGACTTATAAAAAAAAATAGAAATAATAATTAGAATTGGTGGTAAAGGAGATTTTTCTCTCTTCTATAACATTAAGGCAGCCCGTAGAAACTTATTGCATTTTTTCCCGTCTCTTTCTTACTGAAAAAACAAAAAGAAATTGTCTCAAATGTTAATTTCCATATGGATTATAAATTTGTAAATTTCTTCCATATCTCAAAATATATTGTATACTTATCTCTCAATTATCAATTAATTGTAAAATTCTGGAACTGCAATACATCAATTTGTAGAATAAAAAGTAGCAATAAATTATTATATGAATGTATAAATTTGATTTTTATATAATTTATGCTTATATATACTTGAAAAAAATAAAAAAAAACTTTTGTTCACGCATGAAACATATATGGATATTAAAAATAATCCGTTAAAACATTGAAAATGATGTATTTAGTAGAACAACTAATGCTATTATTGCAACATTTTCAAACTATAAAACCTCATTATTAATAGTTGTAAATGTGAAACTATTTTATTAGTAATATTTTTATATTACTCCTATTGACCTAATTTTTTGGCTCCGTCCCTAAATTTATATCTCAACATATAAACTTCTTCATTGTCTTGGCAAGCTTGGCTTGCTGGTAACAAGTACATTTGGGCCAATACCTTTATTTGTTATAAATCCCCCTGTCAGTAATATAATATGAATAAATTGTCACATGCAGTTGGAGGTTCTCTAAATTTCATATGTTAGATGTATAATTCACTCACTAACTTTTGCAAATGCTCATAAAATCCTATCTTAGTTATAATATGTTATACACACACACACACACACACACACACACACTACAAGTAGTAGTTATTAACGATTACTTAAAAATCCTAGTTGTTAACTCTCCTCCCTCTCTCTAAAAAAAGTCATTCTAACCTTGGTCTAATTGGCTAAATGAAGCTGGTCTTCTAGCTGGACTTGGCTATCCTTCTTGAATTTATATATTATTTATTCAAATAATCAACTTCGTTAGTGAAGTTTTTTTTTTTGTTAGATTCAGATTTCATCTATCTATTAGACGAAGCAGAAGAGTTACATATTGAAAAAAAAAATAGCTTGGAGTTTTATTTGGTGGGGTCAAGCTTGGCCAATCTGTTGTCACATAATTGATCGAATGTTAACGTTCATTAGTTTGTTTGTTAGTCCAAGCATTATACTAAGTTTATATCACTTATTTTTTAAGGTTTTTTCTATCCGTCTTTAGATTCGAATACCAGGCATACTCATATATTTTTTATAATTTTTCTATGTAATATGGTGTGGTACACATGCTACAAACAACATGAGTTGAGCTTATTGTTTCTATAAAGTTTAGGTGTTGTATCTTATTAATAGATGTTGTATAACTTACAATTAATGGAAAAATAACTTAGACAAAAAAAAAATGTTTCTTATTACTTCAAAAAGAACTTAATTACTGACGTTACTACTCACTCACTGACTCCTCTTCTTCCACAATATTGCTAAAGGGAATAAGGAATAATTATATTTCCGGCTAACACATTTAAAATCATGTTTTTACGATAAAAATCATGTGAAAACATAAAATTAATCAAATGGAACAAGGATAATAAAAGAAGTTGGAACTAATTGTTAGTCATAGGAATATAAAGAAAGATTAAAAAGAGACTTTTACTTGATGGGGTGGATCAACATATGTAATCTACCAAACCATTTGCAGTGAACGACTTGTCCGCCTCGTTATATTGCCTCTCATTAATGTACTCCATAAAAATGCAACTGAATTATCGAATAATTGTTCGAGACTTATATCTTTATATTGTATTTTGTAAAGCTTTTCTAAGAACTGTAAAAAAATTATATACTAAAACATTTCATGATCATTGTAGACAAATGCAATGAACAAAAAATACATTTTCCAGGTAGGGCTTCCGTGAAGGGTCCCCATGTAAGTAGCTAGCATATGGCACATGTAAAATTGTAGCCAAAACCTTTCACCAAAATCATCATATTCTTTCTATATTGGTATAATTAAATTCCTCAGGTACTCTCTTGCTCCCTTCCATTTAATTTTTTGAGATTTTGAAAGCCATCCATTCACTTATTAAACATAAGGGAAAATACAAGTTAATGGCACGTCATCCACTATTAGGATGATAAACCTAGCGGTGGAGTCAGGATTTCAAATTAGACAAGCCAGATTTTATTTTTAAAATGTTCAAAAATTATGGGCTATGATAGAAATAACGACGTTTCTTTAACTTTATCTTTACATATAGATATGGGTATTCTACATAATTTGCAAAAACTTTGAAGAGAGCGCCGGACACCTCCTAGTCCCTCCACTTTGTCCGCCTCTGGATCAACCGACCTTCACCGTGTAATTAAAAGGGTCATATGAACTGCAAAGGGCGACACTGTCCGAGGACAATCGAAATCCATTTGTTATCCAAGTGTTGGATGACAAACTGTTTTCCGAGCAAAAAACCTTGACAAAATAACCATAAAATTTTCTTCAAGACAATTTCCCAGAGATTCCTTTGAGAATCCATATTTTGGCTTCGGTTTGCAGGTCATGGAGATCCCGATCTGAAGTCATTTCTTATGATCACTTGAAGAGGAAGAAATTAAGTTGTAAATTTATGGAAAAATATCAGTGACTGTCTCTGATAATTACAAATAAATCTCAACCTCTCATTCATGCAGGCACATAAAAGAATAGCCGAGATTAGTTATCTGAGGTCCTAAAATCAAATATCATTAATTGGACGCTCCTTTAATTAATTCCCATTATTTCAGACGTTATAAATTAAATTGCTCACTTAACTAGAAATATTAACATATATAGTTGGCACACACTGAAGCTGTTTCATCCTTAATTTCTACAACACAGAGAGGTCATCAGAGAGCTTGTGATTTATTTAGAGATATTATTGGTGCTGCTACTGCTACCACTATACAATGTTTTCCAGCGCAAGAGAAAAAATTGTTTCATCAACTTTCAATTTTGACCTCTAAAAGTTGGTGGCGGCGTTTGCGGCTGAGCAGATAATAGGGCGGCAGGCGCATGCGCTGGTTTTGTGTTGCTGAGACTTTCAACTCTGAGTCAGCTATTTTTTTTTTTTTTTTTTTTACTTTTTGCAATAAAACAAGGTCAAATGGATGTGATTAAAAAGTCATTAATTCCATAATTAGGCGCCCCCAAAAAACGAAATCCTTTCCATATTTTTATCCAGGCTTAACAACCCATTTCGCTCGGTTTCCAAATTCCCGACAATTCACGAATAGTGGCAATAATTTAGAAATGTTGTTTTCATCTTTAATACTAAGTTATACATTTTAGAATGAAAAAATAAATAAACACAGCCTTTTTTTTATTGTTAAAGTGATATGGTCGTACGAACAGTTCGTTGGAGTGTAAGTGTCCCGTAGAAGCCCAAATCCAAGTGGACCAAAAGTTATTGGGCCTAAATCTTTAGGTATTGGTTTGGGTGGCTTTCAACAACCATCCTAGGGCACCGGCAGTCCAGAACTATAAAAACAGAATTTTACCCTTTTTTTTTTGTTGGAGAACAGTTTTTTATAAATCAAGTGCTAGGCCTGGTGCATTTTTATAGAATTGCATAAATTTCTATAATTTGTGCGTGAAACTATCCATGCAGAGTTTAGTTCTTGTAATTAAGTTTGCTTCAATCTTTTGTTACATTTTTACAAAATTCATGCTTATAAATAAAGGTCCTTGCCCATATCAAAATTACAATGCAAATGCAATTTTAGTGAATCCTATGCATGAAGAATAAGTGAAAAGCTTGAACAAAGAACAATCATAGATGGTACCTTCGGCCTATCTTAAATAAGCGCTTAGAAAGTCACTTATCATCTTTTTTTTTTGTCTATAACTAATTTTACTTAAAAGTTGACATTTTATTTACCAAATAATCATTTAATTATATTTTATTTACCAAATATTCATTTAATTATACTTTTATAAATTAATTAACTTTTTTTATTTTTTCCTTCAGTAATTTAAAAAAATTAATAAAAAAAATACTTATTTTATTGAAAGAGTTCTAAAAATAGTTTTTAGGCTTCTTTAAAAATATAAAATTTTAATTGATGTACAAGCTGAGCAAATAATCACTACATATAAAAGGAATTAGTAATAACCACTTGTTAATAACCTGCTTCAAATACATCCCTAAACTAGTGTTGTCGTTGTTGTTATTACTATTATTACTATTGTTATTATTATTATCATTTGCAAATCTGCTACTTCATAAGGTCAGCTAACTAGAAAAATTGCAAAATACATACTTTCTTACAAGATTCCAAGGTACAAGTACAACACCTTTTGCACACCAGAACTTTGAATGCCAAAAATTCTACTACCTTATCCCTTTATAAAAATACATATTTCTCTTGTTATGGAAATTAAGATGAACATAACTTATGATATTTTTTCTTCAAATTTGCCACTGAAACTGATTTTTTTTTTTAAAAGAGGTTTCTTTGTAGTTTTTATATAGTGAGAGTTCAAATTATAACTAAAAAAAGAAAAGATTCTTTTTTAGTTTTGTGTAGTGAAAGCTTAAATTAAAATTAAAAACAAAAAAAATTCTTATTAGATTCTATGTAATGAAAGTTTAAATGATGATAATAAGGTAAATTAGATGTTAAAACTTTCTAAGGCAAGGAAATATTTCAATTTTTTTGGACTACCTAAAAAAGAATATATTTCATCATTTTTGGGCTGAAATGAGTATATAATTTTCTATTACGCTTTAATAGAGTATTCTGAATCTATTTTATATTGAAACATAGTTTAACTTAGAACCATATACTTAACGTAGTGGGTAAATTACACGCGCTACCATCAACCTTTAATTGTTGTTTCACTTCTAATCCTAACCTTCACTTTGCATATTGTTTGGTCCCTAACCCGATTAAAATATTTCATTTTGACCCTTAAGTGGACGGAAATCGTTAAAATTGACGGAAAATGTCATGTTAACGCCTAGCTGGCACCAGATTATCTACATAGGCACAAAAAGTTGAATTGTAAAAATTAAAAAAAAAAAAAAATCACCCCTACCATCTCAGCCATCTTCTAGCCATAGTTCTCCCATCTCTTTTAGCCTCCTACTCCCTGCTGCCATCTCTCTGCTTCCCACTCCCTGCCATTGTCTCTCCGCCTCCCTTTTGCCCTTCCTCTCTGAACTCTCGCCTTCCTTCCCTACCGCCCTCTCTCTTGGCCTCCTTCAATCGTTCGATCTTGTGAACAAATCTCGATCAGCCGTCACTCGTTTGATTTCTTGAACGATTATTGTTCAAAAACTGTTTGACCTCGAAGTCACCCGCCAAATCAGAGCCCAAATCAAGTGCCTTCTGGATTGGCTGCGGGAATTGGGAGCAGCTATTGCAATCTTTCCACCAATCAAGTGAGGTCATCACGATCTTGACAGCAAATTGAAGGTGGGTTCGGTGGATTGATGCTAGAGACGGGTTTGAAGGTAATTGGGTGAGTGATGGTGGGAAGAGTGGCTATGAACAATTATGGGGAGAGTGGTGGAGAGGGATGGAAGGGAGGGAGGCAAAGAAGGGAGGAGAGAAGGCCAAAAGGGAGTCGAGAGGAAGGGCAGGAGGAAGGGCCAGAGGGAGGCGGAGAGATGGCTGTGGGGAGTGGGAGGCTGAGAGGGATGGGAGAACCATGGCTGAGAAAGGGCTAAGATGGTAGGGATAGGGTTTTTTATTTTAACAATTCAACTTTTTGTGCCTGTGTGGATAATTTGGTGCCAGCTAGGCATTACCACGTTTCCCTTCAATTTTAATGAGTTCCATCCATTCAGGGGTCGTAATGAAACGTTTTAATTGAATTAGGGACATACAACGTACAAAATGAATGTTATGGTTAGAAGTAAAACAATAATTAAAGATTGGGAGTAGCGCGTGCAATTTACCCTTAATATAGTAATTAAGACTTTTGGTTGTTAAGGTTTAATTATCCACTTCCGTATCTCTATTATTTCCTAAAGTAAACATTTTAAGTTAGAATTAGAATTCAGGGTATAATAGTGAAATCATGGTCAAACCTTTTTTGCATCATTCTCGATTCTTCAAGCCGAAATTAAATGCTAGATAGTTGCAAGAAAGATACCATGCAAATATCTCTATCAAAGCGTGGAAAGTGGAAACTACTAACCATATCATTTTCTATAAGGATGTGAAAGAAAAGCCATGGCCCCATATAGTATCTACGAGCCAAACAAAGGAAAATCTTACCACGCATTTAGGGCGTTCGTTGATCCAAAATCAATAAAAAGAAATAAAGAAAAAAATAGAAACAGGAAAATCTAAATAAAACCAAAGGCAGAGCTTAAAATCTACCACAAGAATATAGCAAAAAATGTAGCTATCATGTCATTTTGACAAACAAAACATAGTTAAAAATCTGAATGAACGGGTTGGTCCTATTTTGTTGGAACAAAAGGAGTATTTCAAATGTTGCACCTCTGTTGCACGGTTTAAAACAAAGCGCCCCTTTTTTCGCTTCCTCACAATTTTCTGCCAAGAGCCTTGACCATGGCTGTTTTGGGTCCTATTCTCTAACCTACGTCTAACAAATTATTAAAGCATTGATTTACGCTAACGAAAGCCCAGGACGAGGATGGCCTTTCGGAGCAACGCCACCATCCTTGGCCTCCTGTCCCTCCACCTCATCTTCCACTCCAGCACCGCAATCCGTGTTGTCCCTTTCGCGCTCCCGGTGTTCCGAGAGGGTCCTGCCTTTCGCAATGGTCCTTCTTGTGCATCGAAGGAGGTAGATGCCATTCATGTGGCCATGACCCTCGATGGCAACTACCTAAGAGGGACAATGGCAGCCGTATTATCGTTGCTGCAGCACTCGACATGCCCAGAGAACCTTTTCTTCCATTTCCTTTCCATGCAAGATGCTGCCCCCGAGCTCTTCTCTAGCATCAAATCCACCTTTCCGTACCTCAACGTACAAATCTACCGCTTTGATTCAAACCGCGTCCAAGACAAGATCTCCAAGTCTATCCGACAGGCATTAGACCAACCTTTGAACTATGCAAGGATATATCTGGCCGACATTATCCCAGCCCATGTGAAAAGGGTCATATACTTGGACTCTGACCTTGTGGTCGTAGACGACATACAGAAGCTGTGGGAGGTTGACATGGCAGACAAGGTGATGGCCGCCCCAGAATATTGCCATGCCAACTTCAGTCAATACTTCACAGACGCATTTTGGATGGACAAAGAACTTTCTAAGACATTTGATGGGAGGACTCCGTGTTACTTTAACACGGGGGTGATGGTGGTGGATGTGGACAAGTGGAGGAGGGGAGGTTACACGGAAAGGGTGGAGGAATGGATGGTGGTTCAGAAGCAAAAGCGAATTTACCAATTAGGGTCGTTGCCACCGTTTTTACTGGTGCTGGCTGGGAACATCAAGGCAGTGGATCATAGATGGAACCAGCATGGGTTGGGTGGAGACAACTTCAAAGGCAAATGCAGGGGGTTGCACCCTGGTCCTATAAGCCTTCTGCATTGGAGCGGGAAGGACAAGCCTTGGCTCAGGTTGGACTCGAAAAAGCCTTGCGCCGTTGATCACCTCTGGGCTCCTTACGATCTTTATCGATCATCAAGACACTCGTTAGAAGAATATTAGGATTCATTCAAATAGCAAACCAAAGAATCACACATTCGGAAATGTATTCAAGAGCCATAGAAAGGGAATATACGTGACCTTAGAATTTGAATGAGGGAGCAAAATTTGATGGAACACCATTGTTGTTAATGACCAAATTAGGAGTAGAATCAGTAGATGTTCTTGTGTCCAGAGACGGAATAGGGATTCCCCTTAGCTCTCTTCCCTCACATTGGTTTCTCTGGTAGAGTAGAAAGTAAATGTGCCCGTCTATTTTTCCTCTTTTCCCCCTTCCCGCCCCCAACTCTCGGTCCTTTTCCTTTTCCCTCGATTGAGTTGCCTGCAACTATAAGCCAAGATGTAAAATAAAAATGCTCATAGCATCTGAGATTCCATTTCAAAACTCGGAGAATCTGAGATTCCATTTCAAAACTCGGAGAATCTGAGATTCCATTTCATAAATGTGACGCATATTAATATGAAAATTGAAAACAAATAACTCAATCACCCTCCAACAGCAGAGGGCATCCATCTAAGCAAAAACCATAGCCACTGCCCCTCTGAAATCCATGCCTTCTCCGCTCCAACATCAGGTAGCCGATTAGATGACTTGAGTATCATTACATGCTTGGATCGATGCAATATGCTAGCAACAGTGTGACTGATCAAACACATATCTGTGAACTTCCGAATGCAGAAGTATTGAACAGAAGGGTTTCAGCTGATTCCACTGGAACTCAACAGATATTGCACTCTATCAATCCCATAACAATGTTACATATCCAACGTATTCCTCATGCTTTTGGACTGGCAGCAGATGGGCACTTCCCCAATGTATTCCATAGAATATAGTCCCCTGAAATAACCTGCAAAAACAGGTGTATTCATAATCAAATGAATTAACAGAAGGCATATTTAAACTCAAATAAGCTAGCTTCAAAATCGTTAGATATAAACAAATGCTGAAAAATTGCACTGCAGTAACTGCAACCCAGTTCATATCATATTTTGTCCCTTTTTTACCAACACTAAATGAAAGCCAAATAGCAAATGCTGTGCATAAATGAAAGTGTTCAAAACCACTGTACCTGACTCGAAATTTCTACAGGTGCTCTCACAGCTGGATAAATGTTCACCTGCAGAAGGCACAAACTATATGAATGCCAGCAGGGTGGTATAAGAAGTACGAAGCAATTTCACCATGAGAAGGGAAAGATCAAGTTGCATACATATCATGACTGGCCATTGGGAGAAATGTTGTACTTACAGATTTGGGTTCAATGAACATTCCAGATAATGATGCCCCAATAATCCTGAAAGACATCTGTGCAAAATTTTTCAGTTAGAACCAAATTTATCAATTAAAGGTATAAGACTAACCAAGATAATTTAACATATGTATGTTTGAATAGTTCAAAATTCACCACACATGCAATTTAAAAAGTCAAACCATCAACAAACAGCTTGATTACAACACAGATTTGCATACTTTGGCATAATCATAAGCCTGCCAGCTATATGGCTCCTCTAGATCAACAGGGGGAAGATCCTTGTTCATCTTCTCCATCAAAAAGTCCTCTACATTTAGCATATTCCCAAAATTCTCTGTCCCATTATCACTATCTTCATCAGCCATGCTTTGAAATCCAGACCTGAAAGGAGGTTGTTTCTGGGATTGCCATGGTGCAAATCTAACTGTTCCAGGGAACGTAGTTTCAATGCTTTTCCCAGAAAGACCTCGTCCGCTGGTAATAATTTTCCACTCAACAGAGTGCTCAGTAAATGAAACTGTTCCTACTGATGGAGTCCCATCAACAGAAACAACCCTTCTTCTTGGGAAAGGCATAATAACATTGCAGAACTCCATTACCAGAGGAGCTTTATATCCTTCCATCAGACACAACTTGAACAAAAAAGCACCTTCATCTTCTGAGACCATTGACAACTGATAGAATCCTTTTACGGGAGGTCCTAGACTACAGCTTGTTTGGTAACGCATTAAAACAAAGTTACTTAAAGGAGGGGAGAACATCAAAGCCTGCTTATCAACACCTTGTTCTGGGACCTGAGCACAAGGATGAAATGATAAAACTTCAATCTGGGCCATGTTAACCCCAGTAAGAGGGAAAGACACATCAGGTAGCCCTTCTAATTCTGCCCGACAGTTTATCTGCCCTGAGACTGACAGACTATCTGGAATCTCATCTCTGTCATACATTGCAGCATGAACAACTTCATGAATAGTGAATAGAACTCTCTGCTTTCCTTTGTATAGGTATGGCTTCCATGCTGGCTGCTTGAGGTCTTGGGGAGGCAGATCAGATGAAGAAAACCCAGTAGTCCTCATAGCAGAAATATTAGAATAGCTGAGGTCCAATGGTGTTCCTGTAAGACAAAGACAAACATGGTAAATGCACAAGTCAAATTAATAGTTTACTGCAAACACAAATAATCCAATGGAATCTGAGATGAGAGATACCATAACGAAAAAGTACCAACCAAAGGGCATTGCACTGCTAATGTAACTTCGAAGTGCATCTTTATCAAACAGTCTTAAACCAGTTCTTGGAGCATCCGGTAGGGCAGCTCCACTTGCAACAGTGCCAGAGGGAGCTGAAGATGCAGTAGGAGCTGTTACAGGTTTTGCCCTTGAGGATATCCCAATACTTCCAGTCAGTGAATCCAGCAGACCACCAACTGATGGTGAGGTATTCACAATGACATCAGGTTCCAAGAAATCACCAGTAATTAGATCACCGATTGCATGCACCACCATGAATGCCCTGCAACGAATATGAGATAACCAAGTTAATAAGCAAATCTGTTTCCTGTATAAGCATTGAGAATCAAAAGGACAAGTAACTGGTCATGTAGCTGAGATACTACAAAGTTAGAGAAAATTGCCGTATCATTTCATTACCTACACACACACACAGACGCACACAGAGGACTAGAGCAGAAATGCCAGATGAGCTCATTTCACCTTCATCTGTGATTGCTATAAAGACTAAACAATAAGTGGAACCATAACCCTTCTGAAGAGGAACTATCTTAACATGACGGGCATAATCAAGGCAGAAATGAGACAATATGAGAAGGAAGTTTATAATGCCAGATATGGTCACCCAATACTTTGAAGGCAACTTACCATACCCTGTGATGGATGGAAGATCAAGAAGGAGGGAAGACAAGCTTCCATCTTCTGTGATGCAGCTTCCACAGTCTGATCTCTTACACAACCTTGCATAAGTCTTCAAGTGCTTTGGCTCAACAAATGGTAAAGCAAGAATGCAATAAAGACCTTTCATGTGCAGCATCAAAGGCCAAAGTAGATGATTCTCCCCTTCCTCCTCTTTGTTTATGTAAAGGCCTATAATGTGCCGTGTAATTGGGTCATCAACCCAGGAATCTGAGCCTTCAGTTGACTGAGGCACTCGTATGCCATACCCGCGTACTGATCCCTCCCTACAAGATGCAGATAACTAGTTATAACAAGACGAGCATGAAAATGCCTAAAACAGCTCAAATTGTACACGGTGGTGAGAAATATAAATCACGTCACTGAATTTGGAAAATTCATAACTAGGTTGTATCGAGTTCAAAAAGAATAACTAAAGAGAGCATACAGAGAAATCCATAGTACAAAAAGAGTGTGATACAGACCTTCTTTTTCTCTCGGAAAATGCCGCTGCGAAGTCTGAATCGTTAGGAAGTGAAGAAGGCAGATTGCAGAAAGTAGGATCCTCGCCGGAGATTTCGCTTTCTCTCCGACAAGCAGCGTGCCACCGCTTCTCGACCACCGGAAACCTCCTGATAAGTACTAACAAAACAGCGAATCAGTCAAAACTGGAAAACAGAAAATTTCGATAATTAGATCTTATGGAGCCAATGATTCAAATCTTCAGAGGACCAGACAAGGGGTTGAGAAGGTTTTCGCGAATGTGAAGTCGACTCGGTGAAGTAAAGAAAGAGGTTAAAGGAAACCGAAAATACAGAGAATCGGAAGAAAAAGGAAAAATACAGAGAATCGGAAGAAAAAGGAACCTAGAGAAGACGACAGCATCGAGGCTGTTCAGAATCCACAGAGCTCGGATGCTGCAACTGTTTGCCATATCTCGCTCAGAGACGAAAACGAGGTCCAAGGAAAGGAAGAGAAATGTTGGGGTATGAGGGAAATGGCGTCGCCAGCTCATTTCTTCCAAAGGGCATCGTTTCTAAAAAGCGTGGGAACCAAATTGTAATTTTATTAAAAACAAGGGACTAAACATTGTGATTTTGAAATGAGAGTCAGAATTAGGATTGTATGGTAAATTGAATCTAAAGAACCTTTCCAGATAAAAATAATGTAAAGAATTTGGTATGACCAAAAGAGTAAATCTTATTAATGACATGGGACGAATGACATACATAATTTAAAATTTTCAGTTTTCCTCTAAATAGTGTGATTTTTTTTTATCTTTATTAATGTTGAAGTGAACCTGAAATCCAGCTCAAACCACCTCCACTAAGTCAAGTTGGCCTAGGTAAAAATGGGTCATGGTTTGAGGGTTGGTTTCATATGTAGGAGAACCATCAGTTTTTGGTTTAGTTCCAATTTCATATAAAACCAATTTAAGATGAAATATAACCCAAGGTATATGTATAAAAATATAATAAAAATTATGATATTACTAAATTACTCATATATTCATGTATAAACAAGTATATTTAAATGTGTACATTACTAAATTGCTCATATATTTATGTATGAACATGTACATTAAAAGTTATAATATTACTAAATTGCTTATATATTAGAAACCTGTATATTTAAACGTGAATTAAGTTGTATGTTATGTTATATATTTCTTAAATTGATCATGGATGCAATTATTGGATTACAAAGTTGTTAATTGTTATATCTATACATGATAGGAAAAAAAAATCCAAAAACTAGAATAAAAAAAACTTTACTCATGATTCTGGTTTTATTTTATTCTCAGGTTTGGTATGATTGTTTTGGAACAATCACTATTTTGAGTTAGTTCAACTTCGTTAAAAAACTAAACCCAACCAAACCTATGCTTACCTCTAGTAGATTTCTAAACATGTTGGGTAAAAGGTAAATAACACCAAAGTTCCAAACATGGGGAAGGCATAAGTAACTAGTATACATAGAGGATAGCCTAAAGCTATTTTGGCCCCTAAACTTGGTAAACTTGGCCACTTAACCTCTGAACATCAACTCAGTCCAAACTCATCCTCAAGCTTGGAAAACGGTACATTTTATCCCTTTTGTGTCCATGTGATTGACACATGACCCAACTTAAGTTAATGCCCCTTGCAAGACTGTTAATAAGCTGAGGGTGCCCAAGAGTGTTGCTGGTTCATGCTAAACTAGGGTTGGTCAAGGGTTTTAAGAATTGGGGTCACTCCTAGGTACGTGAAGGATGAATATGGAATGAAGTAGTTAGATATACCCAAATTCAACCCGATTCTCTTAACCAACACCCGGGGATGAAGATGATGGTGAGATGATTGTGATCTTGGCACCCAACATATTATTAGTGGAGCATACTCTTGAGCAAATGGAGCTCATCCACATGTAGGTCAAGATAGTGAAAATCAATCTCCGAACAACGGCTGTGACAAGGTAGTTGTCTCAGCAAGTAATTAATTTGGACCTCGCTATTAATCCAAATTATGTCGCAAATGAGAGTAGATTTGTTTACACTTGTATCAAAGATTTGATGCTAAAGATTGTTGGAGTGGTGAAGCTTGACGTGTCCAAAGGCGAAGGGCAAGAATGTAGAGCTGAGAGTTATGTGTTCAAGGCCTCAATGCAATGGCAAAGAGTCATTTTTTGTGGCAAAGGAACTAGGGAACTCAGTAGCTGGGAACAATCCACTTTCAATCCACTCTCAATTTAGGATTTCCCACTTCATAGTCCCAATTCATAAGGGAACAATAAGTGGCGTTTACTTAAGTTGAGTTATGTGAAATAAAAAAAGCTAATGTGTACCAATTTTTTCAAGTTGGAAGACAAGTTGGATTGAGTTGATGTCTAGGGGGTTAAATGTCTGAGGGTACCAAGTTCAAGGGCCAAAAATGGCTTCAGACCTATAGAAGATTTGACGGCTAAGTTGCCTTAAAATCGAAGTTTGGTGGGAAAGTAGAACAAATGAAAATCAAATGGAACCATTGGCCGCGAAACCCACTATAGTCGTAGAAAGAAATGGTATTTTAATCCTTTTTCTTCTTTTCCTTCCCCTAAATAAATCAAAGAATCTATAAAGAAAACAAAAACTAATCAACAAACGAACCAGTACGGACTGACCAGGTGATCCGCAACCAAAAGGAGGGACGAAGGAGGCTTCAAGATGTGCCAGTAGCCATTTTTGCTTTTCCTTCCCCAATTCACAAATCCTGCACCTCACCAAATCGAGCAGATATACAAGAAAGGTGGGGACAATTCAAATTCGTCACAGAAGTTCATTCGTACATTGATCGATCATGTCGATGTCGTTCTCATTCTTCAAGCCATCGAGGCCCAGAACCCCGCCGGAGATTGCCAGCTCGATCAACGAAAGTCTCATGGCTCTCGATACCAAAACTGTCGTCGAAGTTAAAGCCCTGGAAAAGGTTTGGCCGATTTCCCCTTCTCGTTCGTCTTAAACTTGATAGAATATGCAATGTTCGATGCGGAAGTATGAAATTCATCTAGATGGGTAGTTTTGAATTGTTTGGAATGCTGGATATATGCGTTTGGATGGGGAATGGGAATGAATTACTGTGTGTTCTTTTTTTAATGTTTATTTTGTTTGTCGCTTTTATATATTAGATTCACAACGTTTTTATTGTAAGAAAAAGTGACATATCTCCGGACACACGTTAGGGCACGTTGCTATGAGTTAATGCCAACGGAAAATGCACACAACTGCGACAATTTGCTTGCGGAATTGTTGAGCTTTTTTGTTTTTACGTACATACAGCTATATTGTTTTGAAGGGGATATGAGAACATATTTCATACTTTAATTCCTGACAATACTTTATATAATGGCAATAGTGAAATGTAAGAGGTTCAGGTTCATTGTGCTTTTAGCTGCTGTGGGTATGGTTATTGGTTCTTCAACCGCCCTTTTTCTCTGAACAATATACTACTAGGCTCTAGAAGAAGTTGAAAAGAATTTTGCAGCAATGAGGTGCTTGCTTTCTGGGGATGGGGAAACTGAACCGAGCCCTGCTCAAGCTTTACAGTTGGCTATTGAAATCTGCAATGAGGATGTTATTGCTCTTATTTTCCACAAGTTACCTATATTGGGATGGGGAGTAAGTTTCTAGAAACTTTGCTTCTCCTTTTTGGTGCTACATTCGGTTTTGGTGTGCACTACAAGAAATTATTTCCTCTCAGGCAAGGAAGGATTTGGTACATTGTTGGTCAATATTGTTGAAGCAAAATGTTGACTCCAAATTTTGTTGTGTGCAATACTTGGAGAACCATTTGGAGCTACTAGATTTTCTTGTAGTATGGTAAGTTTATGACGTATTTCCAGTGGCTTCTAGAACATTTTTCTTCTCTGTTGTGGATAAATTATATTATGTGATTTGTTCTATATATTAGTTAACAAATTCACTTCGAACCAAAATATTATGATTCTCTTCTTGTTTATCTCGTTTTGTGGACACTAGATATTTGTTGATATTATTGTCATTTCATATATGCAGCTACGATAATAAGGAGATTGCTATTAATTGTGGAACTATGTTGAGGGACTGCATCAAATTTCCAACACTTGCAAAGTAAGAATTCCAAACTTTGCACATTAAGTGCCAATTATATTACTCAAAATCAGAACTAATGAGAGAAACATGCTGTGAGTAGGTACCTTGTAAGTGATAGTTATATTAGCTCATGAAAATGAGTGGTAACAATTGTAGGTCATCATTTATGTCAATGTGTGTGTGTGTGTGTGTGTGTGTTTTTTTTTGTGTCTACAGTATCTTATGTCATTGAGTAATTTTATGTCTCTTTTTTTATGTTTGTAATTTAGCAGTCTCATTTTTCACATGTATAAGTTTCGAGTTTTCACATAGATGAATTTTATAGTGATTTTCCAGATACACATTAGAGTCTGCAAGCTTTATGTTGTTCTTCAAATTTGTGGAATTGCCCAACTTTGATGTTGCTTCAGATGCATTTTCTACATTTAAGGTTAGATATTCACCTTTTCAGTAGTTCCTTTTTCTCTTGACTGTACATATCCAGGGCTGTATATTTTGTTCTAGAATGTATATATTTCACAAAGATATTTTACAGGATCTTCTGACAAAACATGGAACAGTGGTTGCTGAATTTTTGAGAACTCACTATGATGAGGTACACACATATATCTCTACAAGATAAAAGAACCTAACCAGGCAGAGCCTGAAGCTGTTCAATAGTTCAAACATAATTATACTGTTTCATTAGTGGTGGTTAGATTTGGATAAGTAATGGATAAACTGTCAAATGTAGCTGAAGCCCAAAAGATGGGTGAAACTGTGAATTCTGTTTCCAACTTAATCCAAGTACCTAATTCATATCCTTGCATTTGCTTTTTCCAAGTAAACAAATTCACTTCAAAGATAGCTTCCACGACAAACTACATTTTGATTTGCCTCCAACAATATTGTTATATTGTTTGTGATATAGTATTCCCATCACCTCCTCCCTTTTCTCCATATCTCCCAACCACTGTTGCTACTGATTATTTCTTTCAGTAGCACGTCTTAGACAGCTGCAATGTTCTTTTATTGTTCACTTATTTCTGTTGTGATGCATAATTTCTATTATCTTTTAAGTTCATGCTAACAAGTTAATCTTGCACCAGTTCTTTGATCTTTATGAAAGACTTTTGACGTCTCCTAATTATGTGACAAGAAGGCAATCTCTGAAGGTAAATGTGTTCAAACTGTCAGTTATTCTTGTTTCTTGCCGACAATTTTCTTGTTTTGACACATGGAAAATTTTTTTGGCAGCTTCTTTCTGACTTTCTCTTGGAGCCACATAATTCTCATGTAATGAAGCGCTACATTTTAGAAGTTCGCTATTTAAAAGTCATGATGATGTTGCTGAAGGCAAGTTCTGCTCTTCTTCTGTTCTTCTGCTCGCCCAGAGTGGTTGCTTCTGTACAAGTTCTCCACAGACCGAAAATTTAGTGTATAAAGTAGAGTTCTGTCTCGGAGTATTAATTGCTTTCAGCATGTCCAGTTGGCTTTAAGAAGCCCTGGGCAGTTGCAACTCCATGAAATTTGCAGGGTTTCTTTTTTTTTTTTTTTTGTCCAAATGCATTGTTCCTTGATGGATTCGTTTTTCCACTACTTCACAATCTTTTGAAAACATTGTGCTATCCCATTCTTTCAGTTTTATCATCCCCACCTTTGTTTTCATGATTTATTTCTATGATTAATGAGCAATATCCCCTGTGATAACTTGAGGACATTTGCTGATCGTACGGATCATTGTATTTGCATATCGATGTTACATATGGCCTTTCCATTTTCAATTCTTTCAACCTGCTCTGAAGTGATAAGGGATTCAAGCCCTTGGTCAATACTAAAATATATAGGTACAATTTTTTGGTTGTGCCTTATGTGTGCTTAACTTGCTGCTCTGTTGCAGGACTCAAGCAAAAATATTCAAAATTTGGCTTTCCATATTTTCAAGGTGCTGCACTGTAATTCCTCTGTTTCTTTATGGTTTCATGGATGCAATCACATTCTTATTACTGTTTTCGTCATACTTTCTACATAGGTTTTTGTTGCCAATCCTAACAAGCCAAAAGAAGTGAAACTTATTCTTGCAAAAAACCATGAGAAGTTGCTAGCCTTGCTTCAGAATCTATCTGCAAAAGGTAATGTGTGTGTGGATTTCATTTAGGGGAGAACTATGAAACTTGTCTCTAGTCTAAATAAAAGAAATTTGTTTGAGTTATTGTTTTGGAGCTGTGCTTATTTGCTAACCTTGCAGGCTCTGATGATGAGCAATTTGAAGAAGAAAAGGAGCTAATTATGAAGGAAATCGGGAAAGTATCTCGGCTGCAAGCTCCCGAACTTTAGCCTTTTGCTCGGCACAGGTATCCCCTGCTTTGATATGTAAACCTGAAGTTCCATCTGGGGATATCCGTTGTACTAATGTGAGAGGATAACTAAGACATAAAGCTAGAGGTCCAAAAGCGGGTGTTTTTTTCCACAAACATATCAACAGAAGCTGCTATTCTTGAGGGATAAAAGGGCAGGCCAACTATACTGATGTAAGTGTCCGGGAGTGGGAATCTGTTGCGGCCTTCCAGAGTTCCAAGTGTCATCCATTGACTCGGATACGAAATTAAATGTCCATCGCTTGTGTGTTGTGTCTCCATTCTCCATCATGCTGTTTGGTAAAATTGGGCCACCGACGTCTTGGTGACACGAGTACTAGTGTGTTTTGTTTTCGCTTTTGTTAGTGGCTTTGAGGTTGACTCCTAATTAGTGCTTAACCATGTGACATGTCCCTTAGCATTTGCTTGGTTTTCCTTCTTTAAAAAAAAGAAAAATCCACTTAGACTACCTGTTCGATTGAATGTAGAAACTGCAAGTCAAAGTTGGCTTAATCAACCCAATCAATTTTTCTACAAAATTGAAGTTTTTTAGTGATCATAGGATCTTTTATGTTATAAGATTTTGAGTTCAAATTCGGCTTATTAATAAGTTCTTTTCTCATAATAGTGTATTCTAAAATGCATGACTTAACAACTAAACTTTTGGTCTAATAGTTGGGATTTGTAGTTGTTTTTAGGGGTTTAAAGTTGAATCTCCCGCTTCTCCCCTTGCCCTCTCTAGTGTTTTAAAATCTGGACTGTGCCTCAAACTGTTGAGGGCTCTGTGTTGTCGTTCAACCAATACCGCTGAGTCAAAGACGACCAAGTACTGGGAGTGCTTTTATTTTCAAAACAAAACGATAAGACCTTAAAGGAAAAGATGCATACAATATAAGGACTAGGCTGATATTGCATCTAACATGGAATTATATTATACTATCCTCTGCAAACCTATCTCGATAAGTGTGGCAAATTTTTCTCTGTTCTCTCGTTCGATGTAAACATGAGTTCCATTGTCTTCCCTCTATTCCTCCTTTGACTTCCATTTTTCTGTTTTAATTTATTGTTTAATTGCATCGTCTTACAGAACAATTTCCCTTATTTGAATTGTTTCCTTTAATTCTTTTGCTCTAGGTTTCTCGATCTAGTCCTTTTTCCTTGGTTTTATTTTTTCCATTTGATCTCTACCCCTTTTCGCAATGGTTGCTTGTTTTTGTTGCTTGTCTTATGGATTTCATATGGAGTTCAGAAAAGATGCTTAATGGACTTGAGTTGCAGTTAGGTAGACTGGACATAGAGGCTTCTCTTCTCCAGACTTTTCTGTTGAACAGTCTAGATGTGGTTTAAATGGTTGACATTTTTGGAAGTTTAAACTGGTTTTGGCCAATTTTTTACCATTCTATGTCTGAGTTGAACTGGATTGTTTAATTAAATCGTCCTATAGAAAAACTGCTTGTTTTTGTTGCTTCTCCTATGGATTTTAATGGAGTTGAGTCGTGGTCAGGTAGACCGGAGATAGAGGCTTCTCTTCTTCAAGCTTTTTCTGTTGAGCGGTGACCGTTCAAATGGTTGACGTTTTTAATAGTTTGAAGTGGTTTTGACCAGTTTTTGTACTATTCTACGTTTGAGCTGAACTGGGCCGTAGGTATCAACGGCTTGAGCTTATATCTGTTGAACCAAGCAAGCCGGTCCTACTCCGATAACAGTGGCCTCCTTCCCATATAAAAATATGTATTAATTTAAAAAAATTTAAATTATTTGTGTGTAAAAAGAACAGAAGACTTTTGAATTAATGTGTTATAGTAGAAATTGTGATATGCTAAGCTGGCCAAAAGTTAAAAAATCAATTGGATATTCCAAGTCAATTTTATGAAACAAACTGTGTTGTGTGGCATTATAAAAGTTTAAAGTTCTAAAATTCCAAAGAGTAGCATGGTGATATTTCCTGGGAAAAGTTCTTAAAAAAAAAAAAAAAAGAATATTGAAGTCTGACTAGGGGTGGGCACAATTTGACCGAAACCGAAAAAACCGAAGAACCGAATTGATTCGGTTTTTCGGTTTGGTTATTTCGGTTCGGTTTCGTTTAAAACCGAATTGTTAAAAATCGGTTTCGGTTCGGTTTCGGTTTGAAGTGTCGGTTAATTCGGTAACCGAATTAACCGATTTTTTTTTTTTTGCGTTTTGGGCTTCTAGCCTGCTAGTACGTACCAGGGCCTTGGCTTCTCCTATTCACTTCTGAAATCTGGCCCAACAATAACCCAATTCGCTTGCCTTGGCTTCTCCTATTCACTTCTGAAATCTGGCCCAACAAATAACAATAACCCAATTCGCTTCTCGGCTTCTCCAGCGCAGCGAGACAATAACCCAATTCGCTTCTCGGCTTCTCCAGCGCAATGACTCGCCGTGCCCTGCCCACTTGCCCAGCGCCCACTCTTCTTCTTGGCTTCTCTAGGGCACCGTCGCACCGAATCGTGATTCTCGAACAGGCAACGTCTCCTGCCGCCATCCCCCCTGCCCGACGCCACTAGCAGCCGCAGCCACTGATCGTCTTTTGCTGCGAACAGGCGAAACTGCGCCGGCAGCTGCTGAGTTGAGGAGAAGGTAATTGAATCTTCTGCCTTAATTCATCGCTCCGATTCTGGCTCTTGATGGTTGAATGCTATCACCCTAGTGGACTACAACTCGTAAGGATTAAAGTGTGGTTAATGATTGATCATAGGCTTGTGGTTAATGGTTGATCATAGGCTTGCGCTTGTTTTCTGTTTTCTGCAGCGTTATTTCTCCTGAGGTTAGCTTAGAATCAGTGTAGGAGGCAAATCATAACAGGTTATAGTATTGCCTTCAGGTTATCTAAGATGTTTATAGCATATTGCTGCTTCTCAGAGGGGTAGGGATTTATTGAGAGTTTGATTGGTAGCGCCACACGTTTGAAACCTATGCATAAGGTTGAGTCTTGATCATTGGACTGATAACCTGAATCAATAGAAATGAATTCTAAGGTGAAAACCATTGAACTTTTGCTCATTGGTTTCACTGCAGCCAGTTTAGGGATTGTACTAGTTAACCCTAAATGCCAAACCTATAACTTGCCCTCATCCTTCCTCAACCCTGTTGAACCAATATGCAATTCTTACATTTCCAACAGCTGCAAGCAACAGTAGAATTAGAATTAGAAATTTATCGGCTGGGCAAGAGTGCTCCACATTTTCTGGTATCAAAAGGTTATGACCTATCAGTTTATGTAATTAAAGAGGGTTAAGTATGTACGAAAACTGACCAATTAAAGAGGGTTAATTATGTTTAGTTTTGCCATTCTTGTTGGTAGGCTTGAGTCGTGTTTACTGTTTATGATTCTTCTTTGTACTTATCTTTGTTAATAATATTATTTCTATCTTTTTTTAAAAAAAAAAAGCAACTGAAGTTAATTTTCATTTTTGCTGCAGTGTTTGGAAGTTATTTGAGGTGTTAAATTAATTGTTCAAGACGGCTTCAACAAAACAATCGGGCAATGTAAGGTTTTAAAATTTTTAATGATTGTCAATAACATTATTTACTCAATCACTGATTATTTACTCATTTGCAATTGCAGATGACAATTGAGGTTACTAATTTGGATCCTGAAGAAGAAAGTTCACCATCACCACCGGCTTCTAGTCCTTCTCACTCTCCAAATGAGGGTACTTTTCCCACGGTTGCTCCGTCCTCTTCAAAATCCTCAAAAGCCAATGCAAAGAAGCAAGCAGCAAAAAGGAAATCAATGAATCCTAGATCATCTGTGTGGAAGCACTTCACTAAATTTGTCACAGTCGATGGCCACCAAAAATGCAAGTGTAAGTATTGTGGCAAAGAATATGCTGCTAATCCAAGAAACAATGGGACAAGTTCAGCACAGGCTCATATTTCAAAATGTGAGAAAAATCTGGAGGTAAAATCAGCACAAACTCATCTTTATGCTGCAAATAATGATGGGGAAGGGGTTCTTGGTTGTTGGAGGTTTGATGAGGATGCCATTAGGAAGACTTTGACTTTCATGATTATTGTGGATGAACTGCCATTTAAATTTGTGGAGAATGAAGGGTTTAAGCATATGATGTCTATTGCATGCCCTAGGTTTCGCATTCCTTCTCGGTATACTATTGCTAGGGATTGTTTTTCCCTTTATTCTGATGAAAGAACTAGGTTGAAGAATTATTTCAAGGCTAGTTGTCAGAGGGTTTCTCTCACCACAGATACTTGGACTTCTATACAAAGGGTCAACTATTTGTGTCTTACTGCTCACTACATAGATGACCATTGGATATTGCAGAAAAAAATCTTGAATTTTTGTCCCATTACTAGTCATAGAGGTCTTGATATTGGTATGGTTGTGGAGAATTGTTTGCGTGATTGGGAACTGTATCGGATTTTAAGCATCACTGTTGATAATGCTAGTTCCAATGATCTTGCTGTTGATTATTTGAGAAGGCAAATTCTTAATTGGAAGAGTGGAATTGTTGGATGTAAATACCTGCATATGAGATGTATTGCACATATTGTGAATTTGGTTGTTACTGATGGCTTGAAAGAATTTAATACATCTGTTGCTCGAGTAAGAGATGCAGTGAGGTTTGTTAGACAATCTCCTGCTAGATTGTCAACTTTCAAAAATTGTGTTCAAATGGAAGGAATTGAGAGCAAGGCCTTGTTGTGCCTTGATGTGAGTACGAGATGGAACTCGACTTACATGATGTTAGAAACAGCACAAAAATTTGAGGGAGCCTTTGAAAGATTTGGTGGGCAAGATCCAGTATATATGAGTGAGCTTGAATCCAATCATGGAGTTCCTACGGAAGAGGATTGGAATAATGTTAGGTCACTAGTATGTTTTCTTGAGAACTTTTATGAGCTCACTTGTAGGATATCTGGTTCTTTATATGTGACTTCCAATAGGTTTTTCCATGAAATTTGTGAAGTTGAAGGGTTGTTGCAACAATGGCAAAGTCATGAGAATGAGACATTTGCTTTAATGGCCAAGAGAATGAAAGCAAAGTATGACAAATATTGGGGAAATGTTGAGAAAATGAACGTGTTAATTTATATTGCAATTGTTCTTGATCCTCAATACAAACTAGCCTATGTTGAGTTTGCATTGGAGGATATGTATGTGGGAAGTGAGAATGTTGGAGCAACATTGAAAAGAAAAAGTAAGAGATGCTACCCAAGAGTTGTTTGATGATTATAAAAGAATTATTCAGCCCAAGTCTGGTGAGTCATCTTTGAGAACCCAAGTGCCAGTTGAGTTGGGAAGTCAAAGAAAAAGAAAGTACACAGTCATAGAAGAAAGATTGAGGAAGTTTGAACATGCCACTGGAAGTGTAGAAAATAAAACAGAACTGGAAAGGTATCTCGCTAAACCAAGAGAAACAGTTTCTCCAAATTTTGATGTGTTAATGTGGTGGAAGATGAATTGTCACCGTTATCCTGTAATTGGAGCTATGGCCCGTGATATACTAGCTACTCCTATTTCTACTGTGGTATCGGAGTCTGCATTTAGTACGGGTGGTCGAGTCCTTGATCCTTTTAGGAGCTCCCTAACTCCTAAAACGGTGCAGATACTTATTTGTGCTCAAGATTGGTTTAGGAGGACTCAACGTGTCAATGTGGAGGAGGACTTGGAGGAGCTTGAAAAGATTGAGTCAGGTGTTATTCATGCTTCCATTATAAGTTTACATTTTGTTTGGCTTCATGCATTTATACTTATGATGATTTTTTTTTCCAGATATTTCTGATATGAGTTTGGGGCTTCAGTAATTGATAGCTGGAAAGACATTAAGAATTGCAAGTAAGTATAAATAATTTTTTTATTATAGTATGTGTATTTATTTTATACTTTAAGTTTTTTATTTTATACTTGAGATCTCTTTCAATTGATATTATTTGTTACATTTATTCTCCAATTGATAAGCTGCATGGAAAGAAAAAAGACTTGATGGAGAATGCAGAACCTACAGAACCAGTGCCGTTGGCGGAGGATGATGCTGCATTAACAGCAGCCTAAGCTCTATCATTGGTTAGAGGTTTTGGTACTCTATAAAGCATAATGTTTTTGTTTTTGGGTTTGAACTGTTGAAGACAGATAGTAAATGTTTCCCTCTGGTACGGTTTTGTAAGGATATTCATTTGTTATATGTGGTTGGCGTTCCTGGATTCGTTTCTCTCCTCAACATTATTCTTTTTGTGTTGTTATGGTTACAATCTATAGCTGTTCCATGGTTTGGTGCGTCTGAGATGGCCATCATGTTGGTGTATGGTCCATGCATTTCTTGGAATTGATTCACAGCATTTGCCCGACATGAATTGGTTCTTCTGAATAGGATGGTTACCTGTATGAAAATGATTTTCAGGGAAAACTTCATTCACCTCGACTTCTCCAGAATTGGGAGTTCGAACAGGAATTTGTGGTGGCGGGGTTTTAGTAGAACCCATTAATTTGTAACGTGCTTTTGAGGAACTGGGCATGCTGAGTGTTAACTAGCAGAAATTCGGTTATTTCGGTTCAAGTCAAACCGAACCGAAAAATTTCGGTTTCGGTTTATTCGGTTTCCTTAAATTATTCGGTCAATTCGGTTTATAATGGTCAATAACCGAAAACCGACCAAACCGACTAATTCGGTTCGGTCAAAGTCGAATTAACCGAATGCCCAGTCCTAAGTCTGACTATACCATATGTTTAAATTTTATTTTTTAAATAATTCCAAAATAAGTTATAATCAAAGAAACAGATAAAATTGCAATTTTAGAAGATCTAGAAGTAAGTAATTTTATAGAGTTAAATTTGATCAGCAGACTCTAAAAGTATTACCATAACTTTACAATAGCAATAAAAATATTTTAAAATTCTGTCATGAAGAATATTTTACAACAGTAAATCTATAATTCTATGTTTAGTTTTAGAACTCAAAATATTATACCCCTCTGTATGTAATGAAAATGAAATTAAAGAAACTAATTTCTCTGATAAAGAAAAAAAAGGGGTAAATTTGGGCCTGAACTAACTTCTCTGGGAAGTTAAAAAAAAACCAAATTTGGGCCTAAACCGATGAGGTAAACAGTTTAAGGATCATCCGATAAAATTCGGTATAAAAAATACTACCGGAACTCCGGAAGAGGTATGAACGTGAAATTCCTACCACTCCAGGAGTTCCCACCGCATCGGCGTGTCAACGTGAAATTATATTCCAAAAGGTAAAATCGACCGTGGGTTATCTAGCTTATTTTTTTGTTCTATCTGGGTATCTTACTTTTATTTTATCCTAATGAAGTACTTTTTTTTTCTATTGAGCATTGTATTCAACTACTTTCCATTAAATTGATTGTTAAATTGGATAGAAAATGATGATATGACATTAAGCAATACTAAAATAAACTTAAAATGATAATTTCAGTCCTCAAAATATTTCAATTACTAATTCTAACCCTTTCACTTAAGCCAATTCTACTCCCCTAACGTTTTAATTTTCCATCTTTACTACAGCTATCTCACAAGCTACCCACCCAATCGCCACCGCCGACCACCCTCCAACCACCAGCCACCAGCCTAGTTGCCAACCACCCTCCAGCCGCCAACCTCATAATCGCCCTCCCGTCCCGTTCACCACCACCTCCCATGCTCCTCCGCTTGTCATTCTCCGATTTCCGATTTCAAACCTAGTAAATCAAGTGTCAAATCAAACCCGAGCCACAATCAAACCCAAGAAATCAAGTGTCGAATCAAACCCATAATTTCAAATTCAAAAAATGAAACGTTGAATTGAACCCAAAAATTTTGAGTGTGGGAAATCGGGAATCGGGAGAAGATCTACGCAGGTGACGTCTAAGACAATTTTCGGGCTTCGGCAGCAGGCTTGGGAAAGACAAGACCGACGAGGGATTTAGGGAAGGAGAGAATGAGGGATTCGAAGTAGGCATCTGATTAAAGGGAGATGGTCGGCATCCGATCGAGTCAATCTTGGGGAGAAGAGAGTTTGTCCTTAGGAGAGCGGCTGACGATGGGGTTGGCGAAGGGGTTGGGGGTTGGCAATTGGGTTAGTGGCTGAAGGGCGGTTAGCGGCGATTGGGGTGGAGGGTGGTCAGTGATGGTTGGGGAGGAGGCGGTCTGCGACAGCGAGTGGGAGAGGAGCTTTTGAGGGCTAGGGTTTTGGGGTAGAATTAATTTGGTGGAAGTCCAGGGGCCAGAATTAATAATTGAAAAAAATTTGAGCACTAAAGTCATTATTTTAAATTTATTTTTGTATTATTTAATGTCATGTCATTATTTTTCGTCAAACTTAACCTTGAAATTAACAAAAAATAACTAAATAAGACACGTAATAAAAAATAAGATATCTTTCTAGGACAAAATAAAAATAAGATACCTTAAAAAAAAAAAAAAAACTAGATGACCCCAAATAAATTTTACCCTTTCCCGAATCCCAATTCCAGTCCTTTTAGTTCCTAAACTAAAACCTAAGAACAAGCAGAAAAAAGGCGAGAGATCTACCCTCCAAATCAAACCATGAATTTCTTCAAGACTGTCTTCTCCGATGATCTCCAGCCCTCCGATCATCCCGCCGGAGGGGACTCCGATCCCAATCCCGATTCCGTTCTCGTTCACTCTCCCACTTCCAACCCCGAACCGGTTCCCAGCTCTGTATGGAGCTTCGGCGGGCTCATAAGAACCTTGGCGGACAAGTCCGAGTCGGTAATCGAATCTTACCGCCGCGACATCGAAGAGTTGGGATCCGGCTTGAAGAAAGAGACCGCCGTGATCCGGACCGTTGCTTCCCGCGCCGTTAATGAGTCCTTCGAGAAAGGTGCCTCCGTGGCGCAGGAGTCGTTGGAGTCTGTGGGTCAGGCAATCGACGATATCGGCAGCTCTGTCTGGAAATCCACGGCTGAAATCATATCTCAAGGTAGGGAAGTTCTCTTAGCACCGTCTGATCAAGATGAATCGGACTCTAATTCTAACCAGGATTTTAGTATCGGTAGTAGCAGTAACCAAAAACCCTATAGTCGGTTTGATATGCAAATCCATGCGATTCAGAGGGATGCAAATACTTACTGCTCTGAGCCGGAGGATATGGCGTCGTTTGAGAAGTGGAGATCTGGGTTTGATTTTGAAGACAATAGAGCTGAAATTGAGGGTTTAATGGGCGAGAGTTTGTTGATCAGAGAGATTTACGAGGAGGTTGTACCAGGTAAAGTCGACCACGCGACTTTCTGGTGGAGGTACTTGTATAAGCAGCATAAGCTGGAGGAGGCTGAGGCCGCCAGGACGAAGCTTATGCAACGGGCCATTTCTGGTGAGCAAGATGAGGATCTGCGTTGGGATTTTGACGAGGAAGATGTAGAGAGTGATGAATCTTTGTTGAAGAGAAATGCAGATGGAAATGAAGAGCTGGAGAAGAAAAATTCTGGTGATGATGTCGAGAGATTAACGAAGAACGACGAGTCCTCATGCAAGGACAGTGATGTTTCAGTAGTTTCGAGCCAGCCATCCATGCCAGGGGACGAAGATCTTGGGTGGGATGAGATCGAGGAGGTTGAAAGCAATGATGAAACCAGAGGGGAAACTGGTGGTAGCACAACCAAGGTGGATTTGCGCAAGCGATTGAGTGCGGCGGAAGAAGAGGAGGATTTAAGTTGGGAAATTGATGATGATGTTGATGAGCCTGTTGGTAAATCTTGATCCACAGCAATTCCTTCTAATCCTATTCACAGGTGTTGTTAATTGATGGATAATATTTACAGATTATTGTTTACTGGTAGTTCAAGAATTGTTTCATGATGGGTTATAAGGTGTAAATGTTAGATTCAGATACCAATTCACTGTGTTTTTCTTAACACTCATAATTTTCTAAATTGGATTAATAAATTCTACATAGTTTACTAATGCTCCACCTATTACTGGGTTTCACATTTCGCTTCATCTGAACTCCAAATACTTCTTGATGCGATTTTTATTTTTTTGGTTCTTTTGGCATTTATAGCGTCAGAAAGAAACATTTTGTGCTAGCTTTACTTTATGCTTATTTTCCGGAGGAGCTCGTCGAAGCACACTGCACACATGTTAGACCGTCTTGATTATTCATCTGAGGTCTTGGATGGGCTTCACATGGTTCCTTATGTTGTCTTTTTATCAGGGGATGTCTCTCTCTCGTGATGTCTCCTCATTGTCATTCTTATGCAGTGATCTTCTCATTAGTAACATTTTCGCGTCCATCTTTTAGCCTGTTTCGTACGTTTGCTGGGCATTTAGAGAACCAAAGTGGTCAGAGTTCTGGTATGTTTGGAACTCGAGGTCGTGGCTACTAATTTGTCCATGAAATGAAATGCTTGGTCCACCTGGCAAATTTTAACTTCGCCTTCAAAATGGGATAGAGATCCTATCTCAAAACTTTGCAACCAGTTCTCTTTTTGTTTTTTCCGGTAAGCACAACCAGTTCATTAAGTACTCATTCCGTATTAATTAACTTTTTACCTTTTTTAACTGGAAAAAATTCTTAACAGTGATATTTAAAAATTATAATCTTTAAATTTTTATTTTCATATAAAATATTAATATTTTTATAATAAATTTTTAAAAAAATAAAATTATAATAGTAAAAGGATCAATTTTTATAAAATAGAGAAAATATTAGTTTTAGTAGTGTATTATTTTTTTATATAAAGTGATTCTTTGAAAAAATTATTAATTTATTAAGATCCTTGCATGAATCTAAAAATTATATTATAATTATTTTTTTTTTTAAAAAACTAATATGTTACTTCCTTTGTCTCAAATTTTTTGAAATATTTACTTTTTAGTAATTAATCTATAATTTTTTATTTTTAATCTTTTAGTATATAAATAAAAAATATTTATATATAAATAATAAATAAAGACCTATGGCCTCTTAGTTTTTAAATATTTTTTTTAATAAACAATAATATAAATAAATTCAAATCAAACTATTCAAAAAAGTTAAATGTTTAAAAGAATATGAGACAGAGGAAGTATTATTTTTTAGATTTCTTAAAGTACAACATCAAAATTAATGTAATATGTTTACCTATGAAACAAATGGACTCTACCTACATTTATCAGATGCCAACGAATTCATAAAAACATCACAATTCACTGCCAACAGCACACCAACATACCAAATCCACCTGGAACTCCACCGTACAAGCAGAAGAAAATCAATAAACGAAAACGGGTGATGAAAGTTGAAACTTTCCGATTATCAATAAGCTTGTTTAACTCCTTAAGGTAATAGCAAGTCACAAATGTCTCAGCATCCAGACAGAAAGCACACGGGAAATAAGTAGCATACACACAATGATTCTTTTTCAGACTGCCATTCCATCTACTAATGGAATGACTTTTGGGAAGGCACGAGCTCATAAGACTACCGTGTACAACTAATTATCTGCTGATCTCAGCACCCGCAAAATGGAAAGAAACAGGTTCAGGATGTCCAGGTAGAGCCTAGCTGAGGCCAAAATATGCTCATCGTATGAGAAACGCTTAATCAGGTGATCAGTGTCATAGACTACGTAGCCACAGAAGATCAGAGCGCTAATCCCGCCATACACAGCAACATAAGTTGGCCCAATTGGGAAGAACATCTGTGTCAACAACAAAAAGATTTATATATGCATGAGCATTTGCATCTACTGAGATACTGAGATTGAAGCATCAATCTTCGAGGGTAAAAGACTGAGGTCTGGTACCTGGATTAGGCTTGTTACGAGGAGGATAACAAGGCTGGTGAATAAAATTGGTCCAAGGAAACTGAAGTCCTTCCCTTTCTTTGATGCCCAGAAGGTGTAACCAGTAAGAGATAAGACCACAGCAAAAGTCAGGATCAGAGCTTCCAGCACAACCCTTCCTGTAACATGCAGAGTTGAAATGAACAATCAGATAGAGACTGGCAGCTTATAACTGGCACTAGAACCATGAACAAGCTATCAAAACACAACCTAGAGTAGAAAAAGTAAATGAAGGAAGAAAGGTACTGACCATCTGTATTAGCACAGCTCATACCAACTGGGAGAGACAGTGACACAGTGAACAAGCCAAGGATAATCAAGTTCACAGGGTGTTTCTGGTGATACATATGCAGAGGCCACAACACTGCAAGAATTTTTGAGGTCATACTCAAGAAATCAGTAGAAAAACTTGAAGGAAAAGACGACTTGTATTTGTAGCAAATGTAGGCCAACCCTCAAACAGAACAAAATTCAAAAGGGGCCTATATCACTTAACATGGTTCAAAAACCGACAGATACAGAAACTAGAATTTCCACTTGTGATCATTCCCAAAATCACACTGAGATCATATGAAGCAGCATTATAACTACGAAATGTAATTTGCCTAGATTCTGCATCAAAGACCACATTCTGGATCTCAAATTGAAGGGTAGGGTTAAACACAAGTCTTTAGATCGTACAAGAATATATTTTCTCATGATTCCTACTTTGCATTAACATATGATCAATCAAAGCTAGAGGAAAGAACAGACAATCATAAGAATGTGGATAAATCAAGCAAGATCAAGAAAAGTCCACAGAAATCCCAAATCAGCAATCGCTGAATGAAAGCAAATAGAAGACAAAGCACCAATCATGTAAAACAAACAATAATCAAGAAAGAGGATTAGAGGAGGAGGGTGGAGAGACTCTTACAGATGAAGGGAAGGAAACATAAAAAGAGCAGAAGTCCGGAATTTCCCTGGAGTAGGCCGTTGACCGTAGAGGAGAAGACGACGGCGGCAGAAACGGCGATGGTGAGGAAGATCTGGGCGGCAAGAATGCCGTAGACCTTACGGATGAAACCCCATCGGAGCTGGTTCTCGACGGGGCTGAGACCCGGATAAAGGGTCTCGCCCGCCTCCAAATCGACCGCATCCGCCTTGCTGCTCACACGACTGTACCCGTACATATTTCTCTTGGATTTTCTCTGTGCTTTTCTCGGGTAAACGGAGCAAAACCTGTAGAACTGGCGTTGATTTATCCTCCGAAGTGGATTGGTATCGACGAAACTGTATGAGGGGAACAATTTTAGGGTCACGGAGGTGTTTCCTTCACGGAACAACAGCCAATGGAAGGAAGCGCCACGGTTGGCCCCACGCGTTTGGTTACCCAGACTTGTCTCTGCTTAGTTTTTTGATAAAACTCATAAATATCAAATTTATCACCAATATTTTGGGTAGAGAATGGATATGTTACTATAGTTTTTTTTTTCTCAATCTTTCATTAATGTTTTAAAATGAGCCAAATATGCCACTATGGGTTAGAAAATAACAGAAAATGGTAAAAATAATAAATTTTAAAATCTTGGGATTATTATGCATATTTAAAAAAACATCATAACCTTTGAAATTTTTGCCGAAAGAAGGTGTAATCTCTACTATCAGTGCTTCAACATTGTCGCTATTTCCATCACCAGTGCTCTAGCCCCGTCGTTGCCCTCCATTTATCTCTACTGTCTAATCTCCTTATTAGCATTCGAGAGAGAGAGAGAGAGAGAGTATAGTATTTGAAGTTTGTTAAAACTTGTATTATCACCCTAAATTTTCAAAATTTGTTATTTTTAACATTTTTCGTGAGCTTTTAATGTTTTTCGTTAGCTTTTTAATAGCTAGTAATATATTTATTCTTAATTTGAAACTTCAGTGGTATATCTGGCTTATTTTAAAATATTAATGGGAGATTGGGCAAAAAAAAAATTATAGTAGCATATCTACTCTCAATCTAAAATATTAGTGATAAATTTGATATTTCTGCCTTTGGTGAAAGGGAAATTTGCCGCTTAAGTTTACCTTTCAACTTGACCTAAATACCCTCTTACCCTTAAATTTTGTTAACTCGTACACTTTAGCTCTTTAACTATAACTTGAGTCGGCTCACTCATCAAACTTTGCAACTTGGGACACTTTACACCTCAATTGCTTAAATAAGTCTCATGCAATCACTTGACTAGTTTCATCATGGAAGTGGAGATTTTGATTCATAGATGACTGAAATGAAACAAAATAAAAATGAAACACTTAAAGGTGATTTTTACACATTAGAGCAACACAGCTAATGCCTCTCACAACAACTCGACCAGCCTTCGATACCCCCTGTAGTTGTTGCTGTACTCCACCACAGAAGCCACTATCCCAGTCCTAAACGCCACCTATTACTCCACAAGTTGATATCAAAATCACTCCACCACTATCCGATAATGATATACCATAATTTTTATGTTAGCAACAACAATTTTCCCTTTCTCTGACCCCACATTTTTATTCAGATGAATTACCTATAGATTTCTCAGTGACCCATCTTCAATTTGCTTGCTCTAGATCTTTCGAAGCACCTCCTTCACAAGTTACAACCTTCTCTCGTTTCAACTCACCAATTAATACACCATTTTTCTTCTAACCCCCATCAGTTGGAACGACCTTCAACCTCAGGCTAGAAATGGAAGAATTCGTGTCGGTCAAATTTAAAGACTGCTCTTAATAGCTAGACTAAAAATACTACCCGCATGCATCACTCAACTTACACTTGGGTCATCAAGAATAAATATAATCAGTTGCTTGAGCTCGACCTTGACAGTGAAAAGTAGCTATTGTTGTTGCTACTTAGGCCAGCCGCGGTGTTGGTTGGCTTGAGCTTATTTGAGGGTTGTCAGGAGCACATTGTAGATTGATGGGTCAATTCCAAGGCCAGAGCTTTGTGCCGTGGGAAGTCGCTCGTGGGCGACACTGAAGTAGAGCTCAGGAGCTCGACACTTAGTGGGCGAGACTGATTCAGGTTCAACTTGATGCAGGATTAGGCAGAGGAATGTGGATGAAAAGGTTAGAAGCGTGGCAGCGAGCAGCAATAGCATGTTCTTGCAGAAAAATAATCCGATGCTAATTGCTCTGTCAACAGAGCCAATGGTTGCTGGGGAAGCTGCGATGGCAATCTAACGTAATAATGTTTATGTGGGGTAAAATGCAACTTAGCTCCTTTTCCTTTGATTTATGATTCATTTCAATCCTCTTATAACTAAAAATATCATTTTTGAAACAGAACTTAGACTCGTGACTGTATGTGTCAACCTTTTGTCAGTCAACAGGGTAAAATGTCCCACTTTGCAAAGTTGAAGGAATGAGTCAACCAGATTTAGAGTTTGAGAAGTTACATGTTTTAGTTGAAAAAGTTTGAAGGGCAAAGGCCTCTAGGCCTTTTAGAATACATCACCCAATGAGGAGTAAATTACACTCACGACCCCTAACATTTAGTTATTGCACTATTTTGGACCCTATCCTATATTTTTTAGATAGGACATCCTTAACCTTCTAAAAATGTGCTATTTTAGACCTTTCATGGACGAAAACTGTTAATATGGATAAAAAACACCACTATGACATGTCAGTGTGAGCGATTTGCTATGGTGGCACAATTATCAATTGATGATGATGATGTGAAAAGCAAGAACAATAAAAAACAAAAACAATCAACTTCATCCTCAGCTTCAAACTGTTCCTTCGTTTCTCTGATGAAGATAAGGGTGACGACGATGATGGCACTAGCACTAGACCCTAATCTGCCATTTATAACCCAACACTCAAATGTTACTTAATTGTCCCACAAAGATCTTATAATCAAAGCAAGAGATTTGAAAAATTGGTAGTTGAAATCCTCAATAATTTGGAGTTGAATGGAATTTGCAACCTACATAAGCCAAGCAAGTAGAAGTCACAACCATGAGGGGTGGCTGAAGCAAAACCATTGTAGCTTTCCTCCACAGATTCCAACTAACTTAGCTCTCCTTCCTCTTTCCTCAACTTAAACTAGATCTCACTGGAGATGAACTCGGTTAGGCGATGAATGTGGTATGAGGGAGGATGAACCTAGAGCTAGAGGTGGTGAATTAGAAGAGGATGAATTGTTGGAGGTGGCAGATTGCTAGGGTGGTGAATTGCTAGAGGTGGCAAATCGAAGGATGAACTCAAATTGCTGGAGTTAGGCAAATTGTTGGAACGGCGGATTGCTAGAGGTGTAGGAAGGACAAACTCAGAGGACGAACTTAAGGGATTGTTAGAGGTGGTGAATCAACTATTCCAAGGAAGGATGGGGGGTGGATGAGGGGAGGAAGAGGCATGGTGGATAAGCCGAATGGGTGTTTAAAATTAAGTTGTACTTGGATAGAATGGATTTGTATCCCAAATTGGTTATCAAGAATAGGATGTAAATGCAAAGTTGTGCTACAGGGGCTAATTGGTAGGGGTGTCCTTTTATGTAGTTAGCTAATCTCAAGGGGATTTTTCTTGAATTGAAGCTAGCTATGTGCTAGTCTTTAGTTGTATTTTATTCTTATTTCATAATACAATTTTTTTATGGCTGTTCATATATATATATATATATATTTCAAAAAGTTTAAGGACTTCTGTAGAAAGCCTGGGAGTTTCATAATTGAACTATTAAAGTTGGAAAAACTTTAGGGACTGAAAGGTACATGGGTATGGTTCAAAACCTTATTGAAAGGGTACACACAATAGCATACATACAAAACTCTATTTGTAGTTATTTGATTCACTGTAAGAAATCAAAAGAAACCTCTTTAGAATTCTCACAACATCAACCACCTAACTACATGATAACAAATATAGTTTCATAAGTTTTTTGTACATTATTTCCTTATTACCCTAGTAGCTCGGGCAACAACAATCATCCTGATTAAGACAATAGTAGTTAGATCCTGCAAGCCCTTCTTCCGAACAAGCAACAAAGCAGTTGACAGGATTATGAGAACAACCTGGAACATTAACCTTAACTTCATTCGAACCACAACTTGAAGGCATTGTCGGCAGTGTTGGGTCGAAATCTGCCTCTGACTTGATTATTGTCACTGCCAATTGAAATATAGGTTTCTGAAAACACTATAAGTTTCATTTATTTGGTTCTATAGATGTGCTTCAATTACACTGAAATCGAAATCAGCTAAATTAGAATTTGATGGGTTTTTTTATTTGGAAAATTGAATCAAATGAATGCTTAACTAATTCTAATTTTTATACCAATCAACCTTCATATCGCCTACTAATGGAAGATTTTTTATACAAGAAATTTAAATCAAGTACTTTGAATTGAATAGTGAATTTCTCAACCAAATTAGGATGAAGGTTAAATCTCTATTATTGCATCAACTTCCTATAGCGTTTGATTAGAGATTATGACTACTGTAATGATCTTAAGTAAATCGACATGCAAAATTGTTGGAGTAATTACTAAAGGATTTTTTTAGGGAAAATACTTGATTAAATGGTCAATGATGACAATAAATTATAGCCTACCATTCAGCAAGCATTACCCCTAAACCACTAGGGGCTCCCACCAATCAATAATTCGTGATGACTGATTGTAATCATAGATTGTTAGCTAATGATGACTTTTGGTTTAGGGGGTGGTAGTTCTCTGCTGTAAGGGTATCTTTGACCAATGTGCTTTCCCATTAATGATCTAGGAGGCTCCTATCTCAAGTTTGCTTCTATAGGATGTGTATATCTCATTTTGCGTAATGTTTTTCTTTCTTATATCATCGAAACGAAAAACAAGAAAAATAAGAACTATTTTTGGGGGGGTTGTGTGGCACTTACTTGTGAGCAGTAGACCGATGAAAACTGCCTTTGCCACAGAACTGGCCATGTTGCTATAGGAACTCTCTTGATGGTAACTTGAAAAATTGATAGAAGAAAAAGGATTTTCCCCCTTTTTTGATTCACAAATCAATTACAAGTCAAGGTTCTAAAGAAGAAATGATGCCCAAACTATGTGAACATGAAATTTTTGATGCTCAGGTATGACCTCAAGTTCTCAAAATTGACTTATAAAGGAAAAAAGCCGTGCATCAATCAACAATTTTTCATTTGTACTTATTACGTGCTTAGCACTCTAAAACATTGAAAAACTCATAGCAATATGGTAATAATCGCCAATCCTAACGAAGAGCTTGTCTTATATGCCATTAGCTGTGGTAATCTCATATTGAGATGTTCAATCAACATTTTCCATATGTATTTATTATGTGCTTAGCACTTTAAGACAACAACAAACTTATAGTAGTATGGTAATAATCGCCAAGCCGAACCAGGAGCTTGTCTTATTTGTAATTAGGGGTGATAATCTCATATTAAGCTGTTCAATCAACATTTTTCATTTGTATTTATTATGTGCTTAGCACTCTAAACATTGACAAACTCATGCAATGTGGTAATAATTGCCAAGCCTATTGGGGAACTTTTCTTATATGCAATTAGGGATGATAATGAACTAAGCTCATATTGAGTTGTTCAAGATCACGCTCAATTATCATTATCGAATCGAGTATATTGAACTTTGAGTATGAGCTCGGGCTAAAGTTTATATTCGAATTCTTATTAAACCAAGCTTGGGTTAGATACTACTCGATTCGATATCAAGCCTATCAAGCCCTACATAAAATCAAAATAGATATATTTAATTGTTAATTAAAGACTTTAAGTGTAATTTATAATAACTAAATATGTTATTTTAGGACTTAATTGGATTGACCTGCTACTATTTTCTTTATTTTTTTCTTTATAACGTTTAACAAGTTTTTCTAACCGAGCTTGCAATCTAGCATGCCTAATCAAACTCTACCTTAGTTAATATATTAAACCTATTAAATTCTTGAGCCGTTGAGCCAAGATCTAGTTATGTTGGGCTCATTTGGCTCGAACTTACTCCAAAATCAAATGAGCTCTTGAGCTAAGCTTGTTCAGCTTGCCTCAGCACCACCCTTATATGCAATGTTTTCACATCACACACTGTGGCGGACAATTTTTCATTATTAAAATGCTATTTATATTAGACATCTTGAAGCACTTATGTGACATAATTTAAATTAAAATTTAAAACATTAATGTTAGAGAGTGTAAAAAAGCCATATTTAGGGTGCAAAGTGTAGGTTTCTAATGGAATATAGTAAACTATAATTTCACGCAAACTTAGTTGGCATCCATAATTTAAAATTTATTTAATCTATCGCCATCTCGTAGTTTTCATGCCATTGTCATCTTCTAACATTTTTGTCCTATAATATTTGTTCATTTTCACCACTCAAAAAAATTAACTAATAAATGAAAAGAGCGATCTGACACTCAACATTTTCATTTGTGTTTATTCTTCATGCTTCACTTGAAAAAATCAGCAAACCCGTAGCTGTGTGGTAATAAACCAACTCAAATGAGGGGCTCCCCTTATAATTGATGTTTGGGCGAATAACAAAGAACCCCCCTGATGTTTGGTGAAAATACACTTTGTCTCATTCTGTTTGAAAATTCTACAGTTTGCCCCCTCAGTTGTTACCTCTATCCATTTTTCCGTTACCATGGTGGGCTCCACCCAATTTTGCAAACTCAAACCCAAATATACCCTTGGGCCCTGGCTATTCTCTCTTCATCTTTATAAGTAGCTTGCTAGGATACTACTTTGTAAGAAAAAGGTCATCTAGAAAAAGTCCTCAAGATTTAAGTGAAATTATTTTCTTCATTGGTTAAAAACATATACTTTACTTGTTGAAGCCGTATTGCTAGTGAAACCAATCAAGGAAAACCCCCCTGATATTTGGATAAAGATACATTTTCTCAACTCAATTTAAGAACCTATATTTTATCCCTTGAAGTTATATATCATTGGTACCAACAAGAAAAGAAACTATTTTATATTTATTAAATAAAAGAAAATTTAATAGTTGAAATTATTCATTTTCTATCAAATTATTATTAGCAATTTTAATTTTATTGGTAGGCAACATTTAATTAGATAACTTAAATTAAAATTTCAAATGTTGGACAACAATAACAAATATAGAAAATGCCTATATACAAAACACAAAATTTAGGTTTTCTAATGACCTAGAACCCTACTGGCATCAGGGGTAAACACTCTCATCATTTTGCCAGTTTGGTAAACTAGGGAATAACAACCAAGACCATGATTGTTGCTTTCGGAAAATTAAGATATTTAAAATGTAGGACTGGGCAGTACACTTAGGCTCATAATCCAGAGAGCCTTTCACCTCAAGCGGACACTACATCCACCCTAAATTCATGAGTTCGAAGCCTCTTAGTGAGCAAGTAAGAGAGGAGTCGAACTTGAGAACTCATATTTGAGGAGGCAATACCTTTATCATTTCATCGGTGCCCCTAGTGATGCAAAATTTAAGTTTTTAAAATAGAAGACGATGGATTCTTACCATTTCAACTAGAGTTTGAGGTCTTTACAACATCTGTAAATTGATAGAGTGTTTGGGACACCGAGCCTGGAGTCTTGAGTTCTAATCCCCTCCCCCTTCCCCCCTCCCCCAATCCAACAAATGCTTTCAGTGTTGTTTTGGTTACCTTTGAAGGTTTCAAACACTTATCAGATACCTCCCCACACACTATAGCCCTATAAAATTAATTCTGAGTAATAAAAAAACTAGCATTTGGACTTTCCTAAAATTTATTTGGAAAAAAAGGAAAAAAAAAACTCTTCAAGGTTACAGTTAACAAAAGTGTATGTTGCGGTGCGCACATGAAATACAAGCATCCTATGTCGTTATCTCAAACTAACTCATTAAAATGCTCATGCTTGATGATCTTGTTGTCTAACTTTCCTTGGGAAAATTTCAGAAATCTGTTTTGATTTGGTTAATCTATGCTCTACACTTTTTTTTTTAAACCTACATTTTAACTTCTACTTTCTTTGTACTATCTAATAATAATTTTTGAAACCTTAATTTAATTTAATCTTTTGGTAAAACATATTCTAATAATTTTAAAAATATCTTTTCATAATTAAATGAGATTTAAAAAATACTGATTTTCATTTACCAGGAGAAAAATTCATTCTAGTTATGAAAAATTGATAATTTAAATTATTTATTAACTGTTAAAAAATATTAAAAAGATTAAAATTACTGAAAGATGATTATTATAATTTAAATTTCAAAAATCATTATCAACCAATATAAAAAAAGGGTAAAAAGTAAATTTTTTAAAAAATAATGATTTCTGGCAAAACAGAGGTGAAACAGAAGTACATAATAGTTAGCCATAAAAGCCCAGAACTTGGACAACTCATCACACCAAATACTGGCCACAACCTTTGAAACCCCAACTTCCAATGGAAGGCGGATTGGCCAGCTTTCTAGCCAAACAGAGGTGAAATAAAATAGCTACCTAAATATACCATGGTCCTCTCTCTTTGTCTTTCTCTTCTTCAAGGCATTATCTTTCGCAATTTGGCTTCTTTATCCCTTACTCTTCTTTCTCTGGGTTAAAGATTATTTTTTTCTGGAGATTGTGGAAGGTTCTGATTCATGTTTTGTGATTGTGTTTTTTTCATTAAATCTGTTCCTTGGAGATGGAAAGAGGTTGACGCAGATGATGATTTTAAGGCAGAGTTTTTTTGTCCCCTCTGTGCTGAGGATTTCGACATTGTTGGACCCTGTCGCAATATCGAGGAAGGACGGAAGCGCTCTAAACACAATGGATTATTTTGGACTGTCTATATGTGGGTCCCAACATCCCAATGTCTGTCCAAACAGAAGTTAAGGTAAAGGGGGGGAAACTGTCTAATTCCCAACTAGAAGGAAGCAAAGTGTGATATGGGCCAAACCTCAGGGTGCAAAATGTAATTCACCCTCAATGCTTTAACATGACATTGGACTGGGTGACGATGTTTCTAATGAGAACAGGCCTTGTAGTATTCCTTAATTAGTTTGTCATCCTCTTACATTTTTGTTTCTTAACCAGCTGCCTATTTATCTGATTAAATGATCGTAACGGACAATCTCATATACTCCTCATACACATATGCACTATTGAATGAGACAACGACAAGAAAGCTGAACCATCTACACCAACCTAAACGAAGGTAAACAAGCAGCTTAAGTTTAAAGTTTGTCTTATACAAATAATTAAAGCCAAACAAATCATCTTGCGTGCCCCGTCTGCACTGGTTGTACCACTTCCATCAAACTCTAGGAATCGGAGTTCAAAGTTCCTAGCTATAGCCATATATGGTTGTCCAATACTATAACACAACAACATAACAAAAATGCTAATGTACTACTAATTAAATTCAACTGGGTTCCTGCACACAATTTTATCCTCAATTATTATATATACAGCATGTTATTTTGTAACATATAATTTTGTCAATTTTTGTGCTAAATTACACCGTTTCTACATAAATTATAAGCAAATTATAAAATTGACCTTTATGTAACGAACATTAAAAGTATGTCCTTAGAATACTTTTTTTTTTCAAAATTGACTTTCCACCTATATACTTGTATTAAGTGTCAACTGATTAATATAAAACTTTATATTTCACATATACAAGATAATTTTTCTAAATCATATTAAATTAGAATAATTTTTCTTGAAAACCTATTTTATACAACTAGCTATTATCACTATATTAAATATTCATATATTAAATATCTTATACAATAGTAAGTAGATTTTGAAAATATCTTATACAATAGTAACTAGCTATTATCACTTTTGGAAAAATTTCTCTATTTATCTAATTTTATTCAGCCATTGTTTCATTTCAAATTGTTTATATTTGTCAATTTCACTTTTGCAAAAAAAATTTCTAATTTTGTTCTTAAATTGTTTCACTCCTCTAAAAATTTCCCTAAATAGATGTTGGTAGATAAAAGGGCAATCATGTAACGGATGGTTACTTTATGCATATATTTGGTTATGTTTGTTACTTCATGGACAAATTTGTAATATGAGGAATAGTTTAAGAAAAAATAATGAAATTTAACCCCCATTTTTGTATGTTTATGTTTGGTTAATACATTATCTCAATCCCAAGTCATGCTGTTAACATTTACCTATAAGATACACAACAAAACATAATTAATGAGGAGACGGCAAATGTTGAGGTTGTATATCATCCACCGCATGTATGTTCACTCAATTTAACATTATTGACTTAATATCCATTTATATAATTTGTCTAACTATGGGGTACATTATCTTGTACTATACATTTATCTAGTTTTATTATGAATTTAACTAGGATTAAAATCATCTTATTTAGATTTAAGATACAATTGCTTTGTTCTAACTGTATCTCTACTTCTAAGATGCATTTGTCTAATTCTGAGATAACATGTTTGTTTTTTACATGTATTTGTCTAAGGCTAAAACCATTTTGTCCAGATCTTAGTTTCCATATGTCTATCTCTAAGATACATGTGTCTAGTGTTCATGATAAGTATTTGTCTAGAATTGAAATCTTATAGCCAATGATGCTACCAACAAAATCGAGTAGGCCGACCTCCAAGCTACTAGGTGATGTGAACTAGGAACCTGTGCAAAAGACACCATTAGGGCCCCGGATGGCGTTTCTAAAGGGAACCCTCTGATGATTATGTTAGCTCTTTGGTAATGTTTGAAGTAGCCATGAAAGTAGGGTTTTTGAATGCACTTTAGGTGTGTTGTGGTGGTTTCTTTTTATGGAGCCAAATGTGATACGTTTGTGTTAGTTTTACTTTGATTGTATGTTTAGTTTTGATGTGCATTTCTCTGGAACTATCGTTATCTTTAACGGCCTTTATTAATGGTTGAATTAACAGATCGATGTGAGATAAGGCTGAAATGTTTATGGTCGAGCTGCACAGAGATTGTTCAATTTAACCCTTCTTGTCTTCATTCTATTTATTTTCCTCAATGGCATAGCCAAGTATAACATGAATGACCATGATCCCCATCAAAGAAAAGAATTTAACACAACAACAAAACAGTGCAATTGCTACATCTTTCATTACAAAAGAGGAAAATAAGCCCTTTAGTTTAAAGATTGACATTCAATTGTTCTCTTATGTCTATTAATTTTTTATTGCTTTATATAAAAACCAATTGAAAAAGATGAATGTGTGTGTGTATGTGTTATGGTTTCAAAGCTAAGGCCAATATATTCACTATTAAAAAAACTAGCTTTTCCAACAGGTAAATTAATAACGGTTTGATCATTGGTAATTAACAATGCTTTATGTTGGTAACTGAGGCATTGGTAATTACCAACACGTCAGCTCATTGGTAAATGTTATATATCATATTATTATTATTATTATTATTATTTAAAATATGTATTATCATTGTAGTGAAATTTTGAAACCACTATTCCGCAAATGCACGGTGCACGTGTAGATGGGGTGAGTGAATATCGTTCCCACGAGGATTGATTAAATTGATTACCAAGTACCACTACTCAAAGTAAACTTTAGCTAAATAATCAAAGTTGGATGGAAATGTAGGCAACTTAAACAAATGACTAAACTTAGCTAAATGGAATACTATTAACCTAGAATGCAAGTATGCAATGTAAATTTGTGATTTTATCAAATTATGAAAGGGCACTTCCTATGGGTTCACTACTTGTCTCGGTTAGTTGGTGAACTTAGGTAAGTAAGTTAATCTCCAATGTATGTCGGTAAAGTTACTCAATTGAATTCTTACTTTTTCAAGTGAAAGAATTAATCTCTCTAATCTAAACCTAATAAGGATTTCCATCCAATTACAAGCTTAGAAAGAGGCATTAGAGCTCAATTTACCTTTACCTAATGACTTAGACTAATTTCCCAACAAGCCATAGCCATTAAATTCTTCTCCTAGGTCCAATAGCTTTTAATCTTTTCCAAGAGTTTATAGGCAATTTATAGTACAACTAATTGTGCCCATCAATTAGCTAACACAACATTAAGCTCAAGAGAAGAATAAACATACATTTAGTAGAAAACCAACATCACATAACCATAAATTCATCCAACATAATCAATCTAAGTAGCTACATCCATAGAAAGTGCTAAGAAAAACTACTCCATAATCAAACTAAACATAAACATAAAAATACATAAAAGAGCATCTATGTCTAAATACAAAATAAAAGAAGAAAGGAAGGAACCCAATAAACTCTAGGTGCTTGATTCCTCAAGGCTTCAACAAGTCTTCAAGTTCTCCAAGCCTTCTCCAAGCAAGAATTTATAAATGCTCCCAAGGAAGATGAAGAAATGTAAGAAACGGTAATGAAAAACCTAAGTCTAAGATGAGAAGATAAAAATGAAGAGTGTGTTTTTCTTGCTAGGTTCCAGGTTCTTCAACTCTTGAAGGTGTCCCTTTCACTCACCAAACCATTTGGATAGAAATTATTGGCCAATAGCAAGCTTGAGTTCAAATTTGAGGTAGGGGACCACTTTCCCGGGTGACTGGCGCCTAGGCCTCAGGAAGGGGTGCCTGGGCGCTTAGGCTTCCAGGCTCGAAGGTTCTCTGGCGCCTCCAGGCTCGCAGGTGTCTGGGGCTTAGGCCTCAAGTGGCGCTTAGGCCTCCAGGGTGCGTTTTTTAGGCAATGAGCTTTTGTATTGTTGTGCCTAGGCCTCGCTCCTGGGGCCTAGGCCTCACAGTTATAATTTTCGTTGACTTTTGCGTTCCTATTTTTCGTTCCGCTCGTCCCGGTGCCATTCCAATGCTATGGTCTGCTTCTCTAACCTACAAAGTGAAGGATCAAAGCAAGAATCGACCAAAAATATTGAGTGGTAAGGTAGAAAATTGTGGTCAAAGTTGACAAAGAATCAACATGTTTGACCACAAAATTAACATTTATCAATCATACACATAAATAATAATAATAATAATAATACAACGTATCATATATAAGAAAATGTACTTAAAAAATATCATATATATACATTAAATACATCATAAATACATACATTAAATAATGTATCATATTTATATATTTTAATAATAATAATAATAATAATAATAATAATAATAATAATGTATATTTATATTTATATTTTTATATATATTCATATTGATATTGTCAATTATATAATTTTTATATTTAAATATATACATGTTTATATATATGCGCACGAGCGCACGCACACACACGCACACACAATTTATAATGTGTCTGAACAAATATATGAACATATTTTTATAGTGAAATTAAAATTTATTGTTTTAATGTGTATAATGAGTATCAAACCGATTAATTAACTAATTATTATGTTTGGAAGTAAATGGGTTAAATTTTGTTAATTGAAGAATTAATGAAAATAAATTTTCTTAGTTTATAACTCTTTAGTTGTAATAAGTCTTTAAGTGTTTCTATAAAATACTATCAATTATATGATACTTTAAAGATAACAAAAACACACATGAAACTAAATAAATTTAACCTAAACATGGACTAAAATAACAAAAATAATAATAATAAGTATATATATATAAATAATAACTATATATATACAATTTATAATATGTATTACTGCACTCTAGCAGTTGTAACCCAAGTATAGGTTGTCACAAGTAATAAAATCTCGGGAGTCCGAGTATCGAACCACATGGAAGTAAATTAAGAAATATAAATTACAAAAGTGAAAGAAGATTTTTGTAAAATATGTGAACAAGTGTTGATTAAAAATTTAAATTCAAATAAAATAGCTAAGGTTAGGGGATATACTTTTAGTATATCGGTTATGATTAATTTTAGCCCATCTTACCATTCAATTGAGATCCACACATAAAAGAGGTTCTAATTGGGGAATTTAGTTAGTATTAATTTTCATTGATCTTAAAACGCCAATACTTATTAATAGGTTCAATTATCCATCATGCTAACCTTTGTCGACAATAACTCAATATTCCAATATAGGCGGCAGAGCTATGTTCTACAGAGGAAATTAAGCAGCTTTTGTGCCAATGATTGACTATAAAGAATCAAGACTCTCACTTAATAAAGAGAGAAGTTAAATAGATTACGGAAGAAAATATCGTTAACGTTATGATTCATTCAAATCAATCATAACCTCTATACCAAAAGCTTCACCATTTCACCTTAGTAAAAGAAAGATTAGTTAGTCATGATAAAAGTAAATAACATATAAAAATAGAAAATGAGCATGAATTGGAAGATCAAAGGAAGCACAAGAAGAAGAACGAGAAAACACTTGGACAGAGTTTCGGTATTGAAAACTAGAACAAAACTAAAGAAAAAATGCCAAAGATGATATAGGAACATAAATGAGGCCTAAGAAATGGCATGAATTCCCCCCCCCCAAGGTGCCTATTTATATAATTTTTGGGGTGGGCGAAATGGTAAAATGTAGGTAAATACAAATCAACAAAAGAAGGCTGCAAATTCTTTTAATTTTTTGACCATTGTAGACATCGAATCAACTTTTTCTCAAAACACAGAACTTGTAGGTATCTTCTTTAGCTTCAAATTGATAGTTTGCTCATTCAAATCGGACATATGTAGCTCAAGTTATGATTTTTCTACTGAAACTACTCTTTAGCACACGAAAGAACGAATGGTCTCATCTATAATCATATTTTGGTAATAAAAATGATCAAACTAGCTCGTAGAATTAAGCAGAGTGAAGATCTATATGTTGGCTTTCATATGAATTTGGAATCACTCAGTTCCGATGTCTACAGCTCCAAATATGATTTTTCTCGTGAAGGGTCGCCAAGTGGTGATTTTACCTACATAAAAAAATAATTATTTAATATATATATTTTAATATTAATGAATAGTGAACCACATATGTACAGTAAATACGCATATAAACAGTAAGTCTATGAATAATAATTGTGAATAGTAAAAACGTGTGTGAATAGTAAAAATGCGTGAATAGTAACCCAGTGAAAAAATGTTTAGAATATAGAAATTAATCATACTCAAAATATATAATGATGATTTAAACCTTTAATTGTAATATACTTATGAGTATTCATCATGTATGAACATATATATGAACAATATATATGAACATATTTTCATAGTGAAATTAAAATTTATGGTTTTAATGTATATAATAAACTAATTATCATTTACAATTCATATAAAAACTCATAACTCTAACCTAGCTATATAAAAACCCTAACTATCACTCTCTTATTTCCACTCCCCCTTCTCTACCGTTTCTCGCCTCTTAGTCTCATCGCCCTAGTCTCTCACCCTTTCTTCCCTCTTTGTAGAAATCCTACTGCCTAGCACCCTCTTCCCTGCCACTGATCATCCTCCGTCCATCGATCTCCCTCCTCTCATTGCCTCGTTGCCTCATCGCCTCCTCACCGCTGCCTTGCCGCCTCCCCTCCTTGCCTTGCCTCGCTGCCCCTACTCCCTGATTTCAGTTTTGATCTTGCGTTGATTCGGTTATTTTTGTGAATTTGTAGCTTTTGGTTATTTGATTTTGTAGATATGTTGTTTGATTGTTCATTTGGTTTTCATTTTCTAAATTTTTTTGTTAATATTGTGTTTGGCTTTTGAATTTATTATAACTTTTGGAACTTTTTTGTATTTTAAATTAAGTATATAATTTAGGACAATTTTTTAAGAAATTCAATCATTTCTTAAATTTTGTGAATTCTGTAGTTATTTTTTATGATATTTTAAATTTTTCAAGTTTCAAATTTATTCTGATTTTTTGAATTTTTTTTATTAATTTTAAATTTTTTTATTAATTTCAGTAAGTCCTTATGAATTTCAATATTTTTTTTTTTCAATTTTGTGAATTTTGGTTTTTGAATTTTTATTTAGTATAATGTATAATTTTAATATTAATTACTTTAGTTTTTTCTTTTTCTTAAAAATAAAATTTCAATTTCGAACAGCTTTTCGTTGGTACCAACCTATGAACCATAGTCAATTTTTACCTAACTCAACCTAACCCAACCTAATAGTGATGGTTCGGGTTGGATTTCCATTTTACCAAATTCATGCTCACCCTTAGTTTTAAGATGTTACAGTTTTCCTTTTTATATGCTCATCATTCTTATAAGGTCAGTATCAAGTTAAATGTTTGAAGCAATCTTTAGGTTCTCTTACACGCTCCGCAAATAACTTCTCCATTGAAATTTGCAAACCTAGTGCACGATTCATATACACAACGTCTTAGTTGTCCTTGTCCGTTGCCTTTGAGGTTGTGGGTAGAATCTAATATCATTTATTATAATCTAAGTCTAAAACCAGTTTAAACAATATCTACTCATAACAAACATATGGGAATTCTTTGAAGAAAGATATTATAGCTGCTCAAGTTATGGAGTTTAAAACCTTATATCTAGATAAAATCTCACATCCTCTTTTGTTTGAGATTTGGGTGCTTAGGTTGAGTTTAATACCAACTGATGCAACATTTTCTCATCAGAGGATGAGAGGGACAAGGAAGACTATATGAAAAATTTAATGTTTAGAATTGTTAACAGGAAAGATTAGAAGACTAGAAGTGCTATTTTAAGATTTGTCTTAATGTTAATTTATGCCATACCGGCATTATTCATGTTAATGCTGAAATTGAATGATGGGACTATATTAGGATACTATATATGAGGTAAAATATTTTAATATTACAACTTTAATATAGGGTACCTATTTAAGACACAAAAACATGTTGGTGACACCACCAATGAAATTTACCAAAAAAATCATAAACATGTGAAGTTCTATCATTTGGGATAGCAAAAATAAAATAAATTAGAATAAATTATATTTTAAAGCATCAATATAAAACCAACTGATGCAGCATTTTCTCATTAGAGGGGGAACAGTTGGAGCAGATTGGAGGAGGGAACAGTCGAAGCATATTGGAGGATGTAGGTGACTAGGTCAGTGGATATGAGCAAATCCAGCCTTTCTTCCGCAACCGCCATTGACCAGCCTCAGGGGATAGAAAGCCAAAAAAGTAAGCACCAAATGGTGGTAACGCCGTCGAAAGGGATGAGACGTTGATGGTGGTGGATGGGTCGATGCAGATGGAGTTTGCAGGATGGGAAGAGGAGGAACGAATAGATCCGACCTTCCTTCCAAGAACGTCAGCGAGCAACAAATAGCCAAGCGAATGTGTCCTTCCTTACTACACGGCACCGGACGACATCGAGCAAATTGTACAGAGAAACCAGAAAAATTCAAATGAACAGAGAAGATTGGTATGGAGAAGCTTGAGGAGAGAAGGGCCCGGGAAAACCAAAAATCAATGGGAGTAAAACCAAATATGTACAGACAGAGAAGATTTGGTCAGGAACGGGCCAAAAGCCGGATCCGGCCAATGGAGAATGAGGCAGATGGGGCTTTTGTTTGGGCCAGAAAGCAATATTTTTGGGGAAAGGAAAGGTAAGATATACTGGGGAGGCATATCTCGAAGAGTAATTTAGAGCCACTGCCATAGAAGATTTAGAAGTTTAAGGTTTAGAATTATTACTTTAAAATTTATTTTAATGTTAATTTTAGTCATATCAATGATTTCAATTTGGTTTAATACAGAAATTGATAAAAACAAATTAATTTGAAAGCACAATATGAAGTAAGAGACTTTAATAGAATAATTTTAAACTTAAATACTCATTTAAAACATGAAAATAAACTACGTAACTGCATATGGAATTAGCCTCTTTTTTTTTCAAACACAACCACCATTATATATTATACTATATTCTAAAGAAAAATGGATTTTATTGTTTATCTACAGTAGATAAAAAGTACATCATTTTTTTGGGGGGCTTTTGTCCTTTTCTCTTTTTGCCCTTTTTCAGATGCGATTTACTTTTTTATTAATTTGATCATCTTTTAGCAAGACGCTCATCTTTGTGAGGGCCAATGTTGTAATTTTCCTGGTTTTAAGTCTCCTTCACGTTTATTTCGGTAAAAAGACATTTTCAGTCCCCAATTTATTAAGTTTTCCATTCTAGGCCCTAAGTTACATCCGTGTTACATTTTGATCCCTAAATTTTATAACTATTTAATTAGATCTTCTATTTGCTCTTTTGATCCCTAATTTTTTTTTGTTGTTTTATGTACTATCTTCTAAAGTAAGACATTGGTGATCATAATTTATTTATTTTTTAATTAAACTATTTTTTATCTTTATTAAGTCAATTATTTCTCTATTTGTATTTATAAAACAAAAAAAACTAGGGTTGTATTTAAAAAAATCATAAAATTATAATGATTAATATAAACACATCTTCATTTAGCTATTCTGTGTATTTACAATTATCTATACTTGAATTTTTTTTTAATGTCAAAGTATATCTTATCTTTTTATATTGTTCCATCAATGACTTGCGTTATTACACGGGTCTCCACATACCTTACTTTTAGAAGAGACCAGTGTTTGTACTATTAATCTATGGTGAATTTCATTATACATTAACAGTGCCTTTTTTTTTCCCTTTTCTTGGATGCTATTAGCTCTTTTTTTTTTTCAATTTGATCATCTTTTGATGAGGCACTCGCCTCTTTGAAACATGTGTTTCAATTTTTCATTTTTAGTCTGTTTCATGTTTTATTTTGGTTAAAACTCGATTTCAATCCTTGAATTTTCACTCTTTCTAAAGTTAGTCCCCAAGTTCTTTCCATGTTCCATTTTGGTCCCCAAATTTAATAAATATTAAACTAGATTTTTTCTATTTATTGTCTTGGTCACTAAACTATTTTGTTGTTTTTTATATCCTATCTTTTAAACTAAGACATTAGTCACCATAATTTATTTATTTTTTCATTAAATTATTTTTTGAATTTATTAAATCAATTATTAAACCTTTAATACATAAAATTTTTCCAGTTTTTATCTTGGTCCAAACTTTTTTTTATTATCTTTCTTTATTATTGTTTTCTGAAATGAAACTTTAATCATTATAATTTGCCTACTTTTAACTATGGTTATGGTTGATTTGGCTTAAGTCAATTTTTTTTCTCTTCCTTTTGTTTTTATTAATTTTATAGTTAAACCATTAATTGATTGACATAAGTTAAGTACAGGTTTATATTTCAATCATTTTATCATTATTGATTATTGAATTTTGCTACATAAATTATTTACTTTAAGGTTTATAGTTTACTAAAATAATTTGGTCAATAACTGCTTAAATTTAAAGTAAAATTTTCTAGATAATTTTTTTATTGATATTAAAAATTAGAGTTTGAATTAATTGGAGATGAAAAATTTTAGTAAATTTTTTTAATAACAAAGAAAATATGTATTGACCCAAAGCACACATAATATTTTGTTTCACAATACTATATTTTGATCATAAATAATCATTTTAATGATAGGAATATAATATAAAGAGAACCCAACTCAAAATTAAAATAAAGTAAAATTTTAGTTGATTAATGTGAATTTATGGGTTAAAATTTTTTAATTACTTATAATAAAAATTTATTTTATTATAAAATTTATCAAATTAAGTCTCCGCAACAGTGTGCGGGTCATCAAAACCTTGTACATACTAAAAAAGAGTTGCAAACTATTGCAAATGAACAGTGCCCATCCTAGCCTAAGTATATGCCAAGAACAGAAAAATGGTAAAAGTTCAAATATTGCACTCAGCTACAAATGAACAATACCCAACCTAGCTTACTACAAGAGAAAAGCATATTTGTCAGTCACTAACTACGACTAACCAGCGATTGAATCGTTCAGTAGCAAAATCATTAGTCGCTGGTTGTTAGAGACCGACTAGCAACTAAAATTCACAATTAAATAAATTAGTTGCTAGAATTTTAAACTTTATTAAAATAACAACTAAAAGTTCAGTCGCTAATACATTTAATTCAGTCGCTAAGCCTATCTTTTCAATCATTAATTATTAGACTAAATTCAAGTTTAAGTTATGATTTTTGAATTAATGATATATTTTATATAACATTATGTATATTTTAATTATATATATAAGTATAAATATATTATTACAACTAAAACATCTCCATCATCTTCATCTTCCAAATTTTCCACTTTACCCATGGTATCAACTATTGAAAAAGAAGTATAATCTCATTGTGTAACTACTTTACCGACTGCGTTAAGATCAACGACAACTTTGATTCTCTCAACGGCGGCACTTTTGGGACAACTGTGCGGCAGGGCTAGGGCGGCGAGGGTAGCGATGATTCCTGGAGGTGCAAATGGAACTCATTGGTGGCACCCTAAGGTTGATTGAAACAATGAAAGAAATAGATAAGAAATAAGGAGAAACAATGAGAGAAACAGAGAAGGAAGAAGGAAAAACAATAAGAAAAAAAAGGGAAAAATAGGCTGAAGCTAAATGTTTTAATTTGATTTAGCGACTAAAACAACTGAAGCAAATTAGTGATTGAATAACGATTGATTTTAAAAAAAATATTATAAAATATGCGACTGACTAACGGCTAAAACTAGCAACTAAATATTTTAGTAGCTAGTCAATTACAATAATTTTCATGGCTCACAAGCTAGTGATTGATTGGTGACTGAACTAACTAGCGACTAAATTTTTAGTCGCTAGTTTCAATCACTCCATCACTCACCTCTTATTAAGATAAAAAATGGTAGAATGTTGAAATTGGTCCTTAAGATCGCCCTTTGATCTTTTGATCCTCACACTTTCCTATTTGACCACTGACTCTGTGAATTCACAATTCTTTATCTTTTCAGCTCCCAAACTTTGTTTGCTCATGATTGGCAACTGAACAATGAATTATCACAGCAACGCCCGACCAATGCACCTAGTATACTAAAATGAGCAAATAACTAATAACAGCCCATATGTAATGGATTATTTAGTGCACAAATATCACATTCACATAAGAAATTTGAAACTATGACTCAACAATATTAAAAGTAAAAAAATGATTGATTAGATCTCATTTGTTAGCATTGTCAATACACACACACACACACACACACACACAGTGGTGATTGCAAAAAAATTTTCTTATAAAGGCAAAGTGAGAGCTATAATTTGTATATTATCAACAAGTACACACATCGACTAGTAAGTATAATAAGTTCGATACATCCTAGGTCTATGACCCTTCGTTACAACAGTGACTAGCGAGGCTTGGGTGAATAACAAACAATGAAGAGTGTAACTGTTATCCATACTGAGGCAACTCGATTCTCATCTCCCCCTGAGGCATTTCTCCCACTCTCATGATCCTCTACAATGTTCAACATGTAGTGTCTAATTAAGAAATAACAATTGGGGCTAGAATTTAGGGAATACGAATGAGAGAATCAAGAGAAAGTGGGTAGTTGGTTGATTAAAAGTCAATTCTTAAGATTTTACTAGTTAATCAACAAATAAAGGTAAAATGATAGGATAAGGACTATATTAATGTACATATTACTCATACATCCTAAAATTTTTAAAATTTAAAGAGTTTGTTGGGGCATTTGTAGGTGAAAATAACATATGAGGACCTATTCTTTAAACATGTGTACAAAGGTGGCAAAAGGTTTACAAAGTTTTAGTGAGGGCAATTGACCCAATGCCCCCATTGAGGAGCCACCGCTTTTTGTGTATGTGTGTGTGTTGTTGTTGTTGTTGAAAATCTTGTTTCTATTTCATTTTTTTTAATGTTTTAAAGTTAGAAAATAATAGTTGAGTATGTTTTTTTAGGCTGATAAGGCAACCTCTGTACGTTGTCCTGAATCTCCCCCCATGCCTTCGCGCGCATCCTTGGTTTTTGTGTGCAAACCTTCAAATGCATAAAGCAGGTGTACTACTTAAGTTGCAAAATTAATAACACTACGCAAATTTTGGAAATTTTGTTTTTGACTCTCCAAAGACTTCCCGTGGGGTAACAAGTTTGTCTAAGGTGATTAGTATTTGGTTTAAACAAAAAAAAATTGAAATAATTTTAAATTTTGATTCAGTCAATTTGATATTTCATTTTGGTTTTGGTTTAAATCAAATCACAAAAGATTTGGTTTCAGTTCTATTTTGGTTTGGAATATTAGTTAATTTGGTAGCCGAATAAACCGAAATTTCTTGGGATTAGTTTTAGGGGTTACCAAACCCAATTGACCCTAAATTTTAATGTTATGTTTGTATGTGTATGGGCTGTTCAGAAATTAGCCCAAAGTTACTCCATTCCCATGGCCTTCACCCTAACCAACGAGTAACGAATGCTTAGAGACAAGCAACGACACACACCTTAGATTTAAGGAAGGCGGCATGACCACAATGCATCTCTCGCCTCTCCTAGCCATACCCATATGCTAAAGCACATTCTTTGAACTTGAACACACCCACCTCTCACTCTCTCACACTAATACTACTCTCGGTGCCTCGACTTGACCTTTGGAGCTCACTCATCTACTTAGGCCTCAATGCGACCTTAATTCAACTAACAAGGTATAAAATTGGATGATTTGTTGTTCAAGTTTCATTCAGGTTTCATAGAGTATTATTTTTTCTGTTTTGCAAAGTTTGTCCATGTTACTATTTACATAAATTAATTTATAATTTTATTTCTTTTAAAAATTTTTATAGAAATATATGAAGATGGTACATTATAAGCCATAGTTTGTAAATATAATTTTAAAGATTTTTTTTACAAATACAAATTACTATGAATATATTTAATTCAAATTTTATTTTTTTTTATAAAGAGGGTCCATAAACATATTCAAATATCAAATTTAAGATTAAATAATAAAGTTTATAAATTTGCATATGTAACATAGAATTTAAACTCATATAAAACATTATGATGAATTTTTTTTAGAATAAAATTTAAAAAATGCTCGAATTTAACATCTATTTTTTCTATCAATATCATTGGTCAAGAAACTACAACAAAAATTATAAAATTATATATAAATGATAGAGAAGATGAGCGAGATGTACATGCTGTGTGGAAAGTAAAAGAAAAATAGCTCTTTTAGCCCTTAATTTTCCAACTAGCTCCTTAATTTTTTTCATATGTTTACACAGAAAAGAGAGTAAAAAAAAAATGTTTAAGGTTTGGGTGGGGAAATGTATGAAAGTTCAGGGGCAGTATCGACTTTTTCCATTGAAAAATTGTTAGTCAATAAAAGAAATTGACCCTTTTTTTTTGTTATTATTAAAGCAATAGATGTACATTTTTTTGTTCTAATAGATGTTATGAAAATTATAGGGGTCTATTAAAAAATTTAAAGGGGTCCAATTATTAAATTATGCATCTCTTATTAACATTTCATTAATATTTTTTAAATTATGGGGGTCCATTAAATGAAAAAAACTAACCCATTTTTTGTCTTTATTAAAGCGATAGATGCCCATTATTTTCTTTCAATAGATATCATGAAAATTATGTAGGTCCATTAAAAAATTCAAAAAGATTCCAATTATTAAATTATGTATCTCTTATTAATATATTTTTTTAAAAGGGAGGTCCACGATATATACAACATGAATCCGCCTATGCAAAAATAAGCTAAGAGCGGAGAGATGCAGCAAGTTGGTGAGCAATAACCATAGTGTTAGATACCACGATATACCACGCAGTATGCTGTTTACCACGTATACACAGTACACGGTACAAATTTTTTCCCATTTTATCATTTTACCTCGTGGTATGCCGCAATATTTTGCGATATACAACATACCACTTACTTTTTTGTGTGCATTTTGTAAAAAAATCATGGTATATCAAAAATACTGTGTGATACGTACCGTGATATTTTATTTTTTGTTGCTATTTCTTTTTATCATTTTACATAAAAAAATATCATAAATATATAAAACATTAAAATATAAATAATACACATATCATAAAATAAACATTTACTTTTATTTTTTTTTGTTACTTTTCTTAATTAATACTATAAAAATTTAATGGATGGTAGTAGTTTAAAAGTCCCTGTGATGTTAAGCAATATCCTCAAATTGGATTTCTGGTACATGCTATTCTAACTGAATATCTTTTATCATATATATTTTATTTATATTTGATAAATTATGATGAGAAAAATTAGAATACATATAAAATGTGTAAAAATAAATTATTAAATAAATTAAGTCATCTTAAAATAATATTCTAACATTTATTTTTTTGTAAAAATGGTAATAATATGTGGCGTGATATATCATACAATATACCTTAAAAATTTAGGGTACAGTATACCCAGCAGTAATGGTATTCAACACCTTTGCAATTACAACCTTGTCATGGCTATTTTTGGTGATCCTTGCGCTATTAATTTTACATGGGTCTAGTACTGGTTTGAGTTGCTTAGCATGGCTGCAAGACGTTGTAGCCTAAACCAAACATTTACTATTACATGTTTAGGCGAGTCAAGTTGATCCAAACTTGTTGCTAAGATGTAGAAGTTAATTTAAACGTTTGTCTATTATTTTTCGACTCATTAAGCATTTAATTATAGACATCAAACATTTTTTAGAAGGTTCATGGCAATAACATACAAGTAGCAAACTTGTTTTCTGCATTTCTGAGATAACCAGCTTTATCTTCTCTCCCTCACTGCCTATAAATTCCCTGATATTTTGGGGTATTGTCTAATTGAATTCCAAGATTCAGTCTTCTTCATTTATGCTTCCTATAAGATAAATTTGTCTCATTTTTCTCTTCACAAGCTCCAAGAGCATTTTAACCAGATCTCCTCTCACAGTACAATTTCGATTATTTCAATTTGGAACGGAACCGAACTAAAAATTACAATTCGGTTTGACTTCGATTTTAAATAAAAATTCGATCTATATAATTTCTAGTGATCTAATACCAGAATCAAATAAACTGAATAATTCAATTCGGTTAAACAAAATAAACTCAATGATCACCTAAGTATGGCACTTCAAGGCAGGAATTTCTTCTTCTTCTTCTTTTTCTTTCATTTTTTCTCCACATATCCCTCTTTTTTTGTTTCTTGAAAGAGTGCGGGAAAGCTCCTTTCGATGTTTTGAATTAACAAATTGAAGATGTAAGATGTTCTTTATTACTCTCTCTCTCTTTTTTTTTTTTTATGGAAAGATGTTCTTTATTACTCTTAGGTTGCTATTTATTTAAGAACATTACAGTGATTTTTTTTTCAAAAAGGACTTATTTACTTTTACTTTTAATTTTTACTTTTTGAAAAAACATATATAAGCATAGGTAAGTTGCGTTGAGATTATTAATAATGTTGAAAAGTGCTTATTTCAGATGATTACTATTTTTTTCAAAATTTATATGCATTAAAATTCAGGATGCCTGAAAATCATTTTAACATATTTTTTAAAAGTAAGAACTACTGCCGTACCAAGGTCCTTGCACTATTTAATTTTTTTTATTTAAAAATAACTTAAATTTATTTATATTAATATTTACTAAAAATTTTTCAAAATTATATTTAAAAAATATAAGCCTTTTAGTTTCTAAATATAAAATTTTTAAAAATGTTTAGTAAATAGTAATATGAATAAATTTAAGTCAAATTTAAATTAAAAAAACTGAAATGATGTAAGGAATATGGGATGCATGAAGTATTATTTATTAGTTTTATTTTTAGGTTGAATAAGGGAACAAATTCCTATAAACTTGTTAATTTCTAAAAAAACTACTATTCAAATGATCACTAAGTAGAGAAAGTAAGAGCTTTCTAATAATATTAGTTTCAGCTAAAAAATACAAACTAGCATCTTGTGATCTAAATCATCCAAACTGTAATTCAAATTGATGGAGCTTCACCTAGTGATAGGGTTATGCTATCTTATTTGCTAAAAAAAAAAACAAAAAAAGAATCGCCCCTTCTTTTCTCAACCGCAAATGTCTATATCTTAGTTAGTTTTTAATTTTTAAAAATATATTATTTTATTCTTATACTGTTTTAATTGAAAACGAGTACCATTTGAGGGCTCATACTTTCTCTACTTTTTTTTTTTTTGTTTTTTGAAGAAGGAAAAGCTTTATTATTGAGGTAGAAATCATACAACTTGAACCGAAGAATTTCCGCAGGGTGCTGAATCCAAAACTAACCCCAACGACCAAGCGACAGCAAGGCTAATAGCCTAACACAAGGAGATGCAATAATAAGACTATTACACGTAAATGGATAGCACCCTTCCTTCAACAAATACAGACTCCTAATCAAACTTTTGGGCAGCGGATAACAATCCAAAGAAAACCAAAAAACTCAATCCTGCAAAATAGTACTTTAAGCTTTTAATGCTCCAAGACCAAGTAGGTTTCATGACTCAAGGTTTGTAAAGTTTAGGGTCTTCACAAGGTTATAATTACTCCAGAAGTCCTTCAAACTTATGCTTCCCTCCAACAAGTGTATTGCTTAAAAAGTCAAAACACAAGTCAAACCTCAGCATATTTCTAATTTCAATCCCGCAGTCTAAACTTCCTGGTCTCTAGTTCTTTTCTGAGCCAGACCTGTGTGTTCCCCTCTTGTCTTCCTAAATCAATCTTTGCCGAAGCTATTCAATTCTTTTATCATTATTGCACATCTCAGCAGTCTAGTGTGCCTGGAATATATCAGTTTTTGCCTGGAATATATCATTTTTACTTTTATGGCTGCAGCATTTAGCCTTCACCTTAACGGTGCAGCTCCCAAGTACTATACTTTATAGGACCCCAAATACCTTCACCACAGAACCAAACTCAGTTGGATACAGCAATATTCAGATCACAAGTGCTCAGAACGAATCAAACCAGAAAATGTTGCTTTTCCTCTTAGCAGTCAGAATGGTGAAAACAATTTCTCCAAGATTATCATCTGATTTGAATATTGGAGCAAATCCTTAATGTAAAAACATTGTTGTCTACAAAATTCAGCTCATAATTCTTCCTCCAATCCAAAATCAACTCCTTGGTGAAATTTGGCAGACAAACCCAACCATTGCAGGTTTTCTCTGGTTTCTCATAACTGCCATAGAACAAAATCACAAGTCCCAATTGAATCATCAAGACTAATCAAAACCTCCAGAGCCAAACTTTGTTTTAAAGACTTGAGCAGGTTCATAATATAAAAATACACTTGACTGCAAAATTTCAAATCAAAATCCCTTCTGTCTCAAAGTCAAACTGTGGTCAAACATGGTCATTTCTATCCAATTTGCAGGTTTTTCTTACATAACAGCAGCAAATCACTTTTCTGGCCTCCTCCTTGATAATGCAAGTTTTCTAGACTAGTGTCCAAGATACCACCTGGACCTTCAAACCTTCCACATTTGCAAGTCACAGTACTCTTGGAAGCTTGGTTTTGAAGGGTGAAATTAAGTTCCACTAGGAATTTCTCAACCAAACTTTGCAGATATATTTCTTTACTCTGAAGAAACTTGTTTCACCTCAGGAATCTCTGTATAAAAGTCCCAGTTCAAATCTGACCTCCAAACCTCATAATTCCACAATAAACCTGCAGCTTCTGCTCTTATTTTCACCTTTCATCCAAATCTTGAGATTCTGCCACCCAAATTGCTTAGACTAGTGTCATTTAAGTAGTACAGCATTGAAAAGGTCAACTATTTCATGCAAAAATACATAAGCACTCTTTCACTGCACAAACGCATTGATAAGGTCAGAAGAATTCCAGGCTTATATTGTTCCTATTTCAGAGCTGTATATAACCATTCAATGACAGATTTGAGCATTATGTGATGCAAACCAGAATCCTCCATACAGAAAACATGCAAACAAGGTCCAATTATCTTCCCAATCATGCTTGCAAAAATACATCCCCAGCAGCTTCACTCGCTAGAAGTCAACAACCCAGTCAAACATGGCAGTTTTTGCAAACTTCATCATACTTTCCTATAGCTCCACTACTGTGAAGAGGAGAAAAAGTTACAGGTAAATGTTAAATATACACTACTGTAAACAATGAATGCCTCAATTTTATTGAAGAAATCAATCGAGTAGTGTCCACAAGTCGATGACAGTAACTTCCCGGCAATGAATGAAGATGAAAAGAATTAAACAATAGAAGATCGAAACTCAAATCACTGGCGAGCCTGGCAGGGCTGCAAGGATGGGGGAATGGCCCAGATTTATGAACGAACCATCGGCTGTCCTTAGGATTGTCTCAACGCGACAGCCGTAGCTGCTGTACCGACGGACCTGGATATAGTTGCCACACCGGGCCTGGATGCTTATCCCACCGGGACTCCGTACCACGTGGGAGGTCGATGGTCGGGCTCTTCTCCCTGATGACTGCTGCTCGAAGTCAGAACCAGCCCGTTTGGTTCCAGCTGGGCTAGGTTTGGCCTCTGGCTTGGTCTGCTGCTGCTTTTTCGTCTCTGGCTTTTTTGGCGGTTGCGGCTGCTTTCTCCGCGATGCATTGGCCGTCTCTGGCTTTTTCGGATGCCCTTTTCTCGTCCATGGGTTGGCCCTTTCTGGCTTTTTTGGCTGCTGCTTTCTCGTCGATGCGTTGGCCGTGGCGGTAAGGCGGCGATCGTAGGCGGCTCTCTTCTCGGGGTCGGATAGAACCTCCCAAGCCGAATGAACAATCTTGAAAGCGCCCTCCGCAGCGACAGATCTGTTCTTGTCCGGATGCAAAAGGATGGCCATTCTCTTATAGTGATCTCTGATGGCAGTCTTGTCGGCTTGGGAGTCGTCGATGGCAAGGACCTCGTAGTGCGTCTTTCCGGCAGCGGCGAGCTTGTGAACCATGTAGGCTGTGAGATAGGCTTCGACTTGAGGGATGTGAGCGTCGAACTCTCTGGCGGCATTGATGGATCGGATGGCGAACTCCAAGTTTTGGTGCTTAAAGAACTCGTCAGCGGCATCAAAAGCCCTCTCGGCGGACATCTTGAGAAGGTTGTCCAACATTGACATGGTGATCGATTGGAGTGAGAAACAGTAATGGCAGAGAGAAAGCAATCGAAAACAGAGCACTATGCTGAGTTTATATAATTTTGGTTGGCCGCCTTCGCAGCGTTCCTTTCAAGCCAATTGCAGCGTTCCTTCCATGCCAAGTAATAGGTGGAACCCAACTCTGAGCAGGACTCAAACTCCGAAATTCGCCCGACATTAACATTTACGATTACGAGTCCTCAAATAACGAAAAAATAAAATACAGTAAAATAACCATAGAAAATAGAAATAAATTGAGTTGGACTACCAAAGATCAATATCAGCTTCGATCAATAAACTACAAACAAGCCTATAACTCCTGGCTCTCTCTTCTGCTTGAGTTTCTTTTCGGTCTTAATTTGTATATTATCATTTACTTCTTTAAATCATCCAAAAACAAACTGAAATTTGTTTCGTTACAGTTATTCCCTTATATTTAGAAATCTAAACTTTCTCCCTACTTTTTATATAATGTTTGACAGCAATTTTTAGAATTATATTTCAAATTGTTTGATTTTTATCTCCCGCTGGTTATAAATTATTTAATATTATTTTTTTTTTGCAGTTAAAAAATAGAATATTATGGTATGTACCTCATGATATTTGCGGTATACTTCAGTTTTTAGACCAAATGTACATAAAATTTATTAGTATGTGAAATACCGCATAATACCATAGTATACAACGGTATTTTGTATGAAAAAATAACAAAATGCAAAAACATTTGTACCACATCCTGCTTACCCGCAGTTAGCAGTGTACCGCATGGTATATTGCGGTATTTAATTCCATTATCAAAACAAGCCTTTATGCTCGTGCACTGCGGTGGCAAAATCAAATAAAAAAGTTTACAAAAAAGGTAAACTTCACCTGTACTATATACTATATTATTGAATCTTTCTCAAACTATTAAGTGTTGCATCAATTATCCTCGAACTATTTAATTATTGTTGTTTTATCATGCCGTCAATGGCAACTTAGGGAATTATATCATGTGGGAGCTAGCTCTTGTGAACATAGGAGATGGTTTTTCAAATTTACCTATTCTCTTGAATAATTTCCACCACACCCTATAACCTACATCTCTCCGTGCTTTTCTATAGTGGAAGAGAATATGAGGTTATCTAACAGAAGCTACCTGCGTTGATAGAATTTGGAGCTGGCCCATTTGGTTGAAAATCTAAACAATTTAATTAAGGTAAATGCCCATAAGGTTTTGATTCTTTACGATTTATGCCCAGGTTTTTGACCGCTTATGCTGTCGAGATAGTCACCTACGCTAGCTCCTTTGATTTATACCCAGCATCAGTTTCTGATTAGGCCTACGAGCCTGCTCCCGTCGCCCGATATTCTGATGATTTCAGTTGACTTCCTCCACGGCCACGCCTAACTTATGGACCTTGTCGATGCCTTGCCCCTCTCTACATCAACTGTTCCTCACTCAAGTAGAAGATTGTTACTTTCTCAGTGTTTTAGTGATCAGTCAGACCTACTGTGCTATTACTTAATCTTCTGTTTTCTTAATTTTTCCTGCTGGAATTTTATGGGAGTCGATTCATTCCTCCCTTTTGTTTGGTTGTTTTGGTATAGTTTTGTGGGGTTGTTTGGTTCGATGGTTTATAGTACTTAAGTGCTCTATGTCCATTATACATGTTTGCTGCATCTTTTTTTCTTCCTTTTAGGTTGAGACTTCTTGTATTCTTTGGATTCTCCCTTATTAATATTATCTCTTGTTCTTTTTTTTTTTTAAAAAAAAGGTTATTTCCAGTGTTTTTAATTTAAGGTTACGAAAGCCTTTTAAGGTGTTGTGTAATGGCACCTTTGTTCATCATATTCTCACAAATTGTTAAGACACTTTTACATATTCATTAAACATTTTAACTTAGCCTTTTAGACACTTTTAAATTTGAAGATAATAAATTTTCTGTATATTGTTGTAGTCATTTTCACATATTAATATGTTTATTCAGACATTTTATTTATCACTTCAAACACTTTAATTTTTTAAAATAAATAAATTATTTGCATATTATTTCTTTTTTCCTTTATTCTAATCTCGTGGCATCCACTTTTTAGATCAATCTTAGAGAATGCAATAAAGCAATGAAACTCATCAAGCATGTCATCAAGTTGAGGGATAGGATGTATATACTGTAGTGTTATCTTGTTAACTAGCCTATAGTCCATGCACATATGCCACGAACCAACCTCTTTGGGCTCCAAGAGCATTGGTAAAACACACAAGCTCATGCTTTCCCTCACATAGCTTTTAGCCAACATGTTTTCCATTTGCCTTTGTATCTTTTTGGTTTCCTTAGAGTTAGTTTTATAAGTTGTCTTATTTGGTATAGGGGCTCCTGGTATAAAGTCTATTTGATGCTTAATGCCTCAAATAAGAGACAATGCCCTAGGTTCTTCATGAAAGAAATCTTCAAAGTCCTGCAAGAGAGACACAACAACACTTGGAAGAGAAATTAGTTCACTTGTAGCAAGGTAAGAATCCTTGTAAACTAAAAGAAGCATTGGTCTTTGTACTTAAAGTGCTTGCCCCATGTCTTTCATTTTAGCCAAGAAACACTATTTTCTTCTCTTAGTTTGCCCTTCACTCTTAACTCTTACTTCCCTCTTAATTCCCCTCTCCTCACCATGTCTTTCAATTGTTTTCTTGGTTTTCCTCTCTTGTTTTTTGCCACCCAAGCCTTCAGTTTGCCTTTCAATTTTTTTTCTCTCATCCTTGCATTGAAGTTTTTTTTGGTCTTCAAGGACTTGTTGTGGTGAAAGGGGTAACAATGTCACCATTATGCTCTTCTGCACAAAAGAATAAACATTCTTGAATCCATCATAAGTGACTCTCCAATTAAACTGCCACAGCCTTCCAAGCAAAATATGGCAAAGTTTGCATGGGTACAATGCCACACAACACTTCATCTTGATAGGCTTTAATCTTAAAAGAAATAAGTACCTATCTTTGGATCGATCTTCACTTCACCTTTATCACTTAGCCATTGCAACTTGTAGGGTTGGGGTGTGCATTTATAGGCAATCGAAGCTTCTCCACCAAGGTGGTGCTAGCCACATTGGCGCAACTGCCTCTATCTATAATAGGGCTACACACTTTGCCTTCTATTTGGAACCTTGTATGAAAGATGCACTCCTTTTGATCTTTATTTCCTTTTGGTTACACGTTAAAGGCTTTTTTAGCAACCAACAAGTCCCAAACTTCTAGGGGTTCTACTCTTCACCAAAAGGAATGTCTTCTAATGGTGGCATGGCTAAAAGATCTCCTTCATCAAATCATTCTTTCTCTTGAAACACAACTTTACCATGCTCATCCATATATAAGACCTTCTAATTATGGCAATCTTGAGTTAGGTGCCCTTTACCTCTACACTTGTAATACATAATGTTTCAAGTCCTCTTAACACATTGGGATGTAAAAGCTCTTTGACTTTTTGCATATGCCATAGAAGGCCTACCCTTAGGCCTAGGTGGCTCCTTCTTGGCTTCCTTTTAGCTCCTTCTCCAACTTGAACCTTATTTTGTACAACCATAGCTGCCCTTACTCTTTGTAAGATCCTCTCAGCCTTGTTTGCTTGGTGCAACAAGTCAACCAGATCCACATAGTGCATCATCTCCACTTTATTAACTATCTCAGTGTTAAGGTCATTCAAGAATCTTGCCATAGTTGTTTCCTCATCTTTTATGATGTTGGCTCAAACTAAGGTCATTTCAAGCTCCTTATGGTAGTCCTCCATAGATCTATTTTCTTGCATCAACCTTTGGAGCTTTTGGCATTGATATATATAATAATAACTTAGGACAAACATCCTGCTCATCAATGCTTTGAGTTCTTTCCACGTCTAAATGAGCTCTTTTTTTATTCCTTTTCCTAAAGACCATAACCTGGTTCCACCATAAAAGAGTATTGTCGGTAAACTTTATAGTGGATAACTTTACTTTCTTCTCCCCTAAATATTGGTGAAAATCAAATACCATCTAAACTTTTTGTTATTACTCCCAATATGCATCTGAATCACACCTGCCTTGAAAGGGTGGGATATTGAGCTTGATAGAGCTTAAGTTCTCATCAAGCTTGGATGCTCCTTTCCTTAGTAGAATGTTTAGCTTTTAGGTAGTGCTCCATTTGCCATTTTCTCCATTTGACTCCTCCACCTCTTTAGGTGCTATGTCAGCCTTATATATATAAGGTTGTTCCTCATTTGCATCTTGGGTGAAAAGAATTCTTGGGTGGATACTTGGAGGGACAACTCTTCAATTTTCCTAGTGCTTTGTTCATGCCTTCGGGTGTTCTCCTTCCTCATGAACTTTTGTGTGTCAAAGATTTTTCAAAATTGAGATTACATAGCCTCAGTGGTGAATCTGAAATCAATATCTTTGCTTGTGCTCCCAAACATATTGCTCTTGAAATTAAGAACCTCACAACACTCACTCAATTTGTTAGTGGAAGAAAGAAAAGTTCTTGCTAATAAAACATGTGTCTTAAGTTCTAGGTAAAGTACATTTAAAGCACACGAGAAATTATAAGGCCCTAGAAAGCCCTAGCAATGAATGATTGCAAGGACTAGAAATAAGAAGGCTTAGGCACAAGATGGCTATTAGGATGTTTTCAAGTAGAAACTGAGGCTTGGTGAAAAATCTTATTTGTGATTCTTGTTAGAAAAACACATTCATTAAAACTATCATTGCTGCCTATGAAACAACCAATTAGGGCTTATAGCACAACCTATTTCTTTTTGGGCTTATAGCACAACTTGTTCCTTTTTTTCTTTTCTATTTTTTTTATGCAAAACACAAGAATCTCAAACCTAGAGGTGATGAACTAAAATAAAAACACAAAAAGCTTTTAGAATGTGACAAAAATGTCTTGGATGAAACAACAAATAATCAAGAAAATTTTGGAAGAGAAAATAAGAAAGAGTTGGAATGATTGATAGACATTGGGATGGGTAATGGAAGGAAGAATTCAAAATAAAGAATAACACAAGATTAAATGATAGGAATGAAACAAGAGTCAAATAGATATTGAAAGAACACAAGAAAACTAAACAAGTTTAGGGATATGTCCTCTGGGTATAACTTGTGGCTCTGATACCAACTAATATAAGCACTACACAGGAAATACGCCTAAGATACTTCAAGTTCCACAAGTGACACCTTTCAGATGGTTGAATGAGGGCGTTGACAAGTAAAGGATCATACAGTTCCTTGGATGTCAAGCAAAGTTCACACAAAACTCAAGATAGACTAATTCTCAATATTACATGAGTTAGGATGGCCATAAATAATGTTCCAAGTGCCAGAAGACTCACAAAATCCCTAAACCTAGTCAAAGTAGGCTTCCAAGGTGTTAGGAGTCCTAATTGGACTCGAAAGCGTGTCCTAGAGCCATCCTCTAGGCTTCCTCACACAAACGAAGGAATTTACGTGCCCTGAGGCATCTAATATCCGTAAGATACTTAGAAAGAATTAAGAAAACTAAAACAAAGTAGTCTTAAGCTTGAATGCTATTAAGGCCTCTCGGGTGCACCCCATGTACACTTGGGGTTTTCTAGCCATGTCTGGGTCTTGTTCTTCAAGTTTGGTCCTAGGCTTCAAGTATGTTGATTCATGCACCAAATAGCTCAGGACATGGTTAGTCCTAGCTACTAGTTACTCCTCTTTCTCCAAGTGGCTTAAAAAGCCCTACTATGTGCCCATGGAGGGCCTGTTTGAGCTTCTGTGCATGCTTCTTTGTCATGGCCCTATATATGGAGATCTTTAAGGGGGTCATTATTGGCTTATTGATTCCTATCATGGGTCAGAGTTAATGTGTTTGTTGGATTTGCATTGCTAAAAGGTTATGCAAATGTAAGCAATTTGATTGTTTGAGAGATTTTGGTGAAAAATGTTACCTTGCTGCCATGATTCCAAAATTGACTACCACCATGACTAAAATCCCTTGATGGTCTGCCACCAAGTGCTCTTGGGGCTCATAGAAAAGGGCCACCACTTAGGATTAAGGATATCAAAGACTCGATGGTGTTGATGTTCAACACAAGTGACAGATCTGCATAAAGACAATAAGGTATGGAGGGTTTCGTTGAGGTGTTCTAAAAGAGGTCTGGGTGAAGAATGGATTGGCAGGCGAAGATGTTGTCCAGAATCTAGGGTTCCCTTTCTTTTAACATTTTTTTTTCATTTTTACCTTCCATTTCCACACTATTGATAGCAGTTAACACATTGTCAACCTTGTGCCATTATGGCATTTTCTAGCCATACTAACTTTTGTCCACAGAAGGGCCTAAATGGAACATTTTAATAAGGATGAGGACTTTCTACACAATAAATTAAGATTAGAGTTAAAATGGTACAATAATAAAACGTTAAAGGTCATGTATGCAATTAACTCAATAAACTTTGGAGCATTACAAGGCTTCTTTGAGATTTGAATAAAACTACATTTCACCCCTGTGCGTTTCAAATCACCCATTTTTCTCTCTAAATGTGCACTTTTTCTTGTATAGCTTGTGACGTCAATTTTTTTACTTATAATTTAAATTGAATAACAAAAGAATCGTAGTAACTTTAGTTTATCTAATAATAATTTGAAAGTTAATTAATATTTTATATTATTAATTTATTTATCTGTTTAAATGCAAATCAGTTTTTTTTCCTTTTTGGAAAGAAAAAAAAAAGATGAACTATTAACCCAAGTCCTATAGATTATTTTTTAAAGAAAAAAATTATTTTCCTTTATGCAATTCCAAAAAACTCTGATGTTAAAGAAAGTACCAAAAAAGTGACCATATTTTTTGCTCCAAATACATTTTGTTACTAATCTTTTAAGTGGTTCTAAATTCATAACTGAAGTTTTAAGTTGGGCCCAAAGTCGTCATTATACCTTTAGAATTGATAACGTGTTGACAAAGTGGTGAATTAGCTATTAAGGTGGCCATCAACGTGTCTCTTCTCAGAATCTCTCCTTCCTGGCATCTCCGCTTTCATCTCCCTCCATCGCTTCTCTGCTCTTATCTCCCTCCATCACATCTCTGCTCGTATCTCTTCTCCATCACATTCGCTCATGTTTTTTTCCCCATCTCTGTTTGAAATCGTCCAATGGTACCTAGGAATCACAACGTCTCTAATTTTGCCTTGAAATATTTTCTCAAAATTGCGTTGATTGCTTCCTCGAATCACGTTGGTTACTTCCTCTAAATCTCTGCTCAAATCGCATTTACTGCTTCCTGGAAATTGCGAATGATTTGTGTTGGAAAGTGAGATGGCTGCACTGTTTTCCAGGCAAATCGAGGCTAGGTGCGATTTCTAAATGAATCGAGGTGATTCACAGTGTCAGATGCACGATTAAACACCAACCAGCCATTGCCAGACTCAATCAGACCTAATCCCCACTCAATCAGACCCTAAATCCCCAATTTAATGTCTAGGTCATTTTGGCTGCTTGGCATGTTGTTTTACCATACAATCATCCTTTCATTGCCACCGAATCATCTCATAGAAAAATATTCTATCATCTGATGGTAATTTTACATCATCAGTTACATTGGTCACGTTATTAGTATCATTTCAAAACATTGATAACTGATTTGGCACAAATTTTTGTCTTCAATGATGAATTTGCCACTACTTAAAAGACTGATAACCAAATTTGTCCAGTGTCAAAAGTTCAATCACTTTGTTGGTACTTTTCCCATTCATTTTCCCCCCTTTCCCAGCGCAGCGAGTTTTGTTTCAACTGCTATCGTCCTCCATTATCTTCGTATCCGAGCTATCTTGTCAGATTTGAGCTTGTCAAAAATACTTTGCGGGTTTTGGGGATTGTCTTGTTCGGCGTCCTTATTTATGATTGCCAATACTTCTAAAGATTGAAGGAGAAGACGCTGAACATAATTTCCCATCTCGGTTGGGTCGCGGGATTTTGCTGATTGACTAATCGCCGGTTTTCCCGAGTTCGCCGAGGTTGATCGAGCTCTGAAGTTCAGATCTAATCACGTTCTGGTGGGATGAATTCGCCACAAGTACGCGATTTAATCGGTCGGGCCCAGCCGGTTTGCAATTTCCAACCAATGAATCTGTGAAATCGCTTCCTCTTCGTCTTCAGCTATAGTGCAGATGAAGAAATAGGTCCGTCCATGGTAAGATCTTCTGCTTTACATTTTATCGAATCTTTCGGGTTTCGAACTGTTGATTGACTGGAATTTTCATTTCTAGAAGTTGAGCTTCCTATTGCTAATTGGATGACTAGAAAGGTTCGGTCCTGAGAATTTCAATAAACGAGCAAACGCATGCCTATTACAACAGTGAGCAGGTTTCCTTGTTACACTTTTTGGTGGTGAAATAAGTATCCTCCAGGTTTTCGGGGAAATTCTCCATTTTGCTACAATATATTTGATTGTTGAAAACTGGCTTTGTAGGAGCAACCGAGTCTTTATTCTGTGCCATCTGTACAATTTTATGTTTTCATTCGTTAGGCTGTGCTCTCTTTATAATTTATGGATTTTCTCATAGTTGACTTTTGGCTGTTTTTCCAGGTCTCTTTTCGCTTCATTCTTCAATTGATTGATTGATTGATTGATTGTTACTTTTTGCACTCTATTAACATTTTCGTTGCCATAGAGTTGATTCCTGCCTCTAGCTCTCAACATCTGGTAATATTTCCTATTTGTCTTGTACTTTGAATTAAAATCACAGTACTATATATATATATATTTTATTGAATGAATCATTTTGTGTATTCAAGTGCTCAAACAAAGAAATTGCGATGACAACTGGCAATGGAATCCCTTGGACAGAACTACAACCGGATAATCACCCAGGTGAATTATTTTCCTGCTTAGGCGTTTTGGTTTTCCTCATATGGTGCTATACTTGCAAAGGTTTATTCAGCAATTTGTGCTGAAATCGTAATCCAATGACTGTTAGGCTTGTGGATCTCCTGACCATTTCCCTAAATTCTACGCAGCTCAGACATTGATCTTAATGGTGGAGAATGCATGAACACTATGATTGCAAATGCATTCCCATTGGCTGTGGTGTGTACAAATGGTAGCATCAACAGGGAGGATGAAGGACAGTCTGGACTTGAACCATATGTCGGTTTAGAGTTTGATTCTGCTGATGAAGCACGGCAATTTTACAGTCTATATGCCATGCGTACGGGGTTCAAAATACGGACTGGTCAGCTCTATCGATCACGAGCTGATGGATCAGTCTCATCGAGAAGGTTCGTTTGCTCAAAGGAAGGGTTTCAATTAAGCTCAAGGACAGGGTGTCCTGCATTTATAAGAGTGCAAAGATGCGGTTCTGGGAAGTGGGTTTTGGATCACTTTCAGAAGGATCATAACCATAATCTTTGTCTTTCTGGGGAAATTGATTTACCTGTTTTGCCCCCTCGGAATCCGCTTCCTATGAATTCCTCGGTTGAAGTTTCTCATATGTCAAGAGTCAAATTGTTGAAGAAGATGGATGATGGAGGACCATGCCCAACTGGCATGATTAATTTTGACCGATGCAACAGGAGCAGTGATCAAGGACAAACTGTACCTGAGCCAATTGTTGGTTTAGAGTTCAATTCGTCAAATGAAGCTTATTTGTTCTATCAAACATATGCTCGAAGTAAAGGATTCAGAGTTCGGATTGGCCAACTGTTTCGCTCTAAAAATGATGGAATGATTACATCTAGAAGATTTGTGTGCTCAAAGGAGGGGTTCCAGCACCCCTCAAGAGTTGGCTGTGGGGCATATATGCGAGTCAAGAGACAAGGGTCTGGGAGTTGGATTGTAGATCGTCTTCAAAAGGAGCATAATCATGATCTCGGGTTACAGATTGATTCTGAAAGTAAAACATTTGCGTCATCACAGAAATCAAAGTATAAGGCAGATGGTGAATTGCACTCCATTAGTCTCGTTGAAGTAAATAAAGCAAAGCTTCGCCGGATGAACCGAGAAAATAAAATTGGAAGTGGATGGTACTGCATGCTTCTTGAGTATTTTCAAGCCAAACAGGCACAAGACACAGGATTTTTTCATTCAATGGAAGTTGATTGTGGGAAGTGCACAAATGTTTTTTGGGCAGATGGTAGGTCTAGATTTTCAGCTGCTCATTTTGGGGATATAGTTATTTTCGATACTTCATACAGGAAGGATAAGCACGTGCTTCCTTTTGCAACATTTGTGGGAATTAACCACCACAGGCAGCCAGTCCTCCTTGGTTGTGCCCTCATCACTGATGAATCAAAGAAGACTTTCACATGGTTGCTCCAAACATGGGCTAAGGCAATGTCTGGATGCCATCCAAGGTTGATTATTGCTGATCAAGACAGGGCCATGCAGGAAGCAATATCTGAAGTCTTCCCTAGGACTCATCATTGCTTCTCAATATGGCAAATTAGGGAAAAGGAGCAAGAAAATTTAGGCATGATGCCTATTGAATTTAGAAATGAATATGAGAAGTGTATCTATCAAAGTCAAACAACCATCGAATTTGATAGTAAGTGGCATGAACTTATTAGTAAATATGGTTTGGTGGAGAATATTTGGCTCAAAGATATGTATGAAAAGCGTGGAAGTTGGGTCCCACTCTATTTACAGGGTAAATTTTTAGCTGGAATCACATTAAATGAAAGTTTTGAATCATTTTTCGGATCAGTTGTGAATGGGCAAACTCCTCTTTCGGAGTTTACTTTGCGATATGAACAAGCACTTGAGCAACGCCGTGATGAAGAAAGAAGAGAAGACTTTAACTCCTTCCATTTGCAGGCTCCTCTGCAAACAAAAGAACCATTAGAAGAACAATGCAGACGAATCTATACACTCACAGTCTTCAAAATATTTCAGTCTGAGCTTGTACAGTCGTACAATCATGTTGGAATAAAGACTTATCAGGAAGGAACAGTTTGCAGGTACTTGGTGCGAAATCGTGGGAATGAGAATGATAAATATGCTGTTACTTTTAGTGCTGCAGACCTTACTGTCAACTGTGGTTGTCAAATGTTTGAATCCCAAGGTGTTCTGTGCAGGCATGTCTTGAAAGTTTTCAAGCTGCTGGACATCAGGGAAGTTCCTTCTTGCTATATTTTACATCGGTGGACCAAAAATGTCCAGCTTGGTTATATTCCCAGTGTTGGATCAGTTATTAACTCCCAAGAAATCAAAGCTGTGATGGTTTGGAGTTTGAGAGAAACTGCTAGTAAATATGTAGAATGTGGTGCTACTTCTTTGGAAAAATATAAGCTGGCTTCTGAGATTCTGCGCGAGGGTGCAAAACAGCTATCCTTGCATATGTAAGTAATTTTGTTGGATGGTGTCAGGATGCTGGAGCTTTCATTGGTTAAAGTGCATGCGTAGATTGTTCACATCCTAGATTTCTTGTATCTTGTTTCTGGGAAGTTGAAGGAAATTCTTCATGCCAAATATTAAGTGCTTCATGGAAGTTTTGCATAAATACAGGTCCTTGAGAAGCAGATGTTTTCATCAAATGACTGGTAATTTTCCCTCTTACAGCCAATAACAAAAATATTGTTGCTGGCCATTTGGTTAAGTTCGAGGTCAGGAAGTCTGAGAGCCTCATTATTCATTGCAATCTTATTAATTGTATAACAGTATGCTACCTCGTGGATGGTCCTCGCCTGCATTGTTCAACAACTGAAGGACTGCAGTTGAATGATTTCATTGATTGATATAGAGTGGTAATGAAGATGAATTCACTGTGTCTGTGGTAACTGTTATTTTGTTTGTTCGCTGGTATTTGTTTTCAACCTGGTCATGAGTTGTCCTCAAATGTTTTCTTCTGTTGCTTGTAGTTCTCAATCTTTAATCATCATCTAGTTTGAGATTCATTTGACTGGCAACAAATTTTGTTTGTTATGGTGATTTGGCCTACAGTCGTGCGTTTTTTATTTCTCCTGGTAAAAATTCCTCAGTTCAAATGTCAACTTTGCCTGATTCACAGAGTTGACTGTTGCAGGTAATTGATGACAACGGCTCAGATTCTTGGACATGCTATACATATTATGACAAGTGAATTCTGTTGTGGCTGATGCTGCTGTCTGGGAGACTCTGCGCAAGATTTTAATTTCTGTTGTGGTTTCCCTTGTTATTGGTGCAGGCGGATTCTGCATGGTTAAGGCTCTTGACTTGTAATTCATCTCTGCTATCTTCTGTAGATTAATCTATATTCACCAGAGGGAAGAAAGAAGCAAAAGTTGCGGAAGTGCAAAAGATGAAAATAGCTCTTCGTTTTCGGCATTTGAATGAGATGCATTACACATTGATTTCTGTGTTCTTGCTTGGTCGACGGATGTTTTGTTTCTGAATTTAGAATGAGAAGTGCCCGACAACAAAAGAAAAGCAGTGGTAGGCTGGTAGCAATTGAAATATTTAGCTCAATTCGCTACTACTTCACAGTCTTGTGTTTAAAATTAAAAGACTAAAATACCCCATAATTTTTTTATTTTTTGATAATCAGAAGCAAATATATCGAGTTAAGGGAATAAAAATGAAGATAGATCATGTGCCAGTGAAACCCGATGTCGAGGGAAAACAATCATACTACAATAATCTGAACTCTTTCATAGCGTTAATAATTAGTTCATCAAATTTACGAACGACGGTCAAGGGGTAGCATTTTTTCAGGATAACTAATCTATGTGAACAATCCGTTAAGTTGAAAATATACCAAATAAAGAAAGGGAAAGTAGTTCGAATTGTGCCTTGACCACTACTAGTTTTGCTTCAAAGGTCAAAGAACACTGCTACATCACTCCTAAACCGAGGAGCGTTAGGTGTCATCTATAGCCAAGCAAAAGCACCAAAATTTGACAATTTGCACCAAGGTCCATCAGTCACAAAGAGAGGCTAAAGGGGGGAGGCAACTAATTTCTAATGCCCCAGCACTGGCATAGTGGATTACGGGGCTGCACCATTAGGTGAGCAAAATTTACGTAGTTTTTAGCGATATGTAACTACCGGTAAAACACACTATGATTGGCTAGACATTAAATGATGCACTGCCTAAAAACACACTCATTTCTTATCAGCCAAGTAGACAAGAGAATAGAGATAAGGAAAAAGATCTAACCAACTTACAATTTGCTTTGAGAATCTAATATTGTAACTAATATGATCGAAATCTTTAAACCAATGGATTAGTACAGAGAGAACTACAGACATCTGCCCGTCTTGTGCATCCCTAGAACTAAAATTAAAATTTCAAAAAGTTATATTAGATAATTACTTCGAGTTAATGGATTTTATCTGTTAATGGACCAAAATAAAATTACTTTAGTAGATTTAGGTCAACCTAACCACTGATAAATAAATAAAAAAACAAAGGGGCCAACCTAACCAGTCAATGGATTAAGGACTAAAACATAACCATGATTAAATCTTAGAACTGTTTTAGAAATTTACCCATAGATATGCGGAACCAGTTTAAGAACGAAGTGCAGCAGCCGCTTTAATTCCACAACTATTAATGCAATCTATCGCTTGGTTTTAATAATCTGATCAGATGTTAATTAACATGAAATGCATCTTCAGTTCGAAAAAGCTTAGATCAGTATAGTTAGCGTCTCAAGTTTGGGGCCATCTGCTGAAGGTTTTAATACAGGATCTACAGTGTTTATCACCTCTTGGTATGAGTATTGACTCATGTCCGTACGACTTAGATCGGTTTCTCCGCTTGTTAGGGGCTTCTGCTGGACTTTGTGGCTTGCAAGGAATGATATGTGCTCCGGAAGTCATCCGTCTAAATATGACTTCAGGATTGGCCTTTGGATCAATTCCGTCTGGACTTCTCTTCCTATTTTTTCTTCTGCTTTTTCGGCGTATAACTTAATTGGGTTCCTTGGCACTGAACCTTCAACTTGTTCTCTGCTAGTCTAGGCTCTTCCTGTACTGGGCTTGGATGGCGGGGAAGGCTTTGTAGGCTCAGCTTTACGATTTCATGTATTCCTCTCTTACCTTTTGCAGGCTAAATCTCTTAATTTGCTCTTCTTCCCTTTCCTCTTTTATCAATATATTGCCATCTCCTTGCTGATCCGGCAAAAGAAGACCGATATTTTGACGTCATGAATGAAAGCAAACACAAATAAACATGATGCCATTTACCAGGACTGATTACGAGAGCTGTGGAGGTAGAACGATGACAAAAGCCTGGTCATTTATGTATTCGTTTGAAACTAAATATGCGAAGAAAAATTCAAGCATTGCAACAAGCATGTCCGTATAACACAACATTGTAAAACTTCTTATAGCCATCGCGTGATAAAAAAGTAGAGGGCTATAGCACATTAACAGGGATCACGAGTAATCCTGGCAAGTCGAGGCAAAGTGAGGCCAGTTTCTGTCACATAAGAGCAACAGCAGCCTCTTGCACCAATGGTTGAGTGATGTGCACAAACTGTTCTGCTTCCCTCTCAACCTCCTCCCAACACCGACGAGCATCTTTTCCCTCCTTCATCTTCTTCACCAGCGCCACGAAACCCCTCCAGTTGTCCGGTTGGAAGAGGGCTGGGCTCATCCTGAGATATGTAAATGCACACATCTGCCTTTTATCCGGCGAAGTGCCTTCAATATTCAGTGCTGATGCATTTAGTATCTGCTCGTGTGCATAGCCATCATATCTGGGCAGAGCATTCTCACCTGCAAGTGGAACCTGGGCTGTTTTAGTAGCCAGAGCTACTTGCTTGACGAGTTTCTCAGGAGAACATTGAGCATCTTGAGGTTGCTCATGATCTCGCATCTCTATGCAAGTGAAGTTGAAAACAGCTCCATGACGTGCTAACATCTGAGCAATTGGAAGGTAACCATCTCGGAAACGTGTATTATAATATCCCGCTGTGAGCTCAGGAGCATGGGACCTGGTACCGTAGTGCCAGTGGATTCCAGCAATTTTGACGGAGATCTTCACATTGTCCCTCTCGAAGATTGGTTTCGCAGATGTTAGAATTCTATCGCCATGTTCCAATAGCATCCCAGAATACCAGTTAAGAAAGAATTCTCCATAGGGACCATTCCAGCCACCATTTTCTCTCTTAAAAAACTGAGTATCCTCCGGCCATTTGTTGTACTCACCAGCATCAGTGGGGCCCGTGCTACCCCATTCTGGCTTTCCAGCTGCTTCTGCGGCAGCCTTCAAGCTGCTTAGCATGTACTGCATTGTAGAAGAACCACCCATATAAGAAAACAGAAGCTAACAACCCTTACACAATCATCAGAGAGATGGTCAAGTAAGTACCTTATCATAGCACTGGAATGCTCCAATTCCAGGAAATCTCCAAGTTCCATTCTGCTCAGGATATGAAGGATAACGAAGCTCACCAGCTGGACCCATTCCCACTTGGATTTCCTACATTAGACAAGTTTTCAGGGTTTCAAAAAACGCTTCTACAAGCAAACTGGCTAAATCTGAAAACAACTTGAGTTATACAAGTTATTGCAGACATTAGCATGCATATAAAGGAAGTCCAAGGAAAGAGGAGATTAGAAAGGTCAGCAGATCACAGCTACTCCCACAAGCATGACATATCCAAGACCTAAGTTCCAATACCACCACATACAAAACTACCCAGTACCCACATCCATCCAATAAACATTAAACACAAGAAATAGAAGTGACCAAGCCCAACCATCAACGACTTAGGGACCACCAGAAGACTGAAGGGATCAGTATCTTACCACAATAGTGTCACCAAGAAGGGGCTTGAAATTATCTCGGAAGGCACGCATGAAGTCGGCATAGCATTGCACTGGACTCCGGCCTTTGAGGACAGGAAGTGTATCACATCCCAAGGAAACATATTCATAGTTTCTTCTTCCCCATTGATCTGTGTATGCTAGGTCCGGATCCTTGTCAATCTCTTCAACCACCCACTTCGGAAGCGGAATGCTGCACACAAAAACCCAATAGATCACAAAAATGCAGAAGAGTATTCAACAAAAATTATGGCATCTCCCTAAACCCAATCCGATTTCATTTTCATGACCAGTGAATCATAAATCATGATTAGTTACGTGGTAGATGGGACTGCTAAAAAAGATGGCTACAAGCCTACATTAAAGTAAAGTTAAAACACCCTTCAGTTTGTTCCTTGCTCAAATTTCTCAGGTAAGAACTCTCTTAACAACTCAGCTTTTGTCTTTAACAAGACACTAGAAAAACGTATAAAAGTATAAAGCTTCTTATGTATGTTGGAGCTTTGAAGCATCAGTTGTTTAAACGTAAAGATTTTTCCCCTTTGGCACACAACCCAGATCTAAACGCCATGGAATTAGAGTAATTCAACAACTTTATTTGAAAGAGAAATCAACTTTTGGTTAGGGACCCTACTCCACGTGACCGATCTCAACCTCTGCGACTCGTCACGTGTTTTTTATATTAATCAGCTAATCACGCGACAATGAACAATCTCCTAATTCCTAACAAATGTAGGCAAAAATGAAACGATCGGAAATCCCAAATCGAAAAGGTAAGGATAGAGAGAGAAGCTTACGTGCAGGAATCGCCGACGTTGCCACCGCACTGGTGGAAGGACATGACGGCCTGGACTTTGAGGCCGTGCTTCTTGGCCATATCGAGCAGCTCGGTGTAGCCGCCCCAATTGTAGACCCCTGGTGCGTCTCTCTCCACTAGTCCCCACCAGACATCCATCATAATCCCCTCAACTCCGGCGCTCTTCAGCGCCTGAAGACTCGCGTTCATGGCCTTCCTCCGGTTCACCGTGTTCCCGGCCGTCACGCTGTCGAGCGGCATCATCACGAACACCGGTACGCCTTTGTTTTCCTCTTCCTTTCTTCCCCCTGCCACGTGCTCGCTCTCCGTCGCTTCCTCATCGGCAGTCGTCTGCCTCTCCAACGTGAAAGCCTGGCACGCCGCCGACAGATCCGGCCGCATGCCGTTTAGCGCCGGCGACCGGGGCCTAGGACTCAGAGGCGGAGACAACATTGGTGGGGTAACTGCCTCCCCTCCCTCCGGCTTCTGCATTTTGCATCGGACGTTCGGTACTGGAGACCTCCAGACGGAAGATGTGCTCAACGGAGGCATCGGTTTTGATTCCGAGCCCGATTCCATAGCGATTGGCACCCCGGCAAGGGTACCGATCTGGTGCGTCAGATTCAAAGCCATGTCCAATCGACTTTCAAGAAATTTTCAACTTCTTCAATTTTATAGTACTTGTTTTTGTCGTAACAAATTAACGAAAAATCTTTCCTTCTCTTTCTTCTCTCTTTCTTTTCGATTCGAGCTTCGTGTGGAATTTTGGAGATTTGATTTTTGAATATCTGCGTGGGAACGAGGAAGAAAGAGATGTTGTGGGGTACATATAGGGTCGAGACTCGAGAGCCCAGGAAAATAGATAGGATTAAAATAAAAACGTTTCATTGGAAAACCGTGAACTAGCAGACACGTGTTTCTCACGCGACGTGGCAAATATGTGGCGGCCGATGAGGCGACGGCTAAGTTCTCCCGGCGCACGTGAAGATGGACGGTGGGATAGCAAATGCGCGTGAAAGTTCCAAAGAAAGCGCTCCATGAGGCGAGAAAGTAGATAACGAACTGAAGGGTGACACGTGGCAGAATTGAGAGGTCACCTGTGCAGCTGACAAGACATGAGATATGGGGAGCTTGTCTCAGTTGTCTGGTTGTATTGTAATGGCAAGTAAGGCTGGCTTAGCGTCCACGGAAGGATCGGATATGGGACACGTAACGGCGGATGGGGATAGGAGGAGGTTCCGTGTTCGCTAAGTCTGGGGCAAGTGTTGGACAGGTGGCAAGAATCAGTGGTCATTTGAGATGGAGGATCCGACGTATATTCTTGGATTCGGGTTGCTGATCGACAATGAGTGGCTCTGATTTCTTTGACCGTGACTTGGGACTGCCATTGGCCATAGTTTTGGATCTTTCGGTAGTTAGGTGGCAACATTAAACAGTTACGCTTAGCCCCAAGCTCTCTGTCTGTCTCTAGTCTACTCTACTTTCTCGTACAAATTGCTTCTCAATTATAATTTAAATTCAATATTCTATATTTTTATGCTTGAAGAATAGCTGTTAAAAACAAATTGCTTTCCAATGTTATCTAAGGATTATACTATATACTAATTGCCAACTATTATCACTGCTTATGAAGTATGAACAATGCGTGACTCTTTTTTTTTTTTCTGCTTTTCCTTTGGTGATGGTTTAACTCTTCTTCTAGCCCCTGCAAATTTCTTTTCTTCTATTTAGGTCCCTAAACTTTGCAGAAATGGATACTATCCATACAACAACTGTAAACTACAGATACAACAATGAACTTAGTTTGGGTTGAGGTAAGCATTGTTCATCTACAGTGATAAACAGTGTGTGTCGCTTTTTTTCGTATTTTCTTTTTAGACGTGATTGCTTCCTTTGGAAGCTAGGTCATCTTTTTGAAAGAAAACAGCATTTTGAGGGCCTATGTCACTAGTTTCCAATTTTTCATTTTGTTTCACATTTTTTATGTTAAACAGGTTTTGAATCACTGAATTACTGTCATTTTCCATTTTAGTCCCTATGTTTGATTTGTTCAACGTCTTGGTTCCCAGATTTAATAATTACTTAACTATAGTCTTTCTATTTACTTTCTTGGTCCCCAAATTTTTTTCTTTGTTTCTTATGTACCATCTTCTAAAGTAAAACTTTGGCCATCATGGTTTGTTTATATGTTTTTTTTAAGGAAAACCATTTTTCATTTTTTTTATTTACATTTATTAAGTCAATTAATAGACCTTAACATCTAACGTTTTTCCATTTCCTCTCTTCATTACCAAACTATTTTCTTCATTTTCCTTCATTATTGCTTTCTTAAACAAAACTTCAGTCATTATGATTTGTACACTTTTAGGTATGACTCAGATTGATTCGGCTTTAGTTAATTTATTTATTTTTATTTTTATATTTATTAAGTTAATAGTTAATCCATTAATTTATTAATATAAATAAAATAGAATTTTATATTTACATCATGTATTTTCCTCATTAATGATTGAGTTTTGTAGTTTGAGTTATTTACTTCGAAGGCTTTATGGTTTAATAATGCAATTTGGTCCATAATTGCTAAAATTGAAAGTGAATTGTTCTAAATAAAAATCTCTCCGACATTAAGATTTGGAATATGAATTGATAAGAAATGAAATTTTTTAGTGAATTATTTTTTAACGTTAAAAAATCCATGGTTTCAAAGCATATATTATGTTATGTTTCAAAAATTTTTATTTTGATCATAATTGATCATTTTAAAAATAAAAACATAACATAAAGAAACTCAATTTTGAAAATAAAAGGAAATTTTAATTAATTTACATAAATATATAAGTGAATTTTTTAATTAATTATTAAGATTTATTTTAATGTTAAATTTATTATTAAAAAAAATACCTGCTGCATTGTACGGGCTGATATAACCTTGTTGGTTTTTATATTTTGAAGCAATGGCTTTTAAAGGCTAAACAATATTAGAGGAGGGGGAAAAGAATAGAATTAGATTTACATGGTTCATAATCATGGGCTCCATCTTCAATAAATAAGTGGTTACATGGTCCGGATCGTGTTCATACAGTAAATGAACCAGCAAAGCATTACGTGTTGCCCATTTCTCTTCAATGGAATACTACTAAAGTAAAATTGAGCACGAGGCTTGAGTCGGCAAATAATATCTTTCACAAGTCTACAACTCAACAAATTCAATTGATTTTGTAATAATGTTTCACTTACCTAATGGGGCTAGGGGTATAAGTGGTGACCCTAAACCTGAATCTGACTCTAAGTTTTTTGTTCAGGTCGTGGGAAAAGAAAACGTGAGTTCGGATTGACCAGACCCAATCCACTTTAGAAACTTCCAAATACAATTCTGATTGGAATACCCCGAAAATATTTGATCCAACTCAATTTATATGTTTTATGCTTAGTTTCGTTCTTCCTAATATAACCCATTATACATTTACACCCACCAAGTCCCAACCCAACCCAGCCCAATTCTTAATTTTCCCAAATTCCTGTCTATCCGTCTATCCCTAACCCAAGCTGAGCCTTCATTCTCCTTCTTTCAATTCCAAAAAAACAAATAGTCAGACCAGAGGTGAACGTACAGTCATGATAGCACGAGTGCATCTTGCCTATAGTAGCGATCAGCCTCACCTTGTTCATTCCTCATTATCACTAGCCTTCTTGTCCCTTCTTTGTTATCGCCTCGAGCACTTACTGTTGGGCATATTGTATCCAATCCATCCAAGTTGAAATGGACATGGAAATTTCGAGTTAAATTAGATTAAGGTTGATTTGGCTTTTGTCTAAAATAGCATTGAGTCAAGTTATGGTTATTTGGGTTAGTGACACATTATAAAAATCAAGTTTCAACTTGAACCCAATTTTAAAACCCAAAATTTCACCCCTAAATGGGGTGACTACAAGTTTTTTTTTTTATATTCACAATTCATTTTTTAACAAGTAAAAGGTTGTTGGAGGGAAGGAGCACAAAGTGTCTTCAACACTATTCAACTCCGTGGGTTAAAGACCAAATAAATGGATTGGGGTTTGGAGACAACTATGAGTTTTCATATTATAGCATATGACACTAAAGCACATCCATTTTATGACCTTGATGGTCAGTTTTTTTCACATATCAAAGAAAGTATCAACTTTCATACTATGAGGAAAGAGCAAATAATTTCAATTATAAAAGAATGTAAGTCTAATATATGTCATATCCCTTTTGTTTATATCTATTTATATTCTAATACTACTCTTCATAGCATAATAAGTGCAAATGAATCAAATCTTACTTCCTACCAAAATTAGAAATATGTACACACTAAATTACATATATATGTAAGATCAACGCACAAAGAAAGTGTAAGATATGTAAAAATCATATGACCCATATGTATAAACAAGATTGAAGATTTGTTCAATCACATGCAAGTTTAATCATTCATTCTAAAAACAGTTATGAATACACCAAATCACGCTTCCCACTAAAATAAGAGATACATACAAATTGAATGACAAATATGTCTCAATTTGATTTACAGAGAAATTGATAGATATATACAAATCAAGTTATAAATATTTGTAGAGCCTATAGAGAAATTCTTAAATTGCCATTTATTCTGTTAGATAAGAAAATGTTAAAAAAAATGTTAATGTAGTGAAAATGCATTCTTTACATAACCAAATATCTGTGCAAGTCAGATAATAAATACGTATAAATCTAATGTATAAAAAAGTGAGACATATGTACAACTTGTATACGACATACATACAAATCTATTGGGCCAAAGTACCATTTTTTTAAATGCATATAAGCTTGTATCTACATGTGACATTATTCATACAAATAAGTTTGTTCTTTTATATTTATACAATTATATATTTATATCATTGAACCATTTATTGACATTAGTTGCATGTATTTTAAACCAAAAAGAAACAATTAGAATAATTTATCATCTTGGCATGTATATAAACTCGATGGCAAATACATATAAACTCAATTTACAAAGAATATGAGGAATATGTACAAATTATATGAGACATATAGACATATAAGATTATGAAAACTGTTACTGGTATACATATAGGTTCCTAAAAGAAAATTAGGTACACGTATACATATTTATTATTTTTCATTTGTGCACATATGCATACCTAAAAGAACATTTAGAATTGATTTGGGGAAAAAAAATGAACCAATGAAGGATAACAAAAAAACGGTTTAACCCAAACCATTTATTTTTTTTCCCTTTTTTTTTAAAAACTCTTCAACCTAAGTAGGCTTGGTCGCCGCTATTGCCCTAGCCTTTAAAATCCACTATCGCCCAAACATCTGGATAACATTCTCGCTCTAATCTTATCATTATTGAGCCGTATGCACGAATCTTCTCTCTATTTCATTGTACTTAGATTGACTGGAGTTTGTGGTTTCTGGCATAAATCACACCACAATCATCGTAGTGACCCAGCCCATGACCAATGTTGCTGGTGGGTGGTGACACCGAAAAATGATGATATGGGCTAACGTGGGATGGTGGCAATGAAGAGAGCGGCTAACAGTGGTGGATCCACCTAGACATAGAGATGGTGTTATTGTACCCAATAGTGGTGCAATTAACAAGGAAGGGATACGATGGAATTAGTAAATTTGATTGAAAGCATAAAGGTAATTATAGAAGTAAGATACACATAAAGTATGAAGCACACCAAACATTACCATATTGCCATCCAAGAGATGCCTTTAGAAGGCAAAAATTGGATTTGGTCACTTTAGCACATATTTCTTCAAAAAAAAAATTACAACTTAAATGGCTTTGCTCTCCAAATCTTTTTCTCTAAGAGTAAATCTTCTTTATTCCTATCATTCAAAGGTTGTTCATATCTTTGAGAAGTGCTTGCTAAAGGTTTTTGCTTTGTTCAAATTATGTAACTGTGATTTTTTTCCCTCTCTTTCTCTTTCTTTTACCCTATGCCATTAAGGGAAAAAAAAAGAGAACATAGTAGAACATTACTTCATTGCACAAACAAAAAAAAGGCATAAATCCAAAAGGGATTCATTAACATGATGCCTCAATTTTGGGACATACTCTGAAATAATAGTGGAAAAGAACACTTTCAATCCTAAATTTTTGTGTGTCACCAACTCAATCCTAAATTTTATCTTTAAGACGTGAATTTTGCTAACTCTTACATAAATGGTACCATAAGTAGCAAATGGATAAGGTGACATTGCACATAAAGGCAGTTTTTTTTCACCTTTTTTATTTGCTACTTGAAAGTAACTATAAGTTTGTATAAGGATAGATAATATTTATAAAAGATTAGGGGAATCCAGTTCTTAAAATTTGGAGGACTTTAACACATAAATTGGCAACTGATGGCACCAATGCGCCTCGCAGATGTTAAACTCAGCTTTTGACTAAAGGATGTTTAAGCCCAATCTAATTTTGTTGGGCAGCTAAGAACTTCTCTCCACTTTTCCATCTCATCTCTACTTTTTATAGATTCTGCTAATCAGGATTCTATATTCCTAACTCGCCATTGAAAATTAGGCCAATGAGCTGACAAAATTAATATTAGGACCAAATTCATGCTAAATAGATGAAAAAATAATACTAGAATAAATTCACTAAACTCGATGTAAAAATAAAAATAAAAATAAATGAGCATTACTATCATTTTTATAGTTGAAGATAAATAAAGTGTGTAGGATTTTAAACTTGGAGTAAAGGTCTCAGAAGCAATGATCTTTCTTATCATCGAGATTTCTGGCATTGAAGAGGATAAGGAGGGAAAAATGGTGTGATGGTTTGATAAAGGTGAGAAATTTTAAAAGTGTTACGTCTTTGAGGTGAACAATGCTATATTTTGATTAGCATGACAGAAGGTAGAATGCTACAATGAGGTTGAAGTCGGAGATGAGAATGGTAAAATGAAGAAGATAAAAATGGTAGCAACATAAAGAAAGGTGTAAGTTTGGGTCATCTGGGTCAAGTTTGGGCCAATACCGGATTTTTTACATGCCCATTTACAATCTGGCTCAAGTTTAGGCCGATACCCAATCTTTTACATGCCCATTTACAACCTTCATTTTGTAACTCAAACTAACCTAAATTTAAAAAGCAACCTAAACGGATTTGAATTCAAAATAATTTGGACTAGGGTCAAGTTGGCAGTAAAAGGATATAGTAGCTCGTAAGAAAATGTATATATAAATCTTCATATGGCAAGCAAAGATAACGTATCCAATGGGATAATTTTTATGCAAACATCTCTCACAAAAAACTACACTTAAAACCAAGCCAATACTTACCTAGCCTTTGCCATAGAGTTACAAAAAGAATTTTAAATCCAAATATGGAAAAAATTCTCAAGTAATCAAGTAAATTTATTGGGGTAAATTAGATGATTGGACCTTAACTGTAATTATTATTTCATTTCTAACCATAACCTCTATTTTGTTCATAACAACTTCCTAAACTTATTAAAATATTTTATTTTGGCCCTTTTCAAACAAATGTTATATTAAACGGAAACTGCCACATCAGTATATAATTCTAAGGAAAATGCTAGTTTTAACCCCTAAAAACTTCTCTATTTTGCAACTACCATAAAAACCTTAAATCTTTTTTCATCTTACTATCCAAGCTATGAAAACTTGTTCCCGAATAAAATTCTTCTGGTTAGACAAATCAATGCTGAAATCTTCCTTCAATTAGCATCGGACGATGATGATGGTGTCTTGTTGGTGTCAGATTGTCAGAGGAAATTGTGGAGTCTAGTTTTGATTGAAGCCATGGTAGATTTTGAAGAAGATGTGATTAGGGTTGATGTAGGCGGGGTGGGCTAAAGGGCAAGGTGATGAATGGAAAGAGCATGAGATGTGGGAGACAAAAGGGTAGTAATGACAAGTGAGGCGTTGGTGAGGCAGAGGAGGTTGGATTCATTAAAAACTTTGAGATATAAGGCTTAAGGACATAGCTACTTTAGAAGTAACGAAAGAATGAAAGACGACATATGGGATATGACAAAAGGGAGCAGTCAAGGCCGTGAAGAATAAGAAGATGGAAAGGGTCATGGAGTGAAAAGCGGTTAAGGGTCTGAAGAAGCACAGGCAAAAGGAGCGGTGGGAGTGGCAAGAAAAGAAAGTGAAGGTAAGGTAAGTGGTGACTGTGACATCAAGGAAGAAAGGATAAAGCTTAAGGTTTGGCCTTGAACCCAATATAATCGAAGGATTTTTAGGTCAACGACCGAGGAGGCAGAAAAAAAGAGAAGGGGTGGTAAGGAAAGAGTGGCCTCTTACGAGGTAGTAGTAGAGGAGCCGGAGAGAAAGGTGAAGGCAAATAAGGCAAAGGGGGCGATGGTTGGATTGTTGGGTGCAAAAATTTCAATGCTGATATGGCAAACGGAAATTTTTTAGGGGTTAAAATTAGCATTTACTTCAAAAATTATATGCTAACATGACATTTTACATCCAACATAATGATTTTTGTTCAAAAAATAAGGCCAAAATGAAACAGTTTAAGGAGGTTAGGGAGTCATTGTGAATTAAAAGTTATGCAAAATGCGTGTAATTAACCTAAATTTGTTGGCTTCCTCAATCAAATTCATAGTATATAATTTAGGGTAGTGCATTGATTCAAATTAGCAAAAGAAACAAACTGCTCAAAATTACAATACCAATACATATGCACAAAATTACATAACCAACATCAAGAGATATACTCAAAATTAAGTTCAATTTTTCAAATCAAACACTTGTAGTGGAGGTGGTCCAATGGATGACTTTGTCTCGACAACGTGAACGAGAACAAACCGAGCACGTCTGATGGCCAATTGGCAATGGACAAACATAAAACAGCTAATTGAGCAGTAGGATTGTAGGAATGTTGGACAAAGGAGAGAAGTAGAATATGATGAGTAGTGGGCTAAAGATTAGGGAGGTAGGGCAACAGAGTAAAAGCAATTGTTATTGCGAGGGGCTAATTGGCAGGGAAAAGGCTGGAAGAACTCAAAGAGGCATGCACAGGCAACAAGTTAGGAGGGACGTCTCCAGTGGTGTTATATGTGAATGAGAGAAAGAGAAAAAAAAAGTGCGTGAATAAGCATCGTCCTCATCGAACGAATGAGGTGTGAAAGGGTGAGACTAAAGAGAGTAGGCTTAGGTGTATTGGTTGGGATAGAAATGGGTTGGGCCTAGGACTTACATTAAGACAATTTAGGTAGACTCAACTTAAGCCCAAACCAACCTGTTTTTAATTCATTAAAATGGGTCAGATTCGGGTCACCTGAAGTATATTTCCTGGTTCTTTGATCAAACTCTAACCCATCATTTTAGGTCAAGTTTATGTTTTGGCTTTGGCTTTGGGCATTGCCTTTCACCTCTAACCACAAGAGTGTTATTTTTTTTGGTTTGTGGGCCTAGAATGCCAAGAAAGTTCAAAGAGGTGGTCAATAGGAGAGAAAACTAGGGGGGTCATTTGCCAAGTCAATTTCTCCATCGGCTAGTTTAGATTAATAATATTCAACTTTTAAAAAAATTAGAACTAATTTTGAAAAATTGATAAATTTTAAAACTGAGTTAGGAAAACATAAAATGTTTTTGGACTTAAAAGTGTTTTTACCCAAACAAAATACAGAGTAATGCTTTTTTACGCATTTCTATATCAAGCTTAACATGTAATAAAATATAGTCAGGCTCTAAATACAAGACCTCTCAGCCAATGGTTAACATGTAAAATTGAAACAAGTTGTTAAGGCTTGATCAGTTTTTCTGGTCAATTAGAAACCCCCAAAAATATTCCTAGTTAAGAAATAAATGTAGGTAAGTGTAGATATACAACGTTTGAAGACTAAAGGTAGAATGTTTTGTTTTTTACTAAAGGCAGTTTGGCCCCAAATTGAAAGACCTAAGCACTTAACCTGTTGAATATAATATTGGCACAACCCGAGCCCTCAACTTAATAAAAAATGGTGCAGTTTAGTCATTTCCCCTCTTTTAGATCACGTGCCCTTTAAATCTTTTCCATCGTTTATGCTCCATTGGAAAAAATTTGCTAAAAGTCCCTAAATTTTATTTTGTGACCTATTTTAATGCTAACCTTGTACTTTTTCCAAGATGGATCTATGTCTAATATGCTTCCCTCATTTTCAGCCCAAAATACCCTTCTGTTGCTCTTCTCACATTTTGTTCTCTTGATCATATCTACCCAATGTCTGTTGATCCCAATGTTCTCCAAATATTAGTCTCACTTTTGTGCACCATTTTTCCAGCACCACTTGTCACGCAACCAAAATCCATTTTCTTTTACCAGCCACTATGAATTGTCTGATAAATTGCTCAATTTAGGAAGCCGCCAATGTTGTCATTAGTTTATTTTATTTTGTGATTAATTATAAAGGTTTGAAATCAATAGGTGTATCGAGGGTTTTGGGAATTACAACATCAATTTCTAGCACTATGATGGTTTCAAAGGTAAGCCATAGATTGGTAATTCACATGGTTTCCTCATTCTCTAAAAGCAGAAAGCTATAGCACAAGCGCAGCGCCAAAAGTCCTTGTCGGCGACAATGATGCGGGGGTATGGTTTATGGTATGCAACATCCTATTGTGCTAAGATTGGTTAATGCTTATTGGCTTCATCACCTACTTCTACATAGGGCATCCTTGGCTTAAACTTGAGAAAAAGATGCCATCTGTTAAGAATGGTCATCTGTCACTCCCAACACCTTTTTATGCCTTGAAAATGTGCTACACTCTAGCAGTTATAACTCAAATGTAGGTTGTCGCAAGTAATAAAATCTCGAGAGTCCAAGTGTCGAATCACAGGGAAGTAAATTAATAAATACAAATTACAGATTTGGTAATAAGAAAAGATTTTGGTTCAATGTGTGAATAGGTATTGGTTAAGAACTCAAATTCAAATAAATAGCTAAGATTAGGGGATCCACTTTTAATATATAGGTTATGATTAATTTTAGCCTATTTTACTACTCAATTGGGATCCATACATAAAGGAGGTCCCAATTGAGGAATTTAGTTAGTATTAACTTTCATTTATCTTAAAATGCCAACGCTTGCTAATGGGTTCAAGTATCCATCATGTCCACCTTTGTCTACAATAACTCAAGATTCCAATATAGCCAGCAGAGCCATGTTCTACAAAGGGAATCAAGTAGCTTTTGTGCTAATGATTGGCTATGATGAATCAAGACTCCCACTTAACAAAGAGAAAAGTTAAATAAATTAAGAAATAAAATACCGTTAACGTTGTGATCCATTCAAGTCAATCATAACCTTTATACCAAAAGCTTCACTCTTTCACTTTAGCAAAAGGAAGATTAGTTAGTTATGATAAAAGTAAACAACATCTAGAAAAATGAAATAAACATGGATTGAAAGATCAAAAGAAGAACAAAAAGAAAAACGAGAAAACACTTGGACAGAGCTTTGGTATAGAAAACTAGAACAAAACTAAAAAAGAAAAGCTAAAGATGATATAAGAACATAAAGGAGGCCTAAGAAATGGCATACTCGACCCTCCCTCTAAGGTGCCTATTTATAGAGTTTTTGGGGTAGGTGAAATGGTAAAATGAAATAGTGAAATATAGGTAAATACAAATCAACAATGGCGGGTTACAGCTTCTTTTAATTTTTCAACCACAGTATACATCGAATCAGCTATTTCTTAAAGCATAAGACTTGTAGATCTCTTCTTCAACTTTGAATCGATAGCTTGCTTATTCAAATCGGACATCTGTGGCTCAAGTTATGATTTTTCTACCGAAACTGCTCTTCAGCACACGAAAGAATGAATGGTCTCATCCATAATCAGATTTCTGCAATGAAAACAATTAAATTAGCTCTCGGAATGAAGTAAAGTTGAAGATCTATGTGTTGGCTTTCAGATGAATTTGGAATCACTCAGTTCTGATATCTATAGCTCTAGATATGATTTTTCTCGTGAAGGGTTGCCAAGTGATGATTTCACCCATGTAAAAAAAATAATTATTTAATATTAATGAATAGTGAAAATGTGTATGAACAGTAAAATGCGCATATGAACAGTGAAATACGTGTATGAATAGTAAGTTGGTGAATAGTAACTTAGTGAATAATGACTCGGTGAATAGTAACCTGATGGAAAAATGCTCAGAATAGAGAAATTAATCATACTTAAAGTGTATAATAATGATTTAAACCCTTAATAGCAATACACTTATGAGTATTCATCAAAATGCATTATTAGTGAAGTCATGTCAAAGAATGAGAAAGGGTTTTGGGTCAAGAATTTGCTCGCCCTAAGTTTAATTATTTTATGTTGTCCTAATTTTTTAGGCTCAATAATTGTGAACAAGTAAACACTAAATTAGCTGGGATATGGGCCTAAGTTAAAATTAGGAAAAAGCCTTTTAGTTTTTTTAAAGATTAGCAAAGTAGTCAAGACATTTATGAGGTTACAGACAAAATGAGATGAAAAATAAAAAGGTCAGGGACTTCTGGCACATTATATCCAATAGAGGCAAAAATAGCTTTATGATTTGAAGGGAAAATGATTCACATGGGGGTGAGAAGTGCTAAATTGTATTGCAACATTACCAAGTTGAGAAGATGAGTTACACCTAGTTCATGTTAAAGGGATAAAGTGTCTAGGTCATCTAAGTTCAAGGGCAAAAATGCCTTTAATTTCCATTACTAATATAAAGACTATTATATATGTATGTCTAATTAGACAAAGTGATGATCTTTCAAACTTGCCTTTCATTATCCTAGGTAATTTCTAGCATGCTCCCTAGCCCAAATTGCGCTTCATCTTTTTTAGCCATGGTGATTATGTTTTCCAGATGGTGAAACTTTGTCTTCTCCAACTACGGTGGCAACAAAATGACATTTTTGGTGTCATCGCATCAAAGAATCCAATAGATCTATGTTTTTTTTACATAGATCTAGTTGTTGTTTATGTAGATCATATCTTGATCGAGCTGTCATGACCAAATCTGACTGATGCAACATCGTCTTCACCCACTCAAGCATCACCAAAACTGGTGGTTGTCTTGTGACAACACCTTTATATACTTAGCCACGATCGAGCTCAATAGTCATCGTTGCAAACAGCACAAACGATGCCTCCATCATCGCGTGACCAAATTGTGTAAACTAAGATAAGAATCACAAAGTCAGTGACTCTCATACTTAAAAAGCCAAACCAATATCAAAATGAAACCCACTAAATAAGTGTCTACAGGACTATTTAAATGTGTCTAAAAGAGAAAGAATATATGTCAAAAGGATTATAAAGCTGTAAAAAACCATTGGCCTGAAACCCAACTCAAAGATGCCTCTTAAAGACTATAAAAATGTGCTAAAGAATTATTGAAATATTGCCTAAAGAGCTATATAAATGTCAAAAAGTCATTAATCTAGAACCTAGCTTAGAATGTGTCTAAATGAATATAAAGATGTACCTATATCACTACCAAGAGGTGTTTACATATTCAATTTCATGATTTGCTATCTATATCCCATTAATGTTATAGTGTTTTAAAGTGCATAAACATGTACGTATATTTTTTTTTTTCAGATTTTCTGCATATTAATTCAAATAATTCTTTATATTTTTCTGGCAAGTGTTGATTTTTTTATCACTCGTGGTTTCATACTATTTACAATATCATTGTGCTTATAAAAAGTATATAAACATATCAACTCGCTAGTTCAAACACAATTGAAATACATTTTAGGTACTTCGAGATATTGATTCAGACATATATTATTTTTTTAATGAATTTAAATACAAAAAAAATGAAAAATTTACATGCATATTACTTTACAAAATTTTATATATTACTATAAACACTTTTACATATTATTTGAGACATTAATCCATATTTCCTTAGGCACACTTCTACAGTTTGTTTCTGTAAAGAATCTGGTGGCAGAGATGAGAGAAGAGTGGCCTAGAAGAAGTGTTGAAGTGATGGTGACTAAGGCGATCTGAAGGTGACGACTTGTGTGATCTTGAGGCGATGACTGAAGTGATCAAGAAGCTAGTGACAACGTGATCTGGAGGCTGAGGTGAGATCTTGAGGCGAACAAGGATGGTGCGATCTAGAGGTGAACAACAATGGTGCAATATGGAGGAAAGTGATGATGGTGCAATCCTAAGATGAGCAACATTGGCACAATCAAGAGTTATGTTGTCTTGAGAAGTCTCGATCTAGAGGCAATGATTGGCTAAGTAGGAAGAATAACAATAAAAGGTGGAAACAATGGGATATGTTTTTTACAGGGGTAAAGAAAGAGTGGGACATGTTTTTTAGAGGGCTAAAGAAAGAAAGAGAGACTTTAACTAGGAGTAATTTGACAAAAAAAAAAATGGACTAGAAGGTGGCATATATAGGATGAATTAAGTATGAGTAGGTTATGAGTTAGTCTTAGTATGTTTAAGTAGACATACACAAATAATATAAAGGTATATGTAATTTATGATATATATTTTTTTAATTTTTTATCTTGAGTTTTAAAATTAAAAGAAAATTTATTTTTAGTTTTTGTCTGATGAAAATTTTATGTATCCAGAATTTAAATAAGTATAATAAGATAAATTGAATATTAAAATTTTTTCTAAAAAATATTTTAATCTTTTTGAACAGCCAAAACACATTTTCATGCTTTTCGTTCTAGGTTTCCCTCAAAACTGACAGAAAATGCAATTATTTTCGCGCAAATTATTTTAATTCTACAAATATCGGCACGCTCTTTTCTACCTAAAAAACAAAGAAAAAAGAAAATTCGTATATTGTTCTAAATTCTAATTCCCGAGCCCACATGTTGTTCGTCGTCGGCCGGACGAGAGAAAACAATTATTGTAAAAGGGCTTCTAGTTTTGTTCTTTTTCTTTTCTTTTCTTTTTTTTTTTTCCTTTGAAGAACTTAATACGATGCTGGAAAATTTCGATGCATGAAATTTCTGTGCGCAATGAGGGATTCATCCTCGTGGTCTGCAGATTCGAACGGGCCATCGACCTCCAGTTCGCGGCCGCGGGGCTCCGGTGGAGGTGCGTGCAGATGCAGGTGAGGGCTTATAAGTGAAGTTTGGTTTATTTTCCTTGATTTCGCTTTTAGTATTGAGGTTTATCCAGGTTTTTTTTGGGCGTTTGACGATCCTGAATCCTTGATCTCCGTTGGGCATACGGATTCTGGTTAATTTCGGTGTCTTTTAGGAGGATCTTGTGCGTAATCGTAGTAGGTATAGAATTGAATTTTGAATTTTGGGTTTGTCTACAAGTGGAACTCTTCTGATATTTTGTTTTGGCTGCTGTTCGATAAGCTGTTGTTGATCTTAATTTTTTAGTGAAGCTCGATTCTGGCTCTCACTCAGTTGACTTGCTTAAGTCTAGGATCTGTGGATTAATAGAGTTCAAGAAATGGATGTTGGTTCTGTTGTAAAAAATGAGTCTCAATACCTTTGGGTTTGTCCGGAGATGGAAGAGTAAGTGTGGTGATTCGCGTACACATGGATCTGTTGTTCACCAATGGTTTATAGAAATGTTCAATGACTAATGGATTATGGAATAACCTTTCACAACTTTGTACAAAATAATGAATCAGTGGTGAGCTTATTCTCATCCAAAAGGGAACTACTAACCAAATGTTGATGGTTCTTCTATTTCGTGTTGAATTGTTCCGAGGACAATCGCTTCATATTCTTCTGTAAACAAATGACTCTATGGAAGTAAGCTAAGAAACCTGTTAACTTGAGAATTCACTGTTGGAGTGCCAAATTCATTTTGGATTCAGATTTTTAGAAGTCATTTAGCACACACAAGGTTTCTTTTCCTCTTTTTGTTTCTGTATACTGTTTGTTGTTCTTTTATTTATTTTTGTATTTCTGGTGTATATAGCAACATCTTTCAACTGCTGGCACAACAGGAGGTCTGTCCACAAATAAAACGTTCTTCCGAAAAACTATGGAAAGTGGATTCCAAGGGTCATCATGATCTTAATCCGCTATTGTGTCCAATGGCAGAGGATGCCAAACGTGATCTCCTGTCTTGAGAATTCCCTGTTCTTCTAGTTGAGGAACTTGAATGTGATGTTGAAGATTTTCTTCTCCAGTGTTTGTCTTTCTTTTGTAATTATATTTGAAACACTGAGAAGCATTAGTAGTGATTCACTTCTTGACAAGTTTGCTTTTTAATTTCTGTTAAACTGCTACTGCAGGGTAGAGGCAGAGTCACTTCGACATTTATCATCAAAATACTGCCCACTATTGCCTCCACCTAGGTCAACTATTGCATCAGCATTTAGCCCTGATGGGAAAACACTTGCTTCCACACAGTGAGTCTTGATATTTGCTTCATTCACATGAAGCCTTCCAATAAGTCCATTCTTAGGTTATTGTCTCAACGTCCTTTTTGGTTCTCTTACATGCAGTGGTGATCATACGGTTAAGATTATCGATTGTGAAACTGGAAGGTGCTTAAGGGTATTGCGTGGTCACCAGAGAACACCTTGGGTGGTGAGACTCTTATATTCTACATATTGCCTGTTGATATCTCTTTCCTATCATGGCAACCTGCTGTTACAAGTGTTGAGTTTGATTTATGGTAGGGTACAGAGGGATGTGTTTGTAAAGCTAATTAAAACTTCAAATTTGTGTAAATTAGAGATGTTGGTAAAGAATTTAATAGGATCAAGAGGATCATATTGCAGATGAAATGGTTTCATTGAATTCTAATGGTCAGTCCATAAAAGCAGTTCTGTCGCTCTCCCTTTGTTCATGGGAAACTGTGGATTCCATGATTGTTATTGTCCCTCTCAACCCAGTGACTGCATCTTCATTTCAATTATTTTAGTAAAAGATTTTGGTTTGACTAACTTTGAAGTTCTTTTTGTGTAAAGCTACTGAATAGCATTCTTGTGTAACTTTTGTAGGTTAGATTCCATCCGCTGTATCCAGACATACTTGCAAGTGGAAGTTTGGATCATGAAGTGCGTTTATGGGATGCAAAAAAGGCCGAGTCTATTGGATCACGTGATTTCCGTAAATACTCAACTTGGACAACCTTTTTTTATCAATTTGACTTTGACATTAATGAGTGAAAAAAAAAAATGTTTCTTGTGATTGTTCAATTCTTCTCTCCATGCAGACCGCCCTATTGCTTCTATTGCCTTTCATGCTCAGGGTGAAATTCTTGCTGTAGCCTCTGGCCATAAGGTGAGATTACGCTTTATTGTGTTTGGACTTTTGTATATTTTGTGATGATCTGAGTTTCTGGGGATATTTTCAGCTCTATATATGGCACTACAGCAGGAGAGGCGAGACATCTTCTCCAGTTATCATACTGAAGACACGGCGTTCTCTTCGAGCTGTACATTTTCACCCTTATGCAGCGCCATTTCTCCTGACAGCTGAGGTAATTTTTTTCATCTCTAGGTGGTCATGTCCTTGTATAAAATCCCTGTTGATTAGTTTCTTTCTGCTCACTGCAGGTCAATGACCTTGACTCATCAGATACATCAATGACACTTGCAACTTCACCTGGTTACTTGCAATATCCTCCTCCTACTGTATATGTGGCAGATGCACATTCTAGCAGTCGTTCCAATTTGGCAAATGATCTGCCTCTTGTGTCCTTACCTTTCTTGATGTGGCCTTCATTTGCTAGAGATGCTGGGAGGACATCTCTTCTGCATGCTGATGGTGATGGTTGGGGTAGCAGCCAGCAGAGATGTGATCAGTCTGCTTCAGTTCGGCTTCTGACATATTCAACACCATCAGGGCAATACGAGCTTCTTTTGTCTCCAATTGAACCAAATAACTCCTCTTCCAGAAGAAGCAGGAATTAATCCATTACCAAGCGATATGAAAACTGAAGTTTCTGATTCTGGAACAGTGCCCATGGAAACTGTTGAGACACAGCCAGTAGAAAGAGCTAATCAAATTTTTCCTTTTGGTGATCCAACCTTGTGGGATATCCCTTTCTTGCAAGGATGGTTGATTGGTCAGACCCAAGCTGGGCAACTTAACATGCGTCTACCTCATGCATCGGGCCATAACACTGCACTACTTGCTGTTGAAAGTAGAAGCTCTGCTTCAGTAACTTCTTCAGCACCAACACTCAATATGGACCACCAACACTCAATATGGACCAGCCTCGATCTAGTGGAAGATCAGGTTCAAGACACCGCACTTCACATACACGTGTAACTTCAGCAAGTGGGCCTTGTGAAGCAGCTGGTTTTGATCATGTTATGCATGATACAAGTGATCCTCAACCTGCTGTAAGCAGAATCCAGTCAGAACTTGCTACATCACTTGCAAGAGCAGCAGCAGCTGCTGAGTATGGTCCCATAATTTGAAAAATCCATGTGCTCCCTTTGATCCTGAAAAGTGTCAGTTAACCATCCCACATGCTGTACTTTGTGGGTATGACGTTTTTCCCACCAAAGTTCAATGATCTTGTTGGTTACCTTAGTTCATTTATAAGTATACCAAGTTAATACGTGGGTGCAATTTTTTCTTCCCAAATTTTAATGTGGAAAAAAAATCAGTTTGTCAACGAATAAATTTATTTTTTTGGAGCTATTTACATAGCAAGAGTTTCTATATTATTTGAAGCATTTCTGTTCTTTTTTCTAATTGTTAACCATAAAAAACACATTGCAGTGAAATGGAAGCTCACTGTTCACCTTGTGGGAGATTTTTGGCAGCTTGTGTTGCCTGTGTACTCCCCTGTATTGAAGCAGATCCAGGCCACCAAAACCATTATGAAGCAAGAGGAGCAGCAACATCCCCAACACGGCACCCCATTTCTGCACACCAAGTTCTGTACGAGCTCAGAATCTATTCCCTTGAGGAGGCCACGTAAATTTCGGCGCACCTAGATTTCTCTTTCATGAACTTATTGCTGTAGTGTAAAATTTATATGGTTGATTACTAATGATGTTTATGCTATCTTTTAGGTTCGGTTCTGTACTTTCGTCCTGGGCAATAAGAGCTGCACATTATTTGACCTCTATTCAGGTAACTTTTTAGGCTTTGGCCCCTTCTTAGATATAGTTTTGTTGCTTGGAAATTGCACTTGATAAGAATACACTTGCATGGCGTAAAATGCTAGTTTTATGTTTTTTGCTTAAGTAAATGTAGATGCTCTCTAAGAAATTATTCTTTCTTAACCTTATTACTCATAGTTCTTTAGTAAAGGGAAGAGACAGGTCTGGCTATGGTAATTAGAAGCTTTTATTTTTTATTTTCATAAGCAAGAATTAAGTTTGTATTTCTCTCATTTAAACAATTAAAAGTACGTTGCTTGATTATTTTTCTCTTTTCTTATCACCATATTTTCATACCATTCAATACTAACATCATACAAATCTGAAAGTACTTGCACAACATTATAAGCATGTCTATTTTCTTAAATCATTTTTGTTTTCTGTTTGACATTTTTTTCAAAATAATAATGCTTCTGCAAAAACATATCATTAGAGTAATTTTCAATATCTTAAAGCTGAAGCTCTTCAATGGCATTATTCAGTTCTCGTGAATGGGGTGGCATTCTGTTCTATCATTCCATGCTTAGAATCTGACTAACATTCTAAGTTTATTTGTTTGACTTTCCTTTGGGTTCTTATCTTATTCTGTTTTGCATGTGTATAAGATCATTCTTATTACTGAGAAATTTATATATGTGTGGAATCCAAAAGACAACTGCATTCATCTATGCTGAAACAAAGAATTGAACTGCTTGTGTGTCATTTTTGTTTTCTTTGACATATATCAGTTCTTCTGCATTTTGTTCACTTATTGAAGTGAGAGAGGGAGGCAGGGGAAGGGGTATTAAGAGTTTTGCATTGATGGGAGATATATTTACGTGAGGATAGCTAAGACATAGCTTCAAAATGTCTTTTGTGTTTGTTGCTGTCCAGAATGTGACATTTGGTTGTCATGCTGTTCTTCTAGTTAACTGAGTACCGTATTTGCCATTGCATTCTGTTATGAATGAAATTATATGTGCTTCTATTTTTCTTTTTTTCTTTTTTTGGTGTTCCATTCATACTTAATTTTGAAGGCTTTCTTCTCAATTTTATAGGGTATCTGACATGGAGCTTGTCAGAATCCTCCCAAGTGCAGAGGATGAGGTGAATGTGGCTTTCTTTCATCCTGCAGTCGGAGGCAGTCTTGTGTATGGAACTAAGGTGAGCTTGACATTTCTTTCCTATTTAGGAAAAGGGGAGCATTTAAAATTTATGTTTCTCTCTTTATCATGCAGGAGGGCAAGCTATGGATTCTCTAATATGATAGTTCTCTTGCTATAAACCAAACACCTTCCAGTGTTCTAAATGAAAATATGCTCCAGGTAGGAGGAACTTGCTGTACTGTTTGTGTGCCATCACTTCGTCATTGATCCCCTTTTTGGATGATTAAATCTTTCCAAGGCTATGTTGGGATGTTCTTTTCTTTTTCATTAGCTAAAATTTCTATCGGACTCAAAATTATGCATTCTTGCATAAACTATAGACTCTATTTAGAAAATATCAAAAGTCAAACTCACATAAGTGCCCCTATTGCCACATGAATCATTTAGCAAATTTTTGGAGCACTAGAAAATTGATGTTGTGCAAAAAAGTTGAAGGACACTCATCACTTCTGAGGCTTTTACAGTACCATTTCCTTTAAAAATGGGTTTTTAGATTGGTGTATATGCTAGTTGGCTGGGGAAGTGAGGAAAAGGGGGGCTTATGTGAATGACTTCTGAGACTTGAAACAATTTTTGTCCTGAGTGTGACAATTCAAGGAAGTCGCGTTGTTGACCGGAGATAAGTTGCCATTAGAAACTTTCTGGCTTGGTAAATGTGGTCTTAGCTGTGGCAAAAGCTGAAACCTCACCCGTGAATTATTGATCGTTCTAGAATTAACTTGATGTTTAAATTTAAAGATAATACATAAGGATGAAGTAAGTTCTGTTTTTGAAGTCTCATTTCTTTGGGATGCATTTGGCCCAAACAAAACACGAGCACTATTTGACTATCAGAATACATGTTGAAGCTGCAAGTGCGCTTGCATTTATTTTGTGCACCTTTCTGTAAAAGCAAGTCCAGGAGTTGGAGTGAATTGCTATGCCCTTGTTATGAGAGTTCTTTATGTTGCAGGTCCCAACACTTGCATTAGAATGCTAGCAGCCAATGGATGCTTCTTGCAACCCAGACAGTTTAATTTGCAAGGTTGGTGTGCATGTTGTCGCTTTCTTTGTGTTAGTGATGGATTAACCTTTTGGTTTTCTGTATATGAATAAACGCAAATGGTATTGTTTACCATCTCAGGATGAGGTGCTGTGTCGTATGATTTTCTGACTGATCACTGAAGTGCGAGTGAATTCCCTGACTGCTGCAAACTGTTACGCCTTATATCATGGTGTTAGACGCCTTTTGCAAAACTGATAGACAGGTGTAAGAGGTGCCTCTCTCTGGCTTAAGTTGAAATGAGCTGGCAGAGTATAGTTTGAAGAGGTGGCTCTTCTCTGCCTCTTCCTTTTCTTTTTCTTCTAGTGCATGAGTTATTTCTCATTTCTGGGCGCTCGTTTGAATTAGGAATAGTTTTAACAAGCAGATTGGTCGACAGCCTCTAATCTCTGTAGACAAAACAAAACGACTTTTTTTTTTCGTCTTTTTTAAGTTTTTACTTATCTCCTCCCATTGAGGCCCTGTTGTGTATTTTTCAGTGTAATGAAATCAGATTCTTGTAAGGGAATGGATTTCCCGTGTCCTCCATAGTTTCATGACAATGAAGATTGCTGGTATTGGGTTATTAAAGTTTGATGCGGTTTGATTATTGATATTGCGAGATCATCGGTGCTAACATAATCTGTAATCCCCATCCTACAATATAATCAGTGAAACAAGTCAAAACTGCGCAATTCCAAGTACCAATCATGCAACAGAGCAAGGACTCAGGGAAGCTAGCTGGCAGGTGATACAGCCTATGGTACGTGTAGAACCATTGAACCCAAGATATTACTCGAGGATAAAAAGATTTTAACCTCGCCGCAAAATGAACGAAAAGAGACCAATGTCGATACTATTCCTCATGCCTGGCGCCTAATTTGCGTGCTCTCTAAATCAATTCTTCTGGAAGGAGGCTACCTGGCTGTATCAAGATACTAATGAAAGAAAGTGACTAATCATCTTTCGCAACCCAAGAAAATGACTATGAAATCTGCATCAGAAAATGTTCCAATCCACACTACGAGATGAAAATGCCACTCCCTTCTGGCATTGCCTCCTGCATCTGCATTTTGATAAGTTGATACCCTAGTGTATGCAACATGGTAAAATTCTCCTCTGACGTTCACTTCCTAAAACTACTACTAAAATCCTAATAAGTTAAAAAATCATATGAACAGTTGGACGTCTCAGAACATAAACTTGCAACAGTAGAATCAACCATCTAGCCGTTCCTTTCACAAGACCTAGAAACTTCATGAATCAGTAAGGGCCGAACAGCTGACTCTTGCACTGCTCAATAATTTTATGCTAGTTGCCACATGTCTAGCACACCATGCATCTTGGGAACCTAGCATTTTATCCTTGAGAGACAAGATTCTGCACCTTTCTTACATACATTGGCAAGAGAGTGGAAGCCCATGGCCAGTCTACTGCTCTAGATAAGCGATTCAAGAGTTCAAAATCCCCTGCAGCTTATCTGTGTAAAAGTATCCCAGGGTTTTAAGTGTAAACACACCCCCAAGCCAACGGCAAGCTCAAACTGTAAAGCAGAAAATAATCTAGACCAATGAGCTGGAACACATAGTAGGGAAAACAAAACAAAACATAGAGAGAGAGAGAGAGAGAGCCCTTCTAAATTGCAGAGGAACCTTTCCAAGCATCCTTGTGCTTTTAGCCCATGGAGTTTGGTAACCCCAAGCAGATCCTGTTCTCTACTCTTCAGTGAACTTCTATCCAGAAACGTGGTGAATCAGCAAGGGCATGCAGCTGATACTATTGCAGTGCTCAATGACTATTGATGCTGGTTGCTCCGTGTCTCTGGTATATCCCTTCCCCCAAAAAACAAAAACCACTAAAAAGTTGTCTATCCCACTCTTATGTACATCGGCAAGAAAGCGAAGAGCCCCTCCTGAATTGCGGTACTTTTCTGAGCATCTTTGTGCTTTTAAACACGGTTTGGTAACCCCAAGCAGATCCTCTTTACTCTTCACTGAACTTGTATTTTGTTGGCTTGAACTATTCAGCTCCAGAACGTAGCATGGCGACTGGCTCCACTGTTACTACTCTTAAAACCTTCCTTCAATTCAGATATAAGAAAGAACATCAGCTCTGTCACATAATAAACGAAGCCACTCACCATGGGAATCCCACTCACGCATCAAACTTCTATGTATGAAAACTTCTATCAATCTTCAATCTTCTTATGAAAATAGCAAACGCAAACGAACAGCAGAGAACAGCATCACTTGCGCTAAGCTTTCTCTTATACCAAACAAGTAGTTCTCTAATCTTTTTCTTACATTTCCCAAAAACACTAGTTCCTCCTATTCATGAAGGGAAGATTACAATTGAACCATCAAATAACCCTGATGAAGCTTCACTACTACTTGCTCACAAAAATAAAAGCAGTTGATTTAGATTCTAGACCCCTCCTTCAGAGCCCAGACTAGCCCATAAGGACCAACCAAATTAGACAAGATAAAAGTTCGCTGCATTTAGATTTCTCGGAGCATCATCCACATACCCAGGAAGGAGAAGCACAATGTTCCTATAACAAACTACTAATCTTTTTCCTTGAACCGTAAACCTATGGATTACCAGCAACCTTAACGGTAGATAACCACTACTACGCGCTAAATTCATGAAAGAAGAACCGATAAAAAGCACATAAAGTTAAAAGCATGATTGAAATTAATGACATCATAGTCTGCTGAATAAGAGAAAGCAAAGGAAGAATCACATCATACGATACGCTAAGAGGAAGATAAGCAATCTAAGGGAATACAAAGGATTAGTTGATGTCGGTGTCGTCGAAGTCGTCCTCGAAGTTGTTGAAGAAGTCGGCGTCGGCAAGGTTGTGGTCGACGGAGAGGACGCCCTCGATGAAGACCTCGAGCTGGTCTATATCGTCGACGTCCATGGCGGAGCCCTGATCATCTGGTTCAACCATGAAATCCATCTGCATTGGCTTCATCTCTCACTGCTCCTCTTTTTCTCTTCCACAAGCCTCAGCAATTTTGTCTCGAAGAAACTATCCTGCTCTGCGGCTGATCTTTCTCTCGCATCCAAGGGTTTATTTATACTCGAAAAATTGGTGCTCCGTCAGGGCATAAACGGCGTGTATTTGATTGAGAGCTTCCTATTTTCCTCTAAAGACTCGTACTCTTCGAATCATTTATATTTACCCCCTCTATTAAAATTATCACTTGGTGCATGTTTACCTTGAAAATAAAATAAATTCGATTCTCTCTTTTTATTAAAAAAAAAGGGAAATATATATTCTATTTGATCCTTAAAGTTCAAAATAAAAATATATTCTTTTAGCTTAATTTTTTTTAACACAAAATCAGGTATTACAAATAAATAACATTAAGCGATAAGAGAAAGATAGAAGGGGAGGCTTAAACCTGGCCTAGGTTAATGGGGAGAAAGAGGTGCATCCCGTTGCACTTTTATCATTTTGTCAAGCAGTGCGGTCCTGAATTTTTGAATAACTATTTGCTAGACACGATCCCATGAAACTAAATTTTTTCTAAAAAATATTGTCTTAAGAGATGGGGTTAAATGAAAAAATATATATATGGGAGACTCGATAAAATTACTTGAAGAAAAAATTCATAAACTTATAGGATTTTTTCATTAAGGTAAAACCCCAAGTTCATGAATCTAGTTTTAATTTTTATTAATGGCTGTGGTAGTGTCCTAATGTTAATTAAAAACTTTGGCTTGAGTCCATCGCCATGTCAATAATGATCTTAAAGTTGTAAATAACTCTGTACCAAAAAAAAAATTAAATAATTTATTAATGTTAAAAAAAATTCCAATCTTTTACATTGTGAATAGATAGATTTTAGTAAGGCCAAGGATAAAACGAACCCGACTTATACTGCACAAGCATACTTTCAATTTATTTGCCATTCCTGCCACCAGAACCATCAAAAGCTCCACAGCACTAGGCTTAGTGCCCTCGTCCTCATCCTCTTCTTCACTCTCAACTACCTGAATGTGTTCTTATTGCACGTCGTTGTTGTTGTCTCCATTTTTCATTTATAGGATGTTTGATGGCGGTTTGATTTCCAGTAACCAAAAGAAGCGCTTAAACTAGAGCCTTAAAGCAATGAGCAAACCAAGCTGGTGGAAAATGGTAAAGGTCGAGCATATATAGAGGATTCAACGCTGTCAAGTGGGTGAACTTCACTTTGACAGTGAAAGTGATAGAAAAGGTAAAACAGTAAATTTCATTTATGGTCCTCAATCTTATCGCATTGTCCTAATCGGGTCTTTAACTTTCATTTTATCTTCTTAAAGTCCCCAATGTACCCAATCGTGCTCCAATCATAGTCTTTCCATCGCTTTTATGGTTATATTTGTTGGAATCTCAGTTATAAATACCAACTATATTTCTTATATTTCTTTGTTTTTTTGAACAAAGCACCCTCAAACCTATAAAATTAAAACTCTAACCACCATTTCCTTCTCTATCCCTTCCCAACAATCTTTTGGTCCCACTATCCCCCAATATCTCTCCTTGGCCTGTAGGGCAATCCTTCTCTAAGGTTGCCTATAAATTGAATCTATTCATAGGTCTAATGGCTGCCAGTTTCAACAAAAACCCTTATCTCACCACCTATCCCATCACCGAAAACTCTCATTGAGATTTCTTCTTCCACATTGTCTTATAGACACAATCGGAGTACTACATGAATAGTTGGGCGTGATGTGGGATGGTGCAGATTTGGAGAAGCAGCCATGAAATCGTCCATGGATGAGTGAAATTGAATAGGTCCAAAACAACAGAAGTCGATCAAGGTGACTAATTCAAGGCATCACTATGGTGCTTGAAGTCTCCCTCGACTGATCCATCGTCGATCTTCACCGACATTCCCCTACACCCACAATCTGGCCCTCTGCCGCTGTCCTAATGCTCTCCATGGCCTTCCCCTTCACTATCCCAACGTTCTTCATCACCTATTTAGTTCCCAGGACTACTATCGCCAGCAGCACAACAAATTTGGGGATGAAGGCCGAAACGGTACTTGAGGACGAGCCAATGGAGGTGTCGGTGAGATCTCTGTAGTTGGTCAGATTGGCTTTCAGCTACAAGCATCAGGGTGAGGAGTTGTCAGAGCAAGGAGGCATTGGGGCATAAGCCACCAACAATCTGGGTACGATGGCAGGAGAGGCATCGAATTGCAGCAGTTATCGAGGAGGAGAAGATGAATTTCTGGGTTTAGGGGAAGCGTCATGCAAAGGGCTTAAAATGGTTAATGGGTTTGAGTTTATGAAGATAGTAGTAAATTTGCTGATTTTAGGTAGCAAATGGGGACGGGGATATGGGGATGTGATCTCAAGTAAATGGGCTGGAATGTGGTGGCGGGAGATGGTGAGGGAGGAAGAGAGAGGGACATTATGGTTGTAGTGGTAAATTTATTAGCTTGAGAGTTATTTGAGTGGGAATAAAAAAATGTAGGACCAATGTTGGTATTTGTCACAAAAATTTCATCAAAGTTAACCATAAAAAATGATGGAATGACCACAATTAAGACAGAAATAAGGTGGTTGGGGACTTTAAGAGGACAAAATGAAGGTTAAGGATCCATTTAGGATGATGCAATAAGATTAGGGACCACAAATGAAATTTACCAAAAAGTAAAATACAGCAATTAATTGGTCTATATTTCTATATGCAGTTCATTTCAGTAATAAATATTATCCCGTTTACACAAGTGTGTTATTTTATAATATGATATTCATATCATAAGATGTGCTGTTTGTAGATAATATTGTTCTATTTAGTAGAAGTATTGTTCTATTTATACAATAATGCTTTCATTTAGTAGGATGCATTGTTCACAAATAATGTTGTTCTATTTACGAAGAAGTGATATTTCATGCTTACAATTGTTTTGTTCTGTAATATGTTGCAATATGTTATTTTGTCCAGTAAGAAATATTGTTTATTTCGTAGAATGTGTTGTTTAAGCACAGTAACATTTTTGTAAATAATGTATTGTTCTATAATATGCTGTTTATTTCGTAACATGAGCTGTTCTTAAATTTTATTATTCTTTTAAGGAAAAATGTTGTTCTGATAACATAAATGTAGTGCTCTGCACAATGGTATTCATCTAAAAAGATGTTTTGTTTGATTCACACAAATGTTCTATTTCATTCACATAAATATGTTATTCTACAAAATACGAGAGTGAGGTGTACACTGGTTTACCAGATACACCAAATAACTATTCTTTTACCAAACCCTAGAGGTAATAAAAAATTGTGCATCTCGTATATTTATGTCATATTAAAAATATAAACTATTCATATTAATCTGTTAGACTCATGCTTTGGTTATAATCATTCTAACATTTTTCATGCTTACTTAAAAGCTTTTCAAGTATGGGTGAAAAGAGGCTGAACTTTGTTTAGGTAGCTTGAGCTTAAACTCAAGTAAGAGTTTTTTTAGTTGGGCTTTTTTAGGCTCAAGCTTGAAAATTGAGCTAGAGTTTATTTATGGCCGAGCTCAAGCCTAATGATACTTCGCCCCTTAAGCTGCGTTAGGCCCTATGTTTTGTTTCTTTGGCCTTTTCTCATCAGGCCCCTTACAACCTTAGGCCTTAGTCAGTGAGTCCCTTCGGTGACTCGGCCTTCATCCTACTACACCCAGTCTCACACGCACCTAATCTGTTCAGCTAAATTCGGTAGCTATCCCGAAATTCAGCAACCACAAATCGACAACGATCGCCTTCGAGCACCAACCAAGGACCAGCCTTGCCTTGTCGGGCCAGGGACCAGTCAGAAGCCTGAAGCCTTGTCCCTCGAGTTGGCACCCCAAGTCCAACGGCAGCTGCAATCGAGACACCTCAAGCAGACGCCGACGCCAACGCCGGAGACCAAGTTCAGTAGCTCTACTTGGTAACATTCGTAGAATCGCAAATCATATGTTTTTCTTTAAAGTTTTCTTATCTCAGGTTTTTGTTCTTTTTTGTTCAAATTCTGTTTTTCATTTTCCTTCTGTTTTGAATGATTATTTCACTGGATTTGCACATGTTTTTTATTTAGATTTGGCTCTACAGCCGACGTATAGAGGAAGATGATAACTCTTTTATGAAGTTTACAAACTTAGGATAGATCTGCAAAGCATTATAAAGTTTGGGATAGTTTTTATCATTTTTTCTTCTCTAGTTATTTCAGTAAAAAATTACACATTTAATCCTTAACTTTTATCTAAATTATAGTTATGGTACTAAAGAATTATATATGTTATCCAAACTTGACAAACTTCCAGGCCGAGTTTGAGCCTGCCTCGAGTTGAGTTCGAGTTTAAAAAAATTGGACTCTAGCAATTCGAGCTCGAGCTCGAGTAGTGCTGAACAGTAAAGGGGCTGAGCTCGAGCCCAGTAAGCTCGGGCTCCGCCTGGCTCATTTTCACCCATATTTTCATGTTTCAATATAAGATAAAATTTATTTGTCATCTCTAACTTTCTCGCGTTGTCTTAAATGAGTTCCTAACATTTATTTTGTCTGCTTAAAGTCACTAAACTCTTTATTTTTGTCACTAGTCCTTCCGTCAATTTTACCAATTAAAGTTAATGAGATATCAAGAAAAATGCCAACTTTAGTCCATAAGCTTTCTTCCTCCCACATAAAGCACCATCAAGCCTTTATATTTAACATTTTCTCCCCCTCTCTTCTCTTGTCCATTCAACTGCCCAGACCAAAAAAAAAAAAAAAAACCAACTCACCCTTGGCGACGCCACCGATGTACCTCCCTCTAATGAAAACCTTAGACAAAGTCAACTTGCTCTTGCTTTGACCGAGAATCGCCTCCAACTCACCCAAGAACCCAGAATTTATTGCCAGATCTCGTTGATCGATTTCCACGCGAAACCCTTGGAGGATTGATTGGATGGCTTTGCCAAATCTTACGTAGGCACTCTCCCAATTGCCTCCCCTTCATCCTTCGATCTCGCCGCCTCCTCCCAATCCAAGTTCCTGCCTAGAATTGCTGGTGCCCAACTAAATACCCACAATCCAAGTCTAGCGGCAAAGCAAGCAACAATTTGCTTATCTTTTCTCTCTCTCTGAGCCTTCCCTTCCCTTTCCCTTCACTTTCCTATGTTTCCTTTCCTTGAATCGCTTCCTCTCATCACCTGTTTTGCCGCATCTCCCTTCACCTGGATTGACCATACCATCCATTAAGATTTTGATTCTTCCAACTCGCCCTCTGCGATTTGGTGTATCAAAGCAAAAATCTTAGCTTTGCTTTACTCTGCCTTCGATTCGAGGGAGCTACCCTCGTCGCGGCTTTGATCTGAAAGTTTCTTTTATCTGTGAGTGAGTGATTGTCTATGGACACCCCGATTGCATTTCAAGCTTGAATTTTTGGGCAATGGCAAGGATTCGGGATTTATGATACCAAGGCAAGATGGCTACGGGCACAGATTTTTCAACTATGTTGACAGTTATAGACAACGGTTACAATCTATCCTCTGCCAAAAAATAGCAGCGCAGACAATCTGGTTCTAGATGGCCTCAAGCAAGTCATCAGCACTAAACCATGTTGCTCCTGAAGGCTTGACGGGCAACTTCAGGAGAAATTTGATGTTTGTATATCAAGTAATTGGCCAAGACAACACCAGACTTCGAATGACTAGTTGCAGAGGAATAATGTAAGACGAACGAAATGGAACGCAAGGCAGGGGATTTCTAATCTCTGCACATCATTTGATCTCTTTCATGGTTTGAATCAGACCCGGACTTGACAAGGGAGCAGAAGGAGAAGAGGAGGAGGAATGTGAGCGGTCATAGCGATGGTAGTGGTGCATCGACATGATCAACTGAGTTGGGGTTGCTTTTAGTGAGACAAAAAATGTATGGACCAGAGTTGGCAGTTGTCACAAGAATTCCGTCAAAGTTAACCATGAAAGTGGCAGAAGGATCACACTTAGGCCAAAATTAGAGAGATTACTAGATTATGGACTTTAAGAGGGCAAAATGAAGGTTAGAAACCTGATTAGAACAATACGAGAAGGTTAGGGACCACAAATGAATTTTACCTTTTTAGTACCGTGATATTATGATTTATGACGATCAATCCAATTGCGCCTCCTGATGTCAAATTGTCAATCGAGTACGATTTAATGGTCCGTGCTTGTGACAATCACGAACGCATTTTCCTTCTTTTCATAGTGGAGGACTGGAATGTAATAAATACAAGGGTTCGGTGACTATCATTTCAATCTATAAAGTAATACACGCTCCGAATCAGATCGTCTAATCCTCCTGCAAAATTTGAATGGCGAAGATAATAAGAACGTGGCGAAATGGAAGAAGAGAAGCCGTAGCAGAGCTGCAATGGCGGCTCCGGCTCAGGCTCAGCCATGCCCTTGCTCCTCCGTTATCTTCTTCTCCCATCTCGGAATTCCCACCAATCGAATACAAATCCGCCTTTTTCCTCGCTCTCGCTCTCTCGCTAGCCGCTGTTTAACCGCTCAGGCTACCAGGCAATCCAGTGGCGGGAGCCGGCCCTGGGATTCCAATGCCGAGTCGGTTCGGGGCAAAAGATTCGAGTCCAAGCCCCTGGACAATGAAGAAGATGAGGAATATCAATTGGGTTTTTCTGGGATTTTAGAAGAAGCGATCGATAGCATTTGGATTTTCAAGGTAATGTACAATTCCATACACTAAGAAGTGATCAATTAAATTTCACATCATTTTACCTGTGAAGCGACTCTCGTTATGTGGCTATGAAGCAAATTTGGTAGGAATCTTTACGACTGCTCTACATCTATGAGCTTTTGTTTTCCAAGAGTGAAGTAGAGTGATTCTCTTGGCATGAACCTGTAGTTTGAACCTTGTGTAATTGGTTGTTCCTCAAAACTTGTAGAGCCGCTGGTTGGTCACATAAAGAATTGCCTTTTGTTCTACTTGGTGATATTTGATGAGGTGATATGTTTGTTATTGGTGAAAGCAGGTGTTGAAGTCCTTCGGCTGGTTGCTTCCGGCCATTATATTGTCCGCGCTGCTTACCACTGGTGCAAAGGCATTTCTCACGGCTCTAGCAGTTTCAGTTGGACTGTCGGCAATACCTCTGGCATTAGGGAAGTTTTTAGGATTAGGTGAAAGCAAACAGACAAGAAGGCGGAAGAGGAGGAAATCAGCCAGAAGAGCTGCAGCTGCAAGCAGAGAACTCCAAAGAGAGGAAGCAATGAGAGGGATGCAGGAGAGCAGACAGGAAGTAAAGGGGTATCGCTCGTCAGTGGCAGTTGAAAATGGTTCTTCTAGCTCTCTTGGGGAGGTTGGCAACGATGGCTCCAGTTTTGGAGGATGGGAAGAGCTTGATTGGATGGAATATGAGAGGAGGTCATCTCGAATGAGTAGCAGCTCGGAAAGGTCTACACTGGGAAGGGAGAACCGCAGGGTGGAAGTTGGAAGAAGCAGCGAGCCTCTGCTGTTGAGATTGTTGGTCGCAGTTTTCCCAATTTTAGGTTCTTGGACTAGAATGTTCTGGTGATTCAAACGGCTTTCTTAATCTGAGAGCAAATTACAGATGTGAGGGGAAAAAAAAAACAAAATTTTGCCTGTTTACATCGCTTGTTCTGAAGAATGAAGAATACTTGGGGCATGAGGAAGATATATCATCGAGATAGGATTTGTTTCAACCGTTGCTTTATACAAAAGAATCGGGTAATTTCCTGTGAAATGATAATTGGCAGTGAAAAGAAAGAATATTATGAACTTGGAAACAACCGGACTCTGTTAAGATAACAAGAGGATGCAGGATCGTCAAGGCAGCCACAGAAAGCGTCCTCGTCCTTTGGGAATGAGGTTGGCAGTGGGTGATCAGGAATTACACCAACCTGGAAAGAAAGTGAAAGCAGAGAGAATAAAAAAAAGTGATAAGAGAAATGGAGCAAGAGAAAAGAAAAGAAGGCAACAGACTTTGTCTATATCAACATGAGCAGGTGTCTCATAACGAGCAACTGTAACAGCCAAGCCCGAGCCATCTGAGAGAGTAAATACGGACTGAATCTTGCTACAATGTGGAATGCAGCAACCAGTTAGTATCTCAATGCATGACTGCAGATACTCAAGTACGTAGAAAGCAGAATAAAAGCATAAATTTGTAAGTACCCTTTGCCATATGTAGGATCCCCGAACAACACTGCACGCTTATTGTCTTTCAATGCGCCAGCCAGTATTTCACTTGCACTTGCAGTCCCCTTATTGACCTGACAGAAAACTGACGTGGATAAATTCTTTGGAGATAACCTTCTTAACAAAGTTGTTTTGGCAGCAACATGTAGAAGTAAATCATGAGAGATGAAAGCTAATTAGACTGCTAAATTTCTGGCAGATGTTAAAAAGGTGTAAAGAGGAGTAAAATAGAGTTGGAAGAAAGCATACCAGCACAGCCAGGGGTTCTTTAGCTGCTAAAGCTTCACTTCCATCAGTGTCATATATATCCCGAACACCCTGGCCATCACAGATGTATACAATAACCCCTTCGTCTAACCTGCATGATCAGACCAAGAATTTCATTCAAACAAACATGTTTAAACAGTTAAGCAGGAAGGTTTTGCGATATTCAACTACAACACTGACAGACAAATCAGATAGATCCGTGGAATTTTGTAAAAAGCTCCAAAAGTTTGACAGCAATCACAAAAACAAAGTCAGGGCAATTCTGTTTGAAGAACTGAAAAGCTGCCTCAAGGTAGCCAAAGGCAATGGAGAGTTACAAGGGCCCTTGTATCATCTGATTTACTAGGGTAAAAAGGAGCCTTTTTGTTTTGCCACCCCTAGAGAGGGATTCCAAATACACAAGCAATGTGTTATACACTAATGAACTAAACTTACCAGATCTTGGCAATCTCTATTCCTTCTGGGAATAGTCCTCCACTGCATGAAATTTCACTGTTCAGAATGCCTGAAGTAGGCAATTTTGTAATTGGAAAGGTGAGAATCTATTCACCTATTATCTCGAAGGTCCAAAACAAAGGCATTAACTCTGTTTTCCCTTAAACCATTAATTGCTTCCTTGACAGCACCTGTGAGATGCAAGTTTGAGTAATCAAATAAGATGAAGAAATGTGTATGCAAGATTCTAGAAGGCACAGAAGTACGTGAGTATAAATGACAAGATCCCTGTAAGGATTCATGTTAAAATGGCAGAAGGGGCACTACTACACCTACATTTTGTGGGAAGATAAAACTATCTTGCTATTGTGTGTTTTGCCAATGATTAACTTTTTCTTTTTTTTTTTTTCCTCATTCCATTGGTTCATTTAGAAGATGCAAGTTGTGCTTGGAAAGTAAGGATCATCAGGTTTCATGCTTTCAACAAGGAAGAGAGAGAGAGAGAGAGCTGCAGCACTCAAGAACCGAGCATACTTGCTGCACACCTTATACCTATTGTTGGTAAAACTATTGCTTACATGCAAGGGGTAGAAGATACAAAACGTTTTGAGAGAACCAAAAGGGAACAAAGCCATAAACTGACGAGGAAGACAATCAAACGTCTGAAGTTCTGCAAGCTGATGCTTCCAGCAAAAAGGAAAAAGAAAAAGAGAAAAACAAAAAGGAACTTCAAACATCTCTATAGTGCAACTACTAGATTGAAATAAAGAAGCAATAATCAGTATTACTACTCACGTGAAGCATTTCGGTTGAATGAAGTTAGCTTAATATAACCAATCTTTGGATAGTCCTTCCCAGAGCCAGGAACCTGACATAGTCTCGACTTCACAGGGTTCAAAGACACTTTCTCTCGCCTGCAAAGGTAGCAGTTACCATTTAAGTTAAATCCAAAAATGTCAGAACTGAAAGATAAAAAAACTACCCTAAATCTGAAGGCCAGATCAAATGCTGCATACTTGTTTTCATTGGTGGTGGAATGGGCTAAACCTTACAGTATCTTTTGTGCCAGTAATTAAAAGAAAGAATCTAAAATTGAGCATTTCCACTGTATGGATATTTGGAATTAGTGAGAAAGAAGCCCATGGACCACTAATCAACTCAAACTGAAAAGCCAAAACAGCTGAAGTGCACTTCAAATCTATAACACATAAAGTTAAGAAGGTAACTTACACCAATTCCAGGTGTTTTATTTCAGATCCACTGCGAACGGTTAACTTGACAGAACTGCCCTCAGGACCCCTGCAAAATGCTCAATGAAAGTTGTGCATAAGTAAGCAATAAATGCAGAACACATATCATCAAATGAGAAAAAGAAAATCGCTGTCTGATTGACTGCTAGAGGAAATAACATGCTTAAAAGGGAAAGAAAATGAGAATGAAGGAAAGAATAGACGGTAACTATTGTACCAGTAGAATACAGTTTCAAGCCCTTCTTCTTTTTATGATTGACAAATGTTGATTCAAGAAATATATTCCAACAGAAATTCTCTTTCTTATGATTTGGCAAATACATAACCTACCCTGTCCATTTCTGACTTGAATTTACCGGGGGGGAGTCCCTTCTATCTCCCTACCTGACAAAAATGCTTAAGCAACTTGCTAGCAAGTCTTCCTAACATAACCAGAGTTATGCCAAACATTTGATATCTAACCACAGGTCCAAGCTCAGTGAGCGATGGAAGGGTACCCTAAGCTCTAAAGATGAAAAGAATTGGGTTTTCCATTTTTCCCCTCATTGTCTGGCTGACAAAAATCTGCCAAAATTTTCTTTTTCCTTTTTAACCACATAAATAACCCCAGCAAACAAGACTGAATGCAGATTCAAATGAAAAATGGCACATAGTTAATTAAAGAAAACAAAGCTTACTGTAGTCTGTCTGCTGCATCATATATACCCATGCTCTCTGCGTTTATATTGTCTATTGCTAAAATAATATCCCCAGATGAAATGCCCGCTCTATTTGCAGGACCTCCGGGAGCTGCCGAAATGACAACAAGTCCAGCAGGCAATCCATCAGATCTTGCAGGGTAACCTATTGAAAGGCCCACACCAGTAAGAGCACCTTCTGTCCCTGACTGCCTTCAAATAAGATATTGGCATGATTAAGGGAATAAGAAACCAAAAAACTGAAAAAGAAGCATACAAAGTCATTAAGCCATGATGTAAGAAGAAATTGCTCACACCCGCAAACTTTTGAACTTCTCTGGCTCAAGAAAACGAGTGAAAGGATCATCCAATGTGGCAAGCATTTTCTTTATGGCAACATCTGCATTTGAAGTTTTAACAAGATGTAAGTAGCATAATCCAACTCTCTCATACCATTAGACTCTCATAGAGTGTCAAAAGGTTGCAGTGCCTATATACTTGTTAGGAAATAAATCTGAACTTATAATTGAGAAGATGAATAACACAAACTAATCCTACCTTTAAAATTCATAGGTGTTATTTATGATCACTATATTATCCTTTAGTCAACTCACCCGCAGACCACTGAAGATACTAGAAACTACAACACAAGACATAACAGCAGTAAAAGAAATGCATATAAATTTGATAATAATAAAGAAACCAAAAGGATAATATTAGCCAAAGAAAGATCCCTTACAGGTTTCTTCCTGTGTATTCATTGGTTCATTTCGAAGTGCATTCTCTCTGTAACGAAACCAACTTTGGCCATTGAAAGTTTTGTCAACATATGCGCGATCTATTGTTCTCCATGCCTCTAAGAACAAGAGGTTCCCCTCTGATAAGGACCCTAATTGAAAAGAAGCAAGATAAATGAATTTGAACATCATGAAGTCTCACTAGCTGTTCCTTAAAATTTTATGCTGAAACTGAACTTACATGAAGGTGTGAGACTAACAGTAAAGGAAAATGAAGTGAGAAGCAGCGCTGCAGCAACTATGCGGAGGAATGTAACAGAGACATGCTCCTTAATTGCAACAGGAAAACTCATCACCCTTTTAAGACCGGAGAAGTCTCCAGTGGATTTGAGGCAGGACACATCGCTCATAGAAAACCAATCACATTGAAGTCTCCGTCTTCTTCTTTGTTTACGTGCCAGGTGAAAAGGGAACTGCATCCAGCCGAGTGTAATGCAGAACCCACAATACCTGCACCTGTTAAATTTTGTGCTCACGCCCAACATGGGACTCCTTGATCGAGATGCTGTGATCCTTGTAGGCAAAGATGTACATGGCTTCACCTGCAGAAAACCCATACCAGTATAAGCCATGATAAGCCCTCACCACAATACAAGAGACTATTGATCCCCCCACAAAGAACATCTGCTCTAAACACTTTTGAACAATGTTTGAAAGGGTGCATCCAAACTTGGAGCAAACTAATTTATAGTCACTGAAACTATTCCTGAGCTTCTAAGTAAAAGATCCAAATTTTTAACAGCCATTCTTGCAAACACTGCTGCAACTATTCACTCAAAATGCCCCAAAGGTAAACGACTTATAGTCTAATGGAGTTTCGATACACAATAAAGAAAAGGAATTTTGTAGCTTGTGATTCATGAAGTGCAGAGAAGATCCCGCATTTTGAAAGAAAAGACCATCCCTTTCAACTCTTAAATGCGCCAACATTAGCAAAAGATAATGAAAATAAATAAATAAAACAGAAACGGCTGGCTTCGAAAAGCACCTGGGAAACGAAGAAAGGCTTGAAAGACAAACGAGAGAGAGCGAAATGAGAAGACGATGAAGAAGAAGCAGGAGAGCTTGCAAGGACCTCCATGGAGAGCCCTACATAGCATCAGCCAGAGCTTTTCGTTCTATGGCTTTCATTTAGATATCGTTACCCGACCCATGAGGACATCAGTAATTGGGCCGGGTTTAGACCAAAATATAAATGGAGAGGGGCTCAAATAACCCACCAGAATAAGGACAAGCCGACGAACGATCCAAACTGACTCTGGAATTTATGATATAATGTGTTCTTTCCTAAAAATTTTGTGTTTTTCTTTTATTCTCAAAAAAATTAATTTATTTTAAGGATTATATATTCTTTATTTAGAAGCCATTAAAAAAAAAGAAGTAAAAAACAGAAAAGTTATGACATACCGACTTCCATTATTCGTACTCCCACATGACCATGACGGCATGACCCAATTGTCGAAAGACTAATGATCAATTGCCCACTCACAAGAAACAAAAACAAATACCCATTTCCTTCTCCCGAGTTACATGCGCCTGGTGTGTAGTAGGCGCGGCAAAAAGTGAAATTTTTGTTCCTGAAATCTTACATATTTTTTATATTTCAGTTTTAAAACATTTATTTTATTTAAAAAAAATCAAAAATTTTAGATATGGATAAACAGTTAATCCTAAAAATTTTCAATTTTATAAATGAGTATTAAAACTTTACAGCTGTGTAATAACTTAAACTGTTCGTTAACTATCTTTCAATAACTTGAATTTATGATATAATTTTTAATTGTTACTAAAAAAATTAAATTATCAATTTTCCATTTTTGAAAATCCAATTCATGTTCAACATAGCTGTCTTTCAATAAGTATATGGCTAACCATTAACATTTTAATAAAGTTTTAGGGCTAATTTAAAAAAATATTGAAAGTTTTATGACTCAAACAGAAAAGTATGACATGTTTTAGAACTAAAAATGCACTTTTTTTCCAATTATGGTATAACTACTCATAAGCTAGAAAAAGATGCGAAAATATGAAATAATATGCAACTAATGTTTGTCAATTGTACCAAATATGTTTAAGTGTTAATTATTCTTCCAACTAGTGTCAATATGCAACTAACATTACATTTAAGTGTTACTGTGTTAATGGACATTAACGAGGAGAAGGCCATGAAATGTTGTTCGAGTGGGATTGTAGGTAATTTACTCAATTCAAGTCTTTTGTGCATTTCTTTTACTTCAATCTCATACATTCAACAAATTAGAGAAGTTGTTAATCATCATGAAATTATTACCATCTTCTTCCAATTTCTCTATTCCATTTCAATTTTTTTACTTAAGTTTATTTAAATTTATTTATATTATTAGTTGTTAAAAAATTTTTAAAGATTATATTTAGAAATTGTAAGACTTATAGTATTTAAATATTTTTTTTAACAAAAAGTAAATAGTAATATAAATAAATGCAATTCAATTTAAGTAAAAGCTGAAATAAAGTAGAGAATTTGGTGCAGATGGATCAGTATATCACAAATCTAGAACATGAAATTGAGGAATGAAGTTAGTAAGATTGCATTGTGTAGTTCATATACTATGTATGCAAATTTGAATTTGTACGGTCATGTTTGCTAGAATTAGCAAATACTCCCCCTATTCTATAAAAGATTATGTGTTTATCTTGGGACAAAGATTAAGGTATATATAGTTTATGATTTTTTTTTTGCTCCAAAATGATAATTAAATTTTTTTTTTTTTTAGATTTTATATAGTAAATGTTTAAATACAGCCAGTAGTAAGGTAAATACTATGTTCAAAAATTTCAAAAAAGGAAAACTCTTCATTCTTTTTAGTACAAAGAAAGTATTAACAAAGAATATCCATCCATTTGATGAGATACCCAGATCCCAGCTATTACATCCTTTGGTAGCTGTTTCATTTTGATACTACTTTTGTAACGTGTGTGACAATTTTGCCCCTATATCATAACAATGGTACTAGTGTAGTGTATCAGCAGCAGCAGTTGTTGGAATTCGTGGTGCCATATTCACTCCGGTAACACGTACCAGTTCATTTTAATTTAAGTTAATTAATTTTAAAATAATTTATTTTTATTTTTATATTATTTTTATTTAAAATTAATTTTAATTAAAAACTAATATTATGTAATTGTAATAGTCTAGAAAAAATATAATTTTTGTAATCTTACTAAATTTTTATAAATTTTTCTAGTTTAAGGTATTAAAAAAAAAATATTCATAAAAATTTAATAATATTATAAAAATTTATTTTTAAATAAATTATTGTATGTATATAATATTAAATTTTAAATAAAATTAATTTTAAATAAAAAAATATAAAAATTAAAAATAAATCAATTGAATTAAGTTGAAATAAATTAATCCGCAATACTAGTGATCGGTGTATTTGCTGTTTTCTCTTAAAAAGAAAGACAAGAATGCCTTGTTGAACAATGACCTGGTTGACTGAGTCTTGTCCTAAAAAATGGCTTTAATTTTGAGGCTGGACTTTGGATGATGAAAGTGGTGCATGTGTAACCACCAACTAAAGTTAAGTCTCTAGATGCGGTCATAAAGCCTGGCTTTCGCTTAAAGTTGGAGGCTTTTATTTTATTGATTTATTGGGGCATTTGCTTTGGCATTCATCAGCACTTCAGCAGCCATCCTCAGACAATGAACAGTTGTTTCACGCTCTTTTATGATCTATTTTGCTGATGACTTTACAAATACAATTACGTTAATTTCGTCATAGAGAAAGTATCTATCGACCTCATCATCTCTTCTTCAATTTTGCTTCCCTTCCCATCGAAAAGAAAGCATGGATGAAATATATTAATATTCCATTTTATAGGTGTTTAATTATATTAATTGTGAGAACACATATATACACATTCTCGAAAGAACATAAGAATTAATTGTGTGAGTATAAATCAATATAAATCATATCTTAATATTGATCTTGGCATTCATTGCGTCGGTCTTTATAACCAGTTCATTTTAATTTAAATTAATTGATTTTATTTTTATATCTTTTTTATTTTAAATTAATTTCTTTTGAAGGTCAATATTATGTAGATACAACAATCTATTTGAAAGTAAATTTTTATAATATTATTAAATTTTTTTAAAAAATATGTAAAAATAAAAATAATATATTTTAAAGTCAATTAATTTAAATTAAAACGAATTGTCCTAGTTTTTGTTTAATTTATCTAATGACTTACGCATGTAGCACACACTCCTCTACTTAAATAGAAATTATTGTTTTTATAATCTGGAAAGGTCATATAGAGAAGCAGTGATGTCAAAATCCATTCGAGGTCCTCCTAAAATATAAACAACTACTTCCATCACGCACTAACCCGTCAATTTTCGATCCAATTTGGGAATTAAAAAAAAAACATAAGATTTTGTTCATTCACCCTATTTCGTGAACACATATTATCCGGTTAAGTAATGGGAAACTCTTCTCGTATTAAATGAATTCAATTTTCATTTCATCTGGGAAAAGCCATCTTTTTTCTCAAAAGCGTCTTCATCATTTGATCCAACTCACTTAAATGGGTTTAAGGGTCCCATATTACAAAGTTTGATATGTGAGTCAACTAAAATCAAAATTTATATGGTAAAAGGTCTGAGTTACCGAAGTTCAGGGACAAAAGGGTAAAAGGTTTTTTAAAAATGTTGACACTAGTTAAAATTCCTTTCTTCAATAGAAGACCGAGCCCTAGCCTCTCTCAACACCTTCTCATCCTCTTGAACCTTCTTCTTCAATCTACAGTGTATTCACCGAATTTAGCTCTCAATCCAAACCTAGCCGTCCGAACTAGTATGTTATATCACCGGATCCCCCTCATCACTAATATTTCTTTTGTGTGTGCTTCTCTTTTTGGCATTCTAGTTCCTTTTGAAGATGAGCTTGTTGGTGGATATTGAACAGTATGGTTGACTTGGCAGTGGATTATGATCCGTTGTTTCTTTGATTGTGGTTTAGCTAAGCTTAAAGAAGATGACATGGATTTTGTAGTAGTAGTGAGCAATATTCGAATAATGGATTAGGGGTCTTGTGTTGTTATTTTATTTTATTTTTGTGTTTTTGTTTTCTTTAATATTCTTTCAAATATTATGTTTGGATCATGATGCATTAGTCCAACTTATGTTGATTTGAGTTAGTATGTTGGTGCGTCTAGGTAGTTTATTGGTTTATTGTATATTTCAATATTACTTTTTAAATTTGTAGGCATAAATATTAAGATTATCCAAATTATTTGTATAAGATTTATTCGCAGTATGATATTTTTGAGGTGCATTGTAAGACCTAGAATTGAGCCAGCTATAATTTTGTACCTCATTGTTTCATTTTTGGTATAAACTTATAATTAGTGAGATGAATAACATTCCATTAAAAAAAAAACTCTTCCTTCATAAATATTCACAGTTTTTTTTTTTATTTATCTTTTCAATAATTATTTTAAAAAATGTATGCACCTTCATTTAAATTCTCACAATTGAAGGGATACATATATCACGTAATTTGAAACCTATGAAGGAGTAAAGATTTTTTGCACCAAACAAGTGTTAATTCTCAGTTGTCGCCCAAAGTAGAAGTGTCCCCATGAGATTAGCCAACCGTAACACTCAATTTTTCAATAAATGATCAAATAGGGCTTCATTGTTTGAAAAAAAGGGTTGGGGCGAATGGGGTTAGTTTTTCCTCGGTTGGGTTCCGTCCTTCCTAATCCTACCTTTTTTTTTTTTTTTTTTTGGTGAAAAAGGGGAAACAACAAACCAAAGACAAAAGCTACAAAGTCACAGCAGGAGCCTCCCCTTTGTTCACTGTTCACTCTACAATCCAAGTAGGAAGGTTCCGGGTCATACGGCACATAATGGAAACACGCAGACAAAGGAGGAAGTACTCGCCACAGGGCCCAAACAGTCGTGAGGAATTAGAAGGTGCGATACAAGTAGAGCTGTCTCCTACAATAACGTCTGAAAGTTATGATCGAAGTACACTTCAGACTTCACTTTCCGCCATTAAAGAAGAATATTTAGCAAGAGCGTCTGCAGCTTTGTTAGCCGCCCTAAACTGGTGCTTAACTTCTTGAACTTGAAGCTTCTTCAACTTTAGCCTGCAATCAGCCAAAATATTTTGTAGGTGACGATTAGTTACAGAGCCAGAAGCAATGATTGGACACAACTCTTTGTAGCCAGAGTCCACTTAGAAATGTGAAAGGGCCATAAGATAAGCCACACGAAGGCCCTGCAAGAGACCCCAAAACTCAGCCATCAACAGAGTGGTACTCTCCATTCTTTTAGCAAAGGTAATAACAAAATTTTCTTTATGGTCCCTAATCAAACCCCCCACACCAGCATGACCCCTACAGGTGCTACAAGTCCCATCAAAATTCATTTAAAACAATGGAGAGCTGGAGACAAAAAAAAGGTCGGAGGTTTAGGGATCTTAAGGGTAGTCCTTTCACTACACAAAGGGTAATACTTCACAGACTGACTTATGATCCTTTCAACTAAGGTTTTAGGACATTAAAGACATAGACTCCATAATGAATCTGTTCCTATCCTTCCAGATATTTCAAAGTATCCTCAATAGGGTAGGGTGGTCACACCTCTTGCACCAGGTCTGAGTCCTAACATTTATATTGTGAAAATAAGCATTAGTGGGAAGGCAATGATGCGTAATTTTCCAAAAGAACATTTAAATTTTAGGCAAAGTTTAAAGAGACCAAATCCATTTTCCAGTCTCAATTGAGCAAAGCCTCAGGAAGGAGAACCGGATCTAGCTACTGGGCATGTTTCAGGCTAAAGCTCTTGTTAACAAGAAAATCACAAGAAAGTCTGTCCTTACAATCCTCATTCTGACTCAAAAATAACAACAATGCCATCAATGTTGTAAAAGGACAACATCAGGAAGATCAAAGGATATATTTCTAGCCTAAAAAAATTCAGCAACAGACAAATTGTTCCTACTCCTACCTTTCACTATGCTTGGACTTTACTTGGGAAAGACAAAACTCAATCAACAAGGATCAACCCCCATCACCCACCACATATTTCTTAATTCTTATTTAAGTAAACATTATATGCACTAAAACCCTTATTTAGCAAGTCGATTAAACTCTACGTTTTATAATATAATATAATAATTGGTTCTCAAAATAGTAAATGAAATCGGTTTACCTTTTTTACATTTAATCATTTATTAACATCTAAAATCCAGTACTAAAGATTTTTTTTAACATAATTCTAGTAGATTTAGCAAAAATCGTTTTCCGAACGATGAAATGGAAGACGACAAATTGTTGAAAATTATGGCTAGCACTAAGACCACAACAAAACAAACAAATCCCCAACTTGGGCCCAAAACCTCATCTCTTCAGTACATGCTGTAGCCAAGCTGTTTCGTTTCGCATCCACAACTGTAATATTTGTATTCTAGTCCTGTTGATGGAAAAAGAAAACCACAATTTTACATGCGGTTGCTTCTTTTTCTAGACTTTTTTTTCTCCATAAATTAATGAAAATTGATTTATTTTTCTTCAAGACAATGCTAAGTACAGGTAGTACCATTACTTAACTTTCTATTACTAAAATAGATAGTTTGACTGCACTTTGTTTTTTGATTCAAAATTATGAAAAATTTACCTATGGTATCGGTAGTTTTATCACTTTTCATATCAATAATCCTGTTAAACTGTTTTACCATATAAGTTAGTAATGACCTTGTTTGGTATTAACGTCAGCGATTAGTGTTAAAGTTTTGAAAAAACTATTTAACGGTAGCTTTTAGCTTTAGCATTTTTATTTCAACCATTGAAAAAATTATCCAAAACTCTAATGATAATCACAAAAGCTGTTCCCAAACGAAGTCATCAGTCACTACATCAGAAGTAAGATGCTACTGAAAGAATGATAACCATCAATTGGGGCTAAACCTTTAGTTGCTATTAAAAATCGGTTCTCAATCTCTATTTTATTGCAATTTGGTTTTAAACTTTTATTAATTTGTTGCATATTAGCCTCTAGCTTTAGGCAATAAACAATATTGAATTAGCATAAAAGTTTGATTTATTAAGAATAAAAATTGACAATTTAAATGATTCATTAATTGGTAAAAATTATAACACAATTTAAATATATTAGAATATAGTTACATAACAATTTAAAGTTTTTAATTCTCATGTAAAATTTATCATCAATTTTAACAGTCTTCCCATAAAAATTCCCCATAAATTCAAATTGTGTAATTTTTAAACGGTTAATGAATTATTCTATAAACCTAAAACAACTTTGTTAATTATAGCATCTATTATTAAGCATTAACCCCAAAAATTATGTTACACAAGAATACTTAAAACTTCTAACAAACAAGAGTGCGGAAAGGACAAGAATACTCAAAATATCCAATAAATGCACAAAGGACCCTACATCTAACAAATTTTTAATTTTGTTCCCAAAAATAAGGGGAGGAGAGAAATTCATAACTCTGATCTAGACCTCTGGAAGAGTTGAAACGTTTTCGATTTTGGTCAACTGAATGGCTTTCTGGTGATCATCGTCGTCATGATAGACATAAGCGAGCCCGCCGTGTCGGGTAGGATCCATACCAGCCATCTCGTCCTCCGCCGAGATCCGAAGCAGCTTCAGCCGGTGAAGAACATAGAACAAGGACCCCATGGTGACGCTCACCCATCCTGTGATCACCAATATTTGAATCACGTGTGCCGCCAACAGCCTGCCTCCGCCGCCCATGAACAATCCGTATCTTACGGGTCGGGCAGGGTAAACTTCCCGAACGAAGTCTTTCGTCGCGAACAACGCAGTAAATATGATCCCCCACGCGCCGCACCCGCCGTGCAGCTGGGCCGCCTCTAGCGGGTCGTCGAACTGGCATATCTCGGCGAGCTTGTTACACCCGATTAAAACCAGCGCTGCCACGAAGCCGCAAATGATGGCGGCCCACGGCTCCACGACCGAGCACCCGCTGGTTATTGCAGCTAACCCGCCGAGCAAGCCGTTGCAAACGTCTGTGACGTTCCAGTGCCCGGACAAAATCCGTTTTCCGAACAGAGTGGTCAAGGCGGCGGTGCAGCCCGCCAATGTGGTGGTGACAGCTGTCCGACCAATGGCACTCCACTGCCCATAATATCCTCCGGAACTGTAAGGGCTGAGAATTTTATTGAACGAACCGGGGTTGAAGCCATACCAACCGAACCAGAGCATGAAAGTTCCAAGGACAACAAGCGACGCGCTATGGCCGCGCAAGTTGACGGGTTTGCCGGTCTGGTCGAACCGGCCGATTCTGGGTCCTTCAATTAAAGCTCCCCAAAGGCCGGCGATTCCTCCGACCATGTGAACGACACCGGATCCGGCGAAATCAATGACTCCGCTGCCGAAGAGGAAGTCGTTATCGGTTCTCAGAGCACTCGCCCAGCCGTCGCGGGACCAAAACCAGTGAGAAACGACGGGGTAAACGAACCCTGTGAGAAAAGAAGAGTAAATTAAATAGGCGACGAACTGGGTCCGCTCGGCGATTGAGCCGCTGGTGATTCCGGCGGCGGCAATGGCGAAAGCCCACTGGTAGAGGAAGTTGGAGTAGTCAAAAGAAGCGGAGGGGAAGGATTTGAGGGCAAAGTTGTGGCGGCCGATGAAGACGTTGGAAGGGGAGCCGAAGGCAAAGGCAAAGCCAAAGAGGTAGTAGAAGAGGCCGCCAGCAGCGGCGTCGAGGACGTTGGTGAGCATGATGTTCATAGTGTTCTTGGCGCGGACGGAGCCGGCACAGAGCATGGCGAAGCCGAGCTGCATGGAGAAGACGAGGTATGCAGAGAAGAGGAGGTAGGTGTTGTCGACTGCGTAGCCTGTGTCTGTGAACTTGTTGCAGATGTAATCTGCGACGGCGGTGGCGTTAGAGCTACCTCCAAGGAGCTGCGAGAGGTCACCGGAGCAGGTGGCTGCCATGGCTGCAGGAGGTGGAGACCGCCGGAGCGAGATGTAGGTATGTTTAGTCAGGAACTGAAGTTGCGTACCAGAGGAAGAGTCGAATATATAGGGAGGAAAGTGTAAAATGCAACTTTTTGGGCTCCTCTTCCTTGACTTTTCAATACGCTTCCCAATCATCTGTCCTGTTAGTAATTTAGTATTCCATCGTCACGTTTGTTGTAAATTACAATGGTCTTTTGATATTTTCGAAGTCTAAAAATGCCTTTAACACCGTCAACAGGTACAGCGAAAAGCCCCGCTTTTAATATTTCACACATTTGCCCATATGGAAGCTTCAAATTTTATTACACTACCAGGCTGGCAAACTCACAAAATTCCCTCTGTTTTTTGGTCCTGACCACCAAATCTATCTTTTGTTTGGAGGTTCTTGGCATATTCAAGGTTACTTCTTGCTGAAAGTTTGCATTCCCTTTCTGTAGATAGATTGTGGAAGCAACTGAACAGGAGTCCTATTAAAAGCTTTTTAAATTAGGATTTGGAATACAGATAGGATACAACTGGGAAAATAAAGAAATATTTTTAACCGGTCCACGTGGGCTAATAGGAAACTCAAACTTAACCCTATTTTGGTGGTGTTAACGGCGTACGGGTAATCTTCTTTCAAAATAGACATTTGTGTGCGTAGAGTGAAAAACTGAACATAACTCGAGCTCAAATTAGGTTTGATTTGAATTAAAATTGAGCAAATTACGTAAATAATCCCTCACATTTAATTCAGTTTGTTTTAGTCCCTAACCTATTAAATATTTTATTTCGATTCTAAAATTATTAAAATTGTTTGGTTTTTGTCTCTCACTAGATGAAATTCAATAACTCAAAATAACTGTCTGATATAAGTTTTCAAAATTCTGATTTAAATATTCAGTAATTGTCTTCCAATAAATATAAATAATTTAATTTTTTTTTATAGTAAATAGATAATTTAAATTAGTAGCTTTTTCAACTGAAATAAAATAAATTCAATTTACAAAAATAAAAAAAAATGATTTGAATTTTTTTATTAAATATAAAAAATTATTATAAAAATTAAATTTATTGTAAGACAATTACTAGATAGTTTAAATTATGATCTAAAATTTTTTTTATCAAATGAATATTTTAAGTTAACACATTTCATCCAATGGGGATCAAAATGAAATGGTTTTAATAGATTTAGGACAAAAAAAGAAATTTTTTAACAGGTTTAGGACCAAAACAGAACATTCAATAGGTAAATGACTAAAACGAAACAATACTTGAAGGTTAGAATTATTTATGCAATTTACTCAATTAAACTTGTTCGTTATCCATTTAAATTGTTTGTAAGGTAAGCATGAATAAAATTTTAAGCTCGATACAAAATTCAAACAAAACTCAATTTACTTATTACTCGACTCAGCTTAGTTCGATGTTATCAGCTTAGCTCAATGTTATCTTTTTCCGTTAATTTAAACGAACAAATCAAGCTTGATTGGTTAAAAAATTGTTCCTGACTCGTCCATATTATTTTCAATTCAAATATGAACAAAATATCAAGCTCGATAGTTATTTCAAGTGGAACACGATTAGCCTATTGCTAGATTCGGCTCATCTTGGTTTATTTCCAACCCTATGTTTACATAAGAGTTGAGCATTTTTTCACTAATCTTGCCGTTGGCTATGTGAGTGTGAGACAAAATTTATTTTATTTTTTTTAAACACTATTTAGAGCATATTTGTGGAGTCCAATCCAATCCAATGTCAGTCATAGCTTAGTGATAAATGGTGCAATAATTGTTCTTGAATTAAATGACTCACTCATAGTTGCACCTAATAAGAAGAGCAAACTAGAAATGATCGTAGAATTTTTTGTTGTTCTTGTAACATCACAAAGTGATTTATATTTTCTGCACTTAATAGTTATAGCTCACTTCTCATTTACTTTCACATTATTTATAAAAATATCATCACTTCTTAAACATCATATCTTAGGAAATGAGTAACATATTTTACAATACTATTGTCACATCTTGACTAATACTCCCTCCGTCCCGTTTTAATTGAAACATTTGGCTGGGCACGGAGATTAAGGTGCATGTAATTTGTGTTAATTTTTTATGTAGTAAAAGTTTAAATAATGATTAAAAAAAAAAAGAAAGATTCTTTTTTGGGTTTTGTGCAGTGAGAGGTTGAGTGGAGATTAAAAAAGAGAGTCTTTATTGGGTTTCGTGTAAAAGGATTATTTAATTGTTTGAACTTTCCAAAAGAGGAAATGTTTCAACCTTTTTGGGACTTCCCAAAAAGGAATATGTTTCAATTAAATTGGGACGGAGGGAGTACATTTTATGAAATGAACAAAATTTTCATAAAAACACATTTGTATGAATTGAAAAAAACTTTTTACTGAGCAAAACAATATTATTTACAAACAAGACATCTTAAGAAATAAATAGCATATTACAGAATAACACATTTGTACAAATGAAACATCTTAATTAATGGATCAACATTATTTACGAATAGTAGATTACAAAACAACATATTTATATAAATAAAATAATATTTTTTTACTGAACAGAATAGTATAATTTACAAACAGTATATCTTAAGAAAGGAAAAACATATTATAGAACAATACATTTTTATGAATAAAATAATATTTCTTACTGAAAGGAATGATAATATTTACGGAATAACATTTATTATAAAATAAACAACGTATTATAAAAAAATAAATTCATATAAATAGAATAACAAGTTTATATGAATAAAAATAATACTCCCTCCGTTTCATATTAGTTGGCCCTTTTGCCTTTTTTGACTAAAGTTTGACTTAAATATATTTATATTAATATGAATTCAAAAAAATTCTAAAAAATGATATTTAAAAACTAGAATCTTTAAAGTTTCATTTTCATATAAAAAGTTCATATTTTTATGATAAATTTTATGAGAAATAAAATCATAGATTAATTGCTGTGAATAGTAAAGAGGACAGCTTTTGTGAAACAGAGGGAGTATTTTTTTATAGTTTTATTTCTTGTTCCCTATTTTGGTTTGTCCTCCTTGTTTTTTTTCATATAAATGGACTAGACGACTACAAAAGTATCTTAAAGTGAAAAGAAAACAAATAAAGCTCGCTAGATGATGGGAAAAAATAAAGCCATAACACCTAGCAGGTGAATACAGCAGAGGAACCAGTTCCGGCGATCAGTTAAAGGAGGAAGAGGCCCAACCGGCAATTTATGATTGCAAGTGAGAAGGAGTAAGCATAGCTGGCGGAGGCACTCCGACCGAGAAAAATAAAACGGCGTGGTTTAACAGCCGTAAGCAGTCCGTCACTAGCTCTTCGGGGATTACACTAGAGTTGCATCTTTATTCTTCAGCATGCAAACTCCGTTTATTTAACAACAGGTGACGTGGCAAAAAAAGATTTGGTGAAGGATATTCCGAGAAGCCAGCGAAGCCAAGATAAGTGGCCCTCAAATTCCGTTCCTCGATGTAAAAAACAGAAAACAATGGATTGGGCAGACAGCTTTGGAAGCTATTGGACGGAAACTTGGCGGCCACATGCTCACATGCTGCAATTTCACCTGGGGAAAAAAATTCGCATATGAAGAAACTCTCTCAGAGCTCAAAGGCAAGAAATAGGATTACTGACTTGGAGCTGGAGGTTCACTGGGACAAAATTGGCCTGATGTTTACAATTTTGCCGCGGACGTCTGGAAGTTGTACTTTGCAATAGTTTTTCTTTAAGATTACCATTTTGCTACAATATTTCTAGTCCAGGGACCAACTATGAGGGGTTTTTTACCCACCATATGTAAGTATTGAAAATTTGTGATAAAATATTTGTGGATTCGGCGGTTTGTACAAAACACCCCTGATGTCCAGGTAATGAGCTACTTCTTCCTTGAGATTGTCTCCTATTTTAGCCTTATAAATGAGGAAACAAATTTTGAAAAAACTTCTCTCCTAAATGGGATTCAATTTTATTTGACTTTAAAGTAGTTAGAGCCCAATAACCTAAAAAAGAAGTTAGTTATATATTCAGTTCACTTCTTATTTTGCCTTTTTTTTTCTTAGAATGCTAACACATTGAATTAATTATATGGAGAGGCATAGATAATTTTGACTTATTAAAAGCATGTACGCATTTCTTTTGCGTCTCTAAATTAACCAAATCCTTATAAGACATCTCAATTGAATTTTTCTGGAAGTTGTAAAAACAGAAAATAAAAATAAAGATGATTATCAGTCACTAAATCGTTGCTTGCTTGTTGTTGTTTTTTTTTATATACAAAAATAGGTATTACAAATTAAAGATTTAATAAAGTTAAAGGAAATGGAGTGTAAGGAACTGCGTCCTTTACTGCATGCAAGCTTACATAAAAAATTTAAAGGTGACGACGGGTCACAGATGCGATGGACGAGTCTGTAATCCATCATACTATAGGGTTTAGATTACACCACTGTGCCAAACCACACGGACCTAGATCATTGCTCCGGTCGGAAGCCATACAAGTGTTGGCAATTGGCAAACTCAAAAATCGACATTTAAATATTTTATCCCCAAATGAGTAATAGCAACATATCATAGAGTCGTCGACTGATGTAAGCATGTGGGCATCACTGGCAAAGGCATTACCGTATGAGCCCATACTGGGTTCTTGTTGGGGGATTTTCCTAATACTAGTGTATGTACCGACCGTTGATTTATTGGCCCACACATGACTTTGAAAATTCTCATTGACTCCATACGAAGCAACACAAGGCAACTAACCAATCAAGCGGGCCTCTCTCTCTCTCTCCCCGGTATACCACCAAATCCCGGTCGTTTACCCACCGCCTGCGATTATTACCTGCATTTTCCTCCTCTCCCCTTTTTGGGGCCGCCAAAACACAGACGAAAAATATCCCATTTCGCAATGGTTCAACGGATGACCAAAGTTTCGAGTGTGAATTGGGTGGGGGGGATGATTAACTATAATCAAACACTAATGATCTCTGACTTCATTGGCTTAGAACGACCACCCGCACCAGATAGGCAATAAGAGGAAGCCTAATCATCATAAATCAACCGCCTCTTAATCATAACCAAGAGTCCACATTTCATTGTACTATTAAGAAATGTCATGCCGTTACCCTAATCTAACTGAAAATCCACATCAAAGGATGTGTTTCGTTGAGATGTTTTTTAGAGTTTGTTTTATATGTATATATATAATAGTTGTTCGTCAAAATTATAGACATGTTGAAATCGTATACTTTAAGAAATATTAAAAAACTAGTCTGCGTGGACACTTCAATATACACTACGTTGCTCTCAGCCTAGCAATTATGACTTAAGGCCCCCTTCATTCTGAATTAATTTTAAGTGAATAATTCTTATATAACGTAATTATTTACTCAAATTATCAATTAATTGAAACTTTACATTTTGAGAAGTCTGAAAAATAATTTTAAGATATTCTTTATAAAAAAAATTAAGTATGTTTTTATAAATTTTTAAACAACTTGTAAAAAGAAAAATTAATTAAAAAATATTGTAAAATAACTTGTTGAACTTATTCAATTCTAGGGTTGCAATAAATTATTTATAAATTGTACATAACAATAATACATAACTGGCCCTAAGTCTCCTTTGAGGCAAATAACCTATCACCTTTTAGGACTGTCGCCAACAGTACACCCCCCTCTAAAAAGAGTTGTAATGTATTTTGAATATTTAAAAGGAAAAACTAAAAATAACATTTTAAAATTATATTCCTTGTAAAACTTAAAACTATTTATTATTATTATTATTATTGTTGTTGTTGTTGTAAAACTTAAAACTATTCATTATTATTATTATTTCCTTACAACTGGGTAACGAAAAAATCAAAATAATTTAATAAATTTCAAGTAATTATCAGATAGACAAAATATTAACTTTCATATAACGTTTTATTCAAAAAAAAAAAAACTTTCAAATAATGTTGGTTCCAACTAAAAAAAAAAAGGATAATGATCTATACCGTACGATGAACTGAGCTAACAGCACCTTATTTTATTTTTTAAAAAAAAAATTGATCACTATTGTATGCTTAATTGTATAGTAGGATGAAAACTGTTAACTTTTGATTTTCGAAAGTCAACCTACTGCTAACCCATAAATGCCTGGGAAAATTTTTTTCTCCGTACCTCCGATCAAGAGTATATGTAGCCGTTGTGTAAATCGGCTGACTCGAACAATTAAATTTAGAATTTTCAATAAAATAGTTTACCAAATACATTAGATCAGCTTGCTTCACGTATGCACACACATGCAGGTAATAGTTTACTCCTTCACGATGCATGTAGACGAGAATATTGACATAATATGCTATTGTCATTATCTTCTCTTCAACATTGTAGAAGCCAAATCTGAGCTACCAAAATTTTACTTTCGGTAATTGTCAAAGCTCATTGTTGTTTACGGAAAAGTTAAAGTTCCGCCTTAAATACCCATTAAGGGGGGGAAGTGAAAAACGTCAAATACATCTTAATTGTTTGAAATGTTTATATGGTCGCCTTCTGAAGCTGAGCTCCACAAATCCATTGCTATTCGTCAACTGGTTGACAACTTCTGCCATTCGGATGACAGCAAAACTGAGCCTTGGACGCGAGTTTTATGGATAAAAGCAACCAAACATGTCAAAATCCTTGTCTCAAGATGCGGCTGGCTAGCACATTGTTTTCACATTTATTTACAGCTCACACCGTCAGCGGAAACAATGATCCTCAATTCCTCGTCTATGACCAATTCTCGTGTTACGCCATAGAAACCTGAAAGAAGTTGAATGTTTGAAAAAATTACGAGCCACATAAACAAAATATAAGTTGAATCAGATACCAACTAGCATACGGACTGACAAACTTATATATGCATAAGTGATTACTAGTATTTTCATTGCCCTCTACAGTAGCCAACTAGCCAAGGTATCAAGAAAGGGACAGAGAACAAACATGGATCATATATGGTTGGGCTGTTCCATGCTTTCTACCCGCTCTTCCCTTTCTGTTTCTTCCTTTGCTTCCTACGCTGATCACGCAGACCTGGAAAAGTAACCAAGTCAGACTTTTTTGCCTTTTTATGAGGCGGAGACAAAAAATGCCTTTGGAAAGAGAGATTAAAAGAGGATTACGTTTCTTCGCCTCTTTCCTTTTTCTCCTCAGATTCTCTCCATGCTTTCGCTTATCTGCCATCTCTTTTAAATCCATGGACACCTAAGAGATTAGAGGGGAAAACCAGGAGTGAGGGGAGAAAAAGGGAACAGTGTAGAAGCAGTTAAGATTTTACGGTACAACTATCCAATTATGTGCTTGCTTGTGTAAAGTTGAGCAAGAGAATTTCCTGGCTGAAGATGCCAATTTTATTGAACTACAATATTTTCCACAGCATACAATAATGATAAAAAACAAACTGCCAAGGCAAGCAATAGCCATCTTCCTTGTTCAGATCCATATTCCCTTTTTCTTGAAGCATTCTCACTTGCATCATTTTGCTACATCACAAACTATACAATCTTGCATGAATAGCAAAGTTGTTGAGGTTTCCTAGTAAGAAGCATAACTAATTGATTGAACCGAAGGTGGAGGGATACTCTTGGCATTAGAACTTAAGCTATAGAAGGAAGCTCACCCTATGAAGGCAAAATGCAGCTAGGTCAAATAAACCCAAAAGAAGAGTGCAGACAATGAAGCTATAATCGAGGCTAAACAGTGGTGATGTAGGAACCTCTTAAGGAGACATGTTCTAGCCCATTCTAGCCCGTTCATAACTGGAAGAGAATATTCCTATATTAGCTAAGCTTCACTTAATAAAATTTTTGCAGCTCCTTAGCTCCAACTAATGATCAAGCAGTCTCAGCTAAACTTTAGCAGGTCACAGAAAAAGGTTGGATTTACTTCTTGAATTCCAGAGTCTTGCCCATCATCTGCTTTGGCAAACTATTTAATAGCATCATACCACCATAAGAGCACATGGTACATATGCTGGCAAATCCTGTCACATAAGGTATAACCAGGGCATTAGGAGAACTGAGAAATAATTACCTCATGACCTGCCCCACGAAGTGCCTGGAGAGGTTCCATGCAATCCCGGCCAATAACCACTAGTTTACTTTTTCTGTTTTCACCTGAATTTGAGTTGTCAACAATCTTTTGCTTCACGAAGTCCTCAAATTGATGTTGTATAACATGTGAAACCCCAGCCTGGGAATATTTGATGATTTTCAAACAATAAAATCATTTTGCCTGAAAGAATTACATAGTGCTTTGTCTTTTTTACGAATTGGGAAGAAATCACAAAAACCAAAAAACTGTAATCATTGATTTTTAATTGAGGAAAACAGTGAAACTGCAAAGGAAAGACATAGCAGAAGGCCACAACAAACAGGTTGTCTTACTGCAGCTGGATAGCGCTGGGAAAAGGTTTTTGGTTGCAATGGTTGCGAAAGTAATAAATAGAGCTCCTGAAAGTAAAAACAAGAATTAAAGACATGGAATATAACTTTGTATTGAACAAGAAAAGGAAAGCTACTCAGATGTTGGCAAGGTGCATGATGATAACAATATCAGTTCTTAAACCTGCTGCAACTTCTTTAACTGCATGGATGTGGCTTTCTTTTGCCTATACTCATTGACTCTCTCCTCCTCACTATCATCGTTCTCAATCACCAACTCTAATGATTTTGCATTCTGCTCAAACCAGCTCGTCTTTGCCTTCTCCTGAGGACAAGGGAAAGAATATTTTAAAAATGATAACACATGCCTACACAAACTGCTGAAAATATGAATGCAGAAATAAAACGAACTTCCAGTAAAATGGGTTGCTCGCATTACCCCCACCAAACTCACTCTCAAGACCAGTTTCACATGTGTTTTACTAAAATTGAACATGTCAATCACATGTACCTGTGAGTCCTTTCTCGTAATCTTATCTATTTGACGTGCAAGAGATAGGCGTTTTCTGACCTCTGGCATATATGAGCTCTCTAGTGGAAACCGTTTCACACTCTCCTGAGCAGAAAGCAATAAAAGAAAGTTTTAGAGCAAATATAAAAGATTTCACTTTCCCTATGCAGGGAAGTGCATTATCAAAGTATTAAGAAAACTATAGGGGGTAGAAGGAAATTTTCCTCCACAAAAACAACCTTAGAAAATGACTTGCATAATGAAGCAAATTTTGAGGAGTCATTTGGTGCAATTAGAGCAATGCTGCACCCATCAGCAGAAGCTCTAGCAGTTCTACCGCTTCTGTGCACATAAACCTAAAACATGGATGATAATTCAAACACAGCTAGACAAGAGTGGTGAAGAAGGATACAAAACTAGACTTACTTCTGCTGAATGAGGAAGCTGATAATGAATAACAGTTCGCACACCAGGAATGTCCAGACCTCTTGCCGCAACATCAGTGGCTACCAGAATGCCATGTTCATCTGATCGAACACGATCAATGGCCTGAATCAAGATTTTTTTCCCACAAGGAGGACAAGAAATGGATCAGCAGAGTAGCAAAATGATCAGGTTTTTTGCACCAAGACCAAAACCAGTTTGTCAGAATTAATTAATGTTTCAGTAGAGACGGTAACTCTGCCAATGTAACAGCGCCCAAGTTAGATAGCCAATCCAAGCCTCAATTTTGGAGAAAGGTTGGGATAGTTTGATGGCCTACATAAAACTGATCATCATGCCTTTAAAACCGTGAAACACTTTATAACTTTCAGTTCATCTCAGATCAAAACAAAAAGAGGAAAAGTATTGATATGACCAACATCAACTAATTCAGGATATAAGATCAACTGGGTTAAAATAAGTAGACCGTAGAGACATGGTGTTAGCAATTAACTTTTGAATGAAAAGGTCCAATAAGCAAAACAGACCTTTAAACGAGCTCGCTGCTGCCTCTCAGAATGAAGTGTTGAAACAGTGAGGCCAAGGATGCCAAGTAGAACAGAAATATGGCGCAAAGCAGCAATTGATGTACAGAAAACAATTGTACGCCCTAGTCCATGAATTCTCAGAAGATAATATAAGTATGCATCCTTATCTTCTTCAGTGCATCTGCAATGTATCATGTGTTCTAAGCATATCTAACCAAAAAGACATAAAGACATAAAATAAGTGTGTGTTGTTGGGGGGGGGGGGGGGGTAAGAAGGTCATCAGGGCCAGCATAGTATAGTATATACAGCCACATACTCTACTTTCAGAAATCAGCTTTTTGTTATACAGAGAATTTGCAAATAATTGACAAAAAAGGAATTTGGTCATTTTTTGAAAGGATAATTTATTGAAGGAAAAAAAAAGAAAAAGATGCAAACAGAAGATGCAGGTGATAAACTTGCAGGAGAAAATAAACCAATGTTTACAATGTTTTCACAACCTTTTCACATGCCCATTCTACATAGCCAGCATAGTATATACATCACATACTCTACTTTCAGAAATCAGCTTTTTTGTTATACAGAGAATTCGCAAATAATTGACAAAAAAGGAATTTGGTCATTTTTTGAAAGGATAATTTGTCGAAGGAAAAAAAAAAGATGCAAACAGAAGGTGCAGGTGATAAACTTGCAGGAGAAAATAAACCCATATTTACAATGTTTTCACAACCTTTTCACATGCCTATTCTACATACAGATGTTAGATCATACATCGCCAAATTTTATTGACGTCATTTCCAAAAGAATTGATTGAAGAATGACAAAGACTACATCTCTTGCACCAAGTGAAAAGAATTAACCACCAGTGACAGAGAAAATAACCTACCAATACCATGGGACATTAAGCAACTATGCAGCTCATAGTGAACATAATCATAATGTAGAAGAAGGGTAAATACTTTTGGATCAATTGGACTTGTAACTGTTGATATTTGATCTAAAGCTACTTTATGACTACTTCACAATTTATGTCACTGACCTTTATTTTGTATTGGATTTAAAAAGGGACTTTTTACACTCATGTTAAGTCAATAGATGCTGGAAATCAGAGTGGTAAAAAACTACCATCTAATCCCAGAATGTCGCTAACGAAAAATGCAACCTAAGTAAAAAAAAAAAACCTTAGAAACAAATCTATGAGAGAAAAGTAACAGTACATACTCAATAAATGATTCTTCAAGGTTCTTTGCCAAGATCGAAGCACTTGTCAGATCAATAATAGCAGCATCTGGTTTCATTCCAGCGCGTTCAGAGAGAATTTCTATAGAATTTAGCCCATCCATTGACTGCTTGGATCTAAGTGAACCATGCTTCAGCTTCTTGCGAAATTCAGCAGATAATGCTATAGTAGCTGAAAATACAAATGTTTGTCTTTTCTTTTTAGCCAAGCTTGAAACTGTGACACAGCTCTTTGAATTTTGAGATACCACTTCAGTATTGGCTTTGGTAAGAGGAAGCATCTCTATGATTGATTGCAATTCTCGAAAATGACCAGTTTCCACCATTCTATCAGCCTCATCCAGCACAAAGAACGATAATGAATGCAACTGCAAAAGCAAAAACTAGTATGTCATTCTTTGAATTTTGAGAAAATTGTCCAGAAGGCCTTCCACAAGGATATTTATAGACCCCAGCATGTCTCAGCGCTAACCTCAACAAGGTGTGTCTCCCCTTCTGACATTCGTTCCCATAACCTCCCCGGAGTTCCAACAATGATCTCAGGCCTTGCTTTTAATAGCCTTTCTTGCTTCTCAGCCGACATACCACCAACAATTGGTACCACCCTAACATCAATACCTTTAGCAACTTCCCTAAGATGATCAGTAACCTGGAAAAGGTTTTTTAAAAGCTCTGTAAAACTAAAAATGATTACCAGCACATGATTCTGAGGAGTAGATAAAAGATTTAGCGCAGAAAAATCATGCTTGCCAACTTCAAAGATTTGGCATGCAAGTAAGAAAATAGAAAAAGGTTTCAGTTACTTATCAGTGTTTAAAAAACTTCAATATTAAGAAACAAAAGGAAAACAGATACACAAATAACGAAGCAAACCAGCTAGACAAATCCTCCGGGATGAAGGGCCCATTATTGCCAATAAAACAAAGAGAAACACCCAGATCTGTTGTATTCCATTTACCTAAGTTGTATGACACCAAAAGGCTCTTTTGCTTAAAATCCATCATTAACTAAAAACAGCAATGATGTTATTCCAAATATCTTGCTGTCCCTCAACCAATAAAGAGCACAAACACTTCATACTAAATATTTCCTCAACCTGACTAAAATCTAGACAAAGTCATTGATAAGCTACATGTCCCTAATGCTACTTGTGATGCTTCAAGAGGAATGAGAGAATTTCTTCTCCCAGTAATAAAAGCTTTCGGTTGTCCGTAATTCTCCACATATGATGACATCTTCCCACATAAGAGAGGTGACTATTTCCTGTTACAAGGTTCTGTGCTAGTACTTCCTGAGTGCAGGTTGGGTGTTTGAAGGACTATATCCTCACTTGCAAATCATAGTAAGCAGTTAAAAAGCACTAAAATCCTAGTAATAAATTACCACAGTTGCATGCATATGTTCTAATTATCTGTTAAGCAATTAAACACAACCAAGACAGCTCCCACATGCATGCAACTATGAAACTTCCTGTTAGAAGGTTTGGTGCTAGACTGCTAGTACTTGTACGTGCCAATTGGATGGCCAAGGACAATGTCCTCAGATCCAAATCATAATAAGCAATTTAAACGCACTAAAATGATAGAAACAGATTACAACAGTTGGATGCAAATGCTCTGATATTCAGGTAAGCAATCATACACCAACAGAACAGAGCCCATATTCAATCTAATAACTAAATAAACCAATTGTTATAGAACAGTATAGTTTTGGAATGGTTAATTAATATACACATGAACTTCCAACAGGAATGGATAAAATACAAGACTTGTCAAGCCAAGTTCTGAAGCAGGCAGCCAGTGACAAACTAGACATTTGATGTCAACTCCTTTCAAAAACTAAGGAATGAATAGATAGAATCAACTAGTATTGTGAAGCCAAGTACTGAAGCAGGCAGCCAGTGACAAACTAGACATTTGATGTCAACTCCTTTCAAAAAGTAGGGAATGAACAGATAGAATCAACTAGTATTGTGATCTTGAATAGAATCAACTAGTATTGTGATCTTGAATACCTGAAGCGCGAGTTCCCTTGTGGGAGTAACTATCAGAGCTCGTAAAACACCTTTGGGGGCATACTTTTGTGCCTCCTCACCCTCCCTTCCAATCAGGTTGGCAACTTTTTCTCCTTCTTCCAATAGACGTTGCAATATGGGTAGCCCAAAAGCAAGTGTTTTTCCTGACCCTGTCTCAGCAGCTCCAACAACATCCTGTTACAAATAAAGACTATCATGACCAAACAATATATAATCATTAACAATGGACATAACAGTCTTTCAAACAAACCTTCCCCTGATGAGCTGCAGCGGGAATAGAAGCTTTTTGTATTGGAGTCGGTTCCTTGAACCCAAGGCGATATATTGATTTCATAAGTAAAGGGTGAAGTCTCAACTCTGACCAGGCACTGTATTCAGAGTAAAGTTCAGCTTCATCAGCTTCATCTACTATATCTTCTTCCTGACCACCCTTTTCCTCACACACTGCAGTCACATCCAAATAATTGATTATGACCACGATACATGAGCAGATAACATATCCCCTAACTCCCATATAGAGATCCCTAATGCCCACACCCTTCACCTTCCCAAAGAATAAAAGAATAACAGTCCACACTAGAAATACTCAGATAAGTAACCAAATTTTTAAATCCTCGGATGTAGATGAATTATTTGAATATGAAAAGAAATCTATGAACTAAACTTGAACAGAAACAATCCAAAAAGGAAACCAGCTTTTCTTGAATGTACCCGGTATAAAATACTAACCAGTAGCAGAGTCCTTATCCTTCTGCGTTCCCTTAACTTTTTGTCTCTTCTTTTTCTTCTTTTTAGCATTTATTTTCTTCTCTTCCACATTTTTCTCCATGATTACAGATTCATCTTGCTCTTCAGCATTCTCATTGTTGTCATTATGCTTCTGTTTCTTTGATTTTAAAGATTTATATAATTTTCTCTTCTCAACTTGAGGAAAAGCCAAACCATAATCTGCTTCATCAACCTCCTCGAGAGAAAGAAAACCTGCAATCAAGAAAGAATGTGAAAACATGAAGTAGAAACAATCCATACAATGCAAAGCTCAAGAATATGCTCAGAATGAAACAATTGCAATTTGCTGTTAATACTAAAAATCATGCTGAATACCAAAATCAACGTGCATTTTCATAAAACTAGCAGGCAGATCTTTAACCAACACAGAAAAAGACGTAAATCACCACTTAAGGATAAGACAACACAGGGGAGCACCCAAAAGTTACATCATGTACTAACATCGGGATACAATAAAATATGCATCACACCCTGATGCAATATCCTGGGGGATGGGATGCAGCAAAAATAAAAAGGAAGAATAAAGCACTCAATCCTGTCTTATGTTGACTTAACACTCCCAGCTGAACGTGCTTATTCTTTTGGCCATCATCAGGAAATGTAAGCTTCTATATAAGCACACAACGATAACAGCCGAAAGTAAAGAAAAACAACCATCGAATGGAAAAAGTGGAAGTCATAAATCGCAAACGGTTGTCTGTAGAATTCATGAAAAACAATCAGCAAACTGCAAGAAATCAGCTATTTACTCATATATTTCCTCGATCTAACCATTTTGAAACATCCAGAAACTGAGATCCTAGTACTTCAATGCCCTAGATTTCCTCTGAAACGGCACTAATAAGAACATGAGATTACTAATTGGTAATTGCTATAGGAGCATTAGCCACAAACCGCAAAGCACCACAATCCAAAAGGAAATAAAATACAAATTAAAACAAAAACGTAAGCTGCAAACCTCCGTCCAGCTCTCCGTTTCCAACGGAAACGAAGAAGGAGAAGGGGTCGTCGGACTGATCGGGCAGAGAAGAGTTCCATGTAAGTGAGTCGAGTCGTTCAAGGTCCTCATCACGCTTGTCTCGCTTTCTCTTGTGTTTCTTCGCCTTCAAGGTCGAGAGCACCTGCTGCTGCGTTCTTTCGGTAGGTAAAACGGCAGCCATGAATGTGAAGGTTGCTGCTCGTTCAGGAACTTCTGATACAAACTTCCAATTGCAAGAGGAAAACTGGCTCTGAAGCGAGTTTATAACCTCTTGGAAGTATTCAAAACCCAGAAGTGAACCGTTGTGACCTACGCGTGGAAGTTAGCCGGTTGGCCGGCCGAATCAGGGAAAGATAAACTCAGCTGACTTTTTCCGCAGAATGTATGGCCGGGCGTTGCTTTGCCACTGCGGAGTTGATTTGACGACTTCGACCGTAAGAGGACGGAGGACGGACGAGACGGCCCGAGGTCGAGGCTGCTCGCCTCTGCAGTACTGCCTTCCCTGCGGCGCAAAAGGCGAAGGTAAGGCGAAGGTAAGGAAATAAAATGGTCCGAAAGGTATTTCTTTTCTCCGGTGGGCTAGAAAATATTTAGCCCAAACTTCTTAGTTTTAATGGATTGGGTCCTGAAAACAGATATAGAATCCTACCACAAAAAATGGACCAAGAGAAAACCTTTTGCATTTCTTTTTTGTACTGAACTCTTTTTCATGTATATTAAAATTAAAAAACTTATTTTCATGTATATCACATTTTGTAATGCAAATATTATACGTGAAAATTAATCTTCTCAATGAAGTTTTAGCTGTCAAAGTGAAGATCTCTGTCAATTATGTTTTTTAAATATAGATCATCTAGGTGGAGAACGAGACGACCCATATCCTTTATAATTCAACCAAAAGGGAGAGGGCACCTATATTCATACTATACTAGGTTTGTAACGCATAGGGAAAAGTTTCATACTCAAATATTCAAAGTCTGTTTTTTTAGGCTTTTTCTTGGTGATTGGTCAAATTCTTTATCCAATTCCTAGGTTTATTATTTGTGCCCATTTAGGCCCAAACCCCTTTATCTAATAATTGGGTCTCTGGTTTAAGTTATAATAGCGTAGGGACGTTAAAAAATATTTTACCCACCCTACCCTCCCCTAATAGGCCACCTAAACCCAAACCACCCCTACTTGCGTAGCCATGAGGAGGGTATGTGTTTAACTAATCTTACCCGACTCTGCCCACTCCCGTCCCAAATTAATATATTTTATATTTGAAATATGATTTTATTTCAAAATAAAATTATAAAAGCATAAATTATCATATTTTACTTTAGTTTTTTATTTTTTTATTTTTTTAATTAATTTTAAATATACACATTCTTTTAAAAATATATGTAAAAAATATTTAAAAAATAAGTCTTAAAAATTAAATATATGCCTTAAACAACCTGGCAGATAGTACCCATCGTACCCATTTAACTTGTGAGATGGGTACTACCCAAACCCGATTACTCATGCAGTAAATTGGGTTATCGAAACCTGGTCCATTGACATCTCCTACAATAGTGAACTAAACTAGGGACCCGATCATCACATGGAGGAGTTTAGGGACCAAAAGTCAGAAAATAACATATTTAGGGATTGAAATAATAGTTTGACCATTAAGAGGAAAAAAGCAAAATAAACGAATTTTCTATTCATGAACAGTATTTTCCCCTACGCACTTTAATATATACAATTCAAGCGAGCCCATGCATTATGGCGAGATTATATGCAAATATATAGCAATTGAATATAACAATGAAATGTAGCATCATTTTATAGCTTGTATCGACTATAGAAAAAGTAAATGAGTGGATGAGAGTCAAAGCATAATAGAACAAAAGCATAAGCATTTGTCCATACAAGCTAAAAAAAAGGGAATGAGAAGGTGAGAAAAAATATTTAGATAAATTGGACAAAAAAAAATAAAAATCAAAGAGTGTAAAACAACATCACTTACGAGGTAAATGTTGTTAAACCAAGGATCTGGTTATCAAATGGAGAAGTTCGGTAACCAAAAGGGCAGAAAGAACATATTTGTGGACTAAAAGAGGAATTTGAAGATTCACCAAGGGGGTGGGGAAAGAAAAACAAGAAATAAAAAAAAACAACAACATTGTTGCTAAAATTGAGGATCTCATCATCAGATTAAGAAGTTTGGAGACCAAAAGAGCAGAAAGAACATACTTGAGGATTGAAAGAGAAATTTGACCATTCACCAAGGGGAAAAAACATCATCATTTGGTTTATTGTTTATGAATAGTAGAATGGCTGAAACCGGGAATTTGATTCTAAGATGAGGAGTTTGGAAACAAAAGAACAAAAATGAAGTACTTAGATACTGAGAGTGTTTTGAACATTCACAAAAAAAAAAAAAGTTGCCGAAAAAATAAAAAAAAATATTGTTGCTAAAATCAATAATTTGATCATCAAATTGAGGAGTTTGAGATATGACTATTCACTGGGGAAAAAAATTGTCAAGTAAAAGTGGAAAAAAAAAATAGGAAAACAGAAACGTTGTAGCTAAAATCAAGGAGGTGATCATCAGATAGAGGAGTTGGGGGACTGAAAGTGTAGAAATAACATAATTAGGGACTAAAAAAGGTATTTGGCCATTTATTGGGAAAAGGGAAAAAAATGATGTCATTGAAGTTATTGTCGCTCAACAGTAAAGAAAGCCACACATTTTAATATAGAGTAAGAATTAATAAAATTACCAAATTTATCACTCTTAAATGATGCTCACATTATGTAAAGAACATGGTTTAACTTGATTAATACGGTGTTCATAAACTAATTATATTATATACATATGTGTAATTAGACATACTAACTTACCCATAATTTTTCATATGTATTCAGCATTCATCCCAATAATTTCACAAAATTACCACTAATCAAAACTCTCTCTCTCAATTAAAAAACCTAACTCATTCATATCATTGTTTTTGCTATTACTGTCACTGCCACTATAGCTATCGTTAATGTCAAACAGTCATATCCTACAGATCTTTCGTTGTTACTCATATTCAAATCATAGCATGGTCATGCTCCTTTAGATCTTAGCGTCGTGCATCTCTGAATCTCGCTAATTGTCACTCGTCTTTGGCTCTTGCTGTCATTGCCTGCCTCCAGATCTTGCCATTATGCCACTCCTTTTTCATCCCTAACCAAATTGTACATAAAAATTATCATTATAAGTGTCACAAATAAAGATCCAAAGCGTATAAACAAATTGACAAAAGTGTGTTAAACAAGTATGTATAATCATCTGCGATAATGTGCAAACAATTTGTTCTCTTTAGATGATATATAAACCATTTGGTCGCTTCAAAAATTTTATATAAAAGTGTCTGAATTAATATGTTGAAGCGTCTATAACAATATGTAAAAATGTCTAAAGTAATATGTAAATAATTTATTATCTTAAAAAAAATAAAAATGTGTAAAGTAATAACTAAAAGTGTTTAAATAAGTATATAAAAGTGTATGATGCTATATATAAAAGTGACTACAATAGTATATAAAAAATTTATTATATTCAAACTTATAGTGTATGAAAGAATACGACAAAATGTTTAAACGAATTTGTAAAGGTGCCTTAACAAAAATACAAAAGTATAAATGAATATGTAAAAATAAAAAACTGTGAATTGTCTTTTCCTGGAATGCTTATTGCTCTCTTCTGTTGTTTCTTAACCGGCGAGTCCAATTGCCCTTTAATCTCTCTGAATCACCCTTTTTCTACATGATCCGAATTGTTCAAGATTTGGATCTCACTCTCAATTGCTCTTTTTTTTTAGCTGCTTAGCCTTTCGATATCACTTTTAATTACCCATAATCTGTCGTCGTTTCTGCAACTTTGGCAAACCTTCCGACGATTTGTATTAAAAAAACAGCTTATTTTCTAACGGAGAACTTGATGCAATCTTTGGAGGTTCGTGGAAGCTTTCCGTCGATTGGTGACCGGGTGATTGATTCCCTTGTTGGCAGTGGCAAGAGTTTCGCAAGCGATCTTTATGGAGAACTAGAGTTTTGCAGGTAATCTTGTCATCACAGAAGTCGCTGATGTAGAGGTGAAGGTTACTTTCGGCCATCATTGAATCGAGCGCCGGTGGCAGACATTGAAAAGAGAATTGAAAAAACTTGTTTGCAAAAAACAAAAGTGATTTAGGGTGATGGGTAAATTAGAAAAATCAACCTCTATGTTTAATTACACATATGTTTACAATATCCACCATAGCTTGTATAAGTTAATGGCCATATATTTTCATTTAATTTTCATTTTCTATGTTGAGCTTGTATTTATTGTCATGAACACCTTTAAACATGTGTGAGCACCAAAATTTTCATTATTATTATTATTATTATTATTATTATTATTATTATTATTATTATTATTATTATTACTATTATTGTTATTATTATTGTAAAAAACACATATTAGACAAGTGTGAATATCAAAATTTTCATTCACAAATATTTGTTAATTGTGTCAAATTTGGTGAAGGATGCAATTGGTCACATAGAGCATATTTAAAACTGGACCAAGGACACTCATCCAAGCTAAAAAGGCTATTAGTTTACTGTCAAGCCAGTTCAACCGTTAGGTCAAAGCAACTTCAACATTTTTGTTTCATGACTTAGCAATGACTTTATTGTTACTTGAAAAATATATGGATGATAAATAAAATTCAGACATACTAAAGAACTAACATTGTAAATTATCCAATCTCAATATCTAATCCTAAAGACATTAAACTTTCTTCTTTATCATTCATTCTTTATCTCATTCCTTCTCTGATAGCCGGCAAACTCAGCTACCATGTCCCATTTTCCCCAATTTATCTCTAGGTTTGAATTGTATGACAAGTGACAAATGTCACGAACAGATCTGAGCCATCTGTGACATCTGTCATCTGTCACCGTTGGATTTCCCTTTATCTCCTCCACTTCTTTCTTTATTTTGCCTCGATTTCTTTTGCATCCACCAAATTCATTTGTTATTGTCTAGAATAATCTCGTCCATTCGTTTGTTGGTCACAGAAAATTGGAAAACACTACATTCTTCCTTCTCTTGGACTTGCTGCAATATATGTTTTTACTTCTTCTATTTTTATTTCCTTACCGAGTTAATAAACCTTCTTAAATGGCCTAACAAGTTCTTTTGTTTCTGTTTCCCTATTTGTCTTTGTTTTTATATTTTTCCTTCCTAGGGCCAACTCTTATGATCTCTACAACAACACCGTGATTGTTGCCATTATCTCCTTATCTCCCATCATGCCTTCCATGTTTCTCTAATTTTTACCTTTTTATAGTTGGTTCATAATGTTTTTTCAATTCACGGTTTTTAACAATTTTATCAATTTAGGCCCTTTTTTTTATTAAGTTTGATCTTGGTATAATTGACCCGAAATTGTACCATAAATACTGACATCTCACGGTCGAACTGTCCGATTTGGTTCGGTTTAAAAAACTATGGTCTCACACGATATGGACCTAGAGGACAAGAATAGCCCGAATCCCTCTAAATGACTTTTTAAATCTTAAGTTAAATACATTCTTACCTATATGTGGAAAAATGTAATTGCAAGTAAACAATGTCAACTTTTAATATATTAGTGTAGGCAAGAGTATCATCCTCAGGGATTAGTGCAAATATCAAAACAACTTAGGCAAAACAAATTTTAACCGGCAAAGAAATTCTTGGGAAATTAACAAAGAATAACCAATTCAATAGCAGAAAAAAAAATTATTAAGCAATTAACCAAGATGGAGAAAAATCATATGAAAAGCATTTTCTAGAAATTGATCCACCTATACTTTAACTATGTTTGTTGCTAATTAATTATCCTAGGCAACTATTAAATATTTGTAGGCTAAGAACTATAAATTTCCAATTTTCTCTCCCAAGCTCAACCAGTGTATTCTTAAAACCCAATTAACCTCTCAGTCTATTTTATAATCCTAATAATTGTTAAGCACAAAGTTCTTTCCACAACCTCACAGACAAGTACTTCATCCTGCTCTCAAGGAAATTATATGATATCTTATTTTTTTTCCAATGCAAATGTTACCTTCCAATCTCAACCAGTCAACTGATGTCTAAAATCATTCACAAATTGATTAAAGATGCAAAAGTATCAAGCACAAAATAGAACAGACAAGCATAAAGAATATTGCCAAAATAAATAATTAATCAACCAAATATAGAATCTAGATATGTTTTACAATTCCTAGAAATAAAGAAAATAAGTTATAGGAAGAAAACATTCTAACAACAGAAATAATTTCCATAAACTAAAAATACAAAAACTCAAATCTGGAGAAAAAACATTAGAAAGAATAGCTAAAAATAGCACTCCAAGCTTGAATTTTCATTCATTGCATTGGCTCGCTTGCAACCCTTTATCTTTTTCATTTGCTAGCAAAAAAAATGGAAAAGTACAAAAAAAAACCCACCATACTTATGGAACTAAACCCTATTGCCTATTATAGTTTATGATGGTTCAAATTTCATCATCAAAGTCATAATTTGGTGCCAAATTGACTACTGCACCATTAATTGTGCTGAACTGTAAACAAAATGCTGACTGTGCATACTAACGTGACACTAAGCTGTAAACGAAATACTAACTATGCATATTAATGAAGTAAACTCCACGATTAGTCATCTTCCTTTATTTTTTGTCCTAAACTGGTCATATAATTTTATTGTGTTATATCAAGGTCCCTCATTTTATATTGCGCGTCTTGTTTGTGTCATTTTCGTCAGTTTAATGTTAATTTTAGTGGAATTGTGGCAAAAAATGACAATTTCAGTCCCTAAAATTCATCCATCCTACTATTATTACCTTAAACTTTATTCATCCTACTTTCAACACCTTAAAATTTATACATCTAACAAATTAACCATTCATCTGGCTTGTACACCAACTACTTCTTTCAACTGAAGGAAACAAAACCCGGATTAAAAAAAAAAAACCCTAGCGCACTCGGTGGAAAAACTATAAAAGGATATAATTTTCTCTATTTTATTTTTTATTAAGGCAAAAGGGCCAATTTTGCTACTAAAGTATACACCCCATATTAGTTTTGCCACTAAAGTTCTATTCCAGAGAAATTTGTCACTAATGTTTTCGAAATGAGAATATTTGTCATTGTCGTTAATAACATGTTAAAACATGTTGACAAAGTGATGGTGTGACAATATTTTGTCAATGTGGAGCACACGTGGAAATTGTAAAAAGGAAACTTTATTGTATAATCACTCAAGTTGTATTTTTGTTTCCTATTTTTCATCTAAATCTCTCATCTCTAACACCAAAACCACAATATCCAACTTAGCTTCCTCAACCCACTAGAAATGGAAAGTTAGAGAAATGCACTGACGAATTCTTCCACAACGATTTCCCTTTAACTCGTTGACACAGCTCCTGCATTCTCAACCCTAACCGCAACAACCCAAACTCATAGATTTGCTCAACTCCAACTACATTAATTAATGAAAAATTGTTGCTTGCCTGTCATGATTATCGGCTAATTGTTGTTTGTCATGTCTTGTGCATGATTTGCTATCATTGGACAACCTCCACTCCTCTTGAATGTTGTTACCGTCATCCGTGTCAAAACTTAATAGCAAATATACTCATTTCGAAGGCATTGATGACAAAACTGTTCGTTTAAAAAACATCGATGTCAAACATGCCACATATTGGCTGATGTGGCGGCAGATTATCCAATTCACCCCTACTCTGATGGAATATTTTTTGTGATGACGGAATATTCTCACCGTTAACTGCCATAGTGGTAAATATCTCATATTCTAAAACATTGATGGCAAATATGTTCATTTTGAAAACGTTAGTTGTAAATTTCTCCAAAATATAACTTTAATAGCAAAACTGCTATGGGCCATATATTTTATTGACAAAATTGCCCATTTAATTTTTTTGTTAACAAAAAAAGAATCAGAAAAGGAAAAAACAAATGAAAAAACCTAGTGGCTCAAGAACAATTCCTTGATTTCATCATCGGTGAAAAACCCATCCCCTAATCACACAAAGTTCCTGTAGGTTCTATGAATTAGAGACATAAAAACTTCCTCAGTGAAGTCGTCGCGCTCTTGGCTTTAACTGAATCGGATGCTTGCAACAAGACCAGCGGTGGTGGGCAAAGACGAGGAAGAGGGAGGTTTTCTCAACGCGTAACAAATTGGATTACAGGGGCGATTTGATAATCATGATAGGCTTCTTTCCTTGTTCTAGCATCATCAGCAGCATCAAAATAGATGAAGCCATTGAAGCAGCATGACAGAGATGAGGCTATCGATATGGTGGAGTTGGTGGAGCGAGAATCAGAGGCTGTAGATGAGATGGTGAGATTAGCGAGGAAGATGAGGGGCGGTATGTGTGAAGGGTGGTAAATGGGATTGTGAACGTGATGTAGAGGAGGAGATCGATGGGCGATCTAGGAATACGAATCAAACAGATCTGATTTCAATTTTCGGCTTTTAAGTCTAATATTTTCTTTCTTTTTCATTTCAGTTTTGTTATCCCAATTTGGTTTTCTTTTTGTTGGTTTGATTTCGGTTTCGATTTGTTATCTCGATTTGATTTTTGTTTCAGTTTTGTTATCTTTTTATCTTTTCTTGATTTGGTTTTCTTGATTTTCTTCATATATCTTAGCAAAATATAGGTTGGTATGTGAGTGAGAAGGTAGTTAATGTGTTAGATCTAGAACTTTAAGGGTGTTAGAAGCAAGATGAACAAAATTTAGGGTGTTAGGAGTAGGATGAATGAATTTTAGGGATTAGAGTTGTTCATTTTTGCCAATATTCCGTTAAAATTAACACTCAACTGATGAAAGGTGAGAGACATACCATGGAGTTATATGACTCATTTAAGATAAAAAAATAAAATAATAGGACCCATCATGGAGTTTACTCCATATTGATGTGGTGTTGAAATTGGTCCCTCTCGCTTTTCTTCCACTCCATCTTTGCCTTCCTCCTCCTTCGATGTTGCTGCTGACACTCCTTATGCATGCGGCATCTTTCTCAGATAAAAAAATAATTAAAATTTATACATTTTAAAAATTTTAGGACTCAGATAAAAATTTAAAAAATATTAAGAGTCAAATTGAAAAAGTGAGTAAAATTTCAGAACTGTATCGCCGTTTTTCATTCTTGCCCCAGGCCCCAGCAACACTTCTGTCGTGAAAAAAAAGCAAAAATTCAAATTTGGTCCCCTAACTTTAAGGGTCATCCTAATGTAGTCCTTTATCTTCAATAGTGTATATTAAAGTCCCTTACCTTTCTTAACTTGTCCTATTTCAGTCCATTCCATTGGTTAAGCCGTTATCTTGGATGGAAGATGTCTAGGTGATACCCATTTTGCCACGTGTCATCCTATGTCATAGCAATGAGTGACTACTATGGAAGAATATTAAGTATGAGACTAAAATTGATTAAAATACACAATATCAAGGGCTTAAGACACATATGTTATATAATCTTCCAAATGCTCGACCACCTCCACCACCCACGCAGCCGCCCACCTCTGCCTCTCCGCTGCCCATTCTCCCACCGGCCCATTCTCTTCCCTTTTAGCTTCTCTGCCTATCTTGCCTCCCTAATCCCCAGAAGGCTCAAACCTTTTATCCCCGCGGTCCCCGAAGCTTCCCCCTGTTGCTTGGCGCTAGCCTTCAACGTCTAACCTCTAGCACACGCGGACAGCCCTCTAGCCTGCTGCCCTCTCCATCGATCGCTCCACCGTTTCCAACCCCCCCCCCCCCCCCCCCCCCCCCCCCCCCCCCCCCCCCGCGGGGGGATGTCGCCCGTTTCTACTCAGGTGCTTTTGCACCATTGCGATTCGGTCCCCACCTGACCCCAGGCAGCTGTTCGCTCCTCCGCTGCCGGTGAAGACAAAATTGGAGATCTCAAAACTAGGCAGGAACTTGCCCATTCCTCCTCAGCTTCCTATTCTCCCACCGCCCATTCTCCCACACCCGTCAGGAATCAGTGTCGCCACTTCTGCAATCTCGCCGATCTCGACAATCGAAACTAAGAGGGCGTAGACGGCGGTGGCGGACTGTGAGAGTTAGGGAAGAGCTGAAAATTAGGGTTATTAATTTTTTAAATCCATAAAATTATTTTACTTTGTCAATTCTAGCTTTAGATTTATTATTCTTCCAGTCTTATCGTTTATTGGCATAAAAGAGGATGCCACGTAACAATTTGGGTGCCATGTAGGCAATTTCTGTTGGAATTAACGCTTGAACTGACGGAAGGGACCAAAATAGGACACGTGAGTTTAGTTAGGGGATTTTAATAGTCACTTTTTGAGTTAAGGGACCACATTAAGACGACCCTTAAAGTTAGGGGACCAAATTTGGATTTTACCTAACCACGACAGACAACAAGAAAATGCATTTTCCACGGTTCGACCTTCGCCAATTTTTACCAGCTTCACCTTTCTAGAGCTAAAATCTACCTCACTCACCACCAGCGCCATTCCCTCCTGCTCCGTACAGACAAGAAACCAAAAAAATCCGAGGTCCAAATCCTTTAAATGCCCCTTCTTGTACTCAAATCCATTATCATTTCTCCTTCCAAATTACCTTCTCTGTCTCGCTCAATGTCCGCTGTGGCCACTCCCGCCATGCCCTCCGCCAAAGCTCGGCTCCGCGGCGTCGTCTTTGACATGGACGGGACACTGACGGTGCCCGTCATCGACTTCACCGCAATGTACAAGGCTGTCCTCGGGGAAGACGAGTACAAGAGAGTCAGAGCCGAGAACCCATCTGGGATTGATATTCTTCACCACATAGAAAGCTGGAGCCCTCACCAACGGCAGAAGGCTTACCATGTTATTGCCGATTTCGAGAAACAAGGGCTTGATCGCTTGCAAATCATGCCTGGTTCGTCTTTTCGTCCTAGCATTTCCCTCCCTTGTCGAATTTATGTGAGTCGGTGCTAATAATTATCCTGGCAGCCAATTCTGAGTTTGAATTAGAAAGAAATCCGGGGAATTGATATGGAGACTCGTTAATTTGTTGAATACTGAAGTACAATTTTTTTGTTCTCTGGGTGCTGAGCGTATGGATCGAACAGTTTAGGCTGCTGTTTCACTAAATATTTGATTAGTTATTTTTTTGCATATCCGAAATAGTTTATTGTTTTTTTAGTCAGTATTTATGTTCTTGAATTAGGAGCCTGCTTAGTCTTTCGCTTGTTTTTGGTTTAGTAGGAGCTCATCTCCCTGGCATTACATTTCAAGAAAGCTGATCCATTAGCTCTGCCTCTTTGTTATATGATGGTGCAGGTGCTGCGGAACTTTGTAGTTATCTTGATTCGAAGAAAATAAGGTCTGTTAGCTTTTGGGTTTCAAGAAGTTTTTCATTTCTTCCACTTCTAATATGGGTCGCTATTCAAGTAGCTTGCTTGTTTGCAAAAGAAGTCTTAATCAGTTCATGGTTTTTCTCTCTCGAACAAGGGTCATCCAGCTGACCAAATGGTTGTGGTTCCTTTCAGAAGGGGATTAATCACCCGGAATGTAAAAGAAGCAGTTGACTTGTTTCATCAGAGATTTGGGGTAAGTTGTCAGGAGCTAGTATTAGTATAAATGAGTTAAGCTTCAATTATAGTTATCTATGCTGTTAGCAGGAGATAAAATGAAGTTCTACGATGTGTGCAATTGTATCTACTGAGGAGAGAATGAGGGATTGAATTGCTCCTAAATATAATGACAATTTGACAACATAGAAGTCTTGCAATGTTGTAACTAATAGTGTCCTTAAAATCTGGGAAATGTGGAGCTGCCCAACACTCCAATTACAAAGTAAATGTGGTTTGTGCCTTTGTTTCGACCTCCAACTCTTGAACGTTTTACTTCTGGTCCTTCAGTAAGGAACTGGAAATCTGGAAATAGTTTCCTCTGTCAGATGACCCTGGCCCAGAGGTTGTTGATAAGGCTACTAACCAGGTTTCTTTTATTTTCAGTCAACTTTTGGATGCAAGTGCCATATGGCCTTTACATCAATAAATTTAGAAGTTGTATGCCTGAGGGCACTTCCCTAGTGTGTGTTTGTGTTGGGCACGTTTCTTAACAGTCTTTTAACAGAGTTAAAGTTTGAACACCTCTTCTGTTGCAGATTATATTCAATCCAGCACTTAGCAGGGAGTTCCGTCCCTATAAACCAAACCCTGCTCCATTACTGCATATCTGTTCAGCTTGGGAAGTTCAACCAAGTGAAGTGATGATGGTTGGTGACAGTCTTAAGGATGATGTAAGTAATCCTCCTCACAGGTACACTTTGATACAAGTAATAGTAGCATGCTGTTGGTTGTTGATCTCCTTCAACAACTACCCTTCTTGCCTTAGAATTTGTATAAATCTTATGTCCTGTGCATGGAAAATGTCACTTGCCATCAGAGTGAGAGCCCATTAGATAATGGAACTTCGGTGCAATAGTTATATGCTAATGGCTGGATTATCATCAGAAGAATCTTTGACTACCCTCCCCAAATAACTCATCCGCCAATGCCAAGACTCGTTTGATGACTCTTTGAAAGTATCTGGCTATCATTTGTGACAATGGTTAATACTATTTGAAGGACCTTTTTTATGACAATAGTTGGAGACTTGCTGGTATTACATGCATGTATGCAGGTGTCTTGTGGGAAACGAGCAGGGGCTTTCACGTGCTTACTGGATGAAAAAGGAAAGTATGATGCTTATGATTTTACTAGATTGGACTTGAGTCCAGATTTTAAAGTATCTTCTCTGGTTGAAGTTCATACGCTGCTAGAATCCAAGTTTGACCTGATGCCATGAATTCAACCACTAAGAAAGGTTCGGCATTTGATGGAGATTGGCTCACTTCTTTATCATCCAATGTCCTCTGGTAGATAGTTATAATTATGGTACTATCAGTTCAAGAAGAGATTGTTACAGTGGAGAAGCAAGGGTGCGACAAAAAAGAGCAAGAGGGAACCTGCATTTTGTGATAGTTCCCAACACCCTTTCTCCCGTAAATTTTACCTATGAGTTTTGTGGATTTGAGAAGCACCTTGAGGTAAGGGTGATTATTCGGTTTGTTCGGTTTAAACCGAACGGAATTAGTCGGTTTATTCGGTTTTCGGTTTTTGATGCTAAGAAACCGAAATAACCGAATTAGTCAATAAAACCGAATTCAAACTGAACCAAAACATTTCTGTTCGGTTCGGTTTAAACTGAATTAACCGAAAAAATGGTAATTAAATTCTATAAGAGATGAAATGAGATAAATATATCATTTTTCTTTTCAAATTTTATTCAATATAGAAGATTTATTCTCCATGAAAAGAAAGAAAATAAGAATCTAAGCTAATTTGGGATACTTGGTAGCATTATTGTTCATGAAACAAATAAAAAAAAATTTGGTATAAAAAATTTCGGTTATCGAATTAACTGAATTCTAAAACTGAAACCGATTTTTTTGTTATTCTGTTTTAACTGAAATTGAACTGAATTACCGAATTAACTGAACCGAATTTTAATTTTTTTTTCGGTTTAAACCGAATACTGATTACCCCTACCTCGAGATTTCTTGCAGGAAAAAAAAGAAGCCTTTTGGGTTTGCTGCTGTTGTTCTTGTACTCCGATTCATTAACGAGCTGCTCTGACACGTTCCCTGTATCCCTTAGGAAAGCAAGTGATCTGGTAATGCTCTATTTTGAAGTAGGAAACAACAGTTATTCTCACCCTCCCCCTCAAATTTCCCTGCTGCTGTGATATTTGTTGCTGTCGCTGCGGGGGATTAGAAGGAGATCTTTAAAAAAGCGGAAAACTTAAGAAATCGCCCACCGTGGGGCTCGAACCCACGACCACAAGGTTAAGAGCCTTGCGCTCTACCTACTGAGCTAGACGGGCTACTTTAGCTGACCTATGACTTTTCAGCCATTATATACTTAGAAGATTGTGCGAGAAAGGCAACCCCAATTACGTCTGCTTTTTTGTTTTTTATTTTTCTGCGACCACACGCGTTCATTTGCCTGTACGATTTTGGAGATAGAATCATGGGGTATTGCAGTGTTAGACTGTTACTCCTAGACCTATAAACCTATAATTATTGTTATAAATTAGTTCTAACTTCACTTTTATTGTATATTGGTCTTTACTCTTGTAAAAATCATTGTAAAATATCAAAATTTTAAATTTTAATTTAAATTATCAGGTAATTGATTTCAATTAAATTCAAATTGTGTCATATATATATATTATTTCTATGATAACTCATTTTTCATGTGAGGCTAAGAAACAATATACAAAGTCTTGTAAAGGTTTAGAAGCAACGTGCAATGAAACAAAGGTTGAGGACTGACTTACAATGATAATTATATGTTTGGGAGCAATAGTGCAACTTACTTTATAAGCATGTTTAAAACCAAATCATGGCTATAGTGATTCATTCCAATCAGAATTTGTTTGTTTTTCTTTCTTATTTGAAACCAAATAAAACATGCTCTCTCCATTTCAAAATATTTTTACATTTTTCATTTTTTTATAACAATCATCTTTGGGTAGAAAAATTGTTGGGCCTAATAAACTTACCCAGCTCCGACCATTTTGGTGGCGAAAGAAGTAGTTGTGTTGGAATCACAAAGGTGAGAGTAGTTGAGGAGGATGAGATCTCAAAGAAAGAAAGAAGTGGTAATGTTGCGGTGGTGTGGAGGCGAGGGTGGCTAAGAAGAGCAAGAAAACAAAGAGTTCGCTGTCTCAGCATAGCTCTACTCCAAGCCTCATCCACATAAAAAAAAAAAAAAAAAAAGAAAGAAAAACAAACATTATTTGCATTTTTGTCTTGTGAGGGATCAACTCATGCATTTTCTTAAAACTTAAGAATTAAGTTATAGTGAGTTATACTAAAAGGATTAATTTGTTTGAGTCAACAAAGTTAAAGTTTCAATTGTGCATTTTGGCTTATGTTATTTTTTAAAATTGCCTTTGGCAAATGACACAAAACTTTTAAATCATTCAAAACTTAGATATAGCTACACCAATTTTAGATAAAAAAGTTCAAAACTATGCCTAATAGTACATGTTCTAGAAACAAGTTTCAATGAATTTAAAAGCTTAAAATTTAATATAAGTTTGCATATTTTTTCTTTCATGATTTAAAATACCTTTATATATTTAAAAGAATTGATACAAATAAGTAAATTTGATGGAGTATATAAATTGAGTGCTGTCAACAAAGAAAAAAAAGGCAAAACAAAATCATAAAAAACCATCAATAATTTTTTATTTGTCCAAATTGACCACTATTATTTTTTTAGCTCAAATATACTCTCATGCTTTTAAATTAGCCAAATTGTCTACTCTATTAAATTTAACGGTCAATTCAGCATTAAATTATTTCTCCTAATGTGTGATAGTAAGGAATCACTTCCAAAATGCAATTTTTATATTTCTACATGTGAATTTCTAGATCATTATCTACTTTTCTACCTAAATCCTAACATATTGAATGAGCAATAAATCTCTATTTTTCCCCAATTTGTAATAAAACATAATCGTCTGTCTTATAATATTATCATGAAGGATTGTTTTTTTTTTATAGAATATACTCATTTTACATAGAAATACTCTCATAATTTAACATAGAGTAGAGAATTTAGAATGTTTAGAAACATGAGCTGTATATTTGAGTTGAAAAAAAAATAATTGTAGCCAAATTTGGCGACGTACAAACAGTGGTGATTTTTTTATTTTTGCCAAAGGGGTAAACTATATAAACCAAGGTTATCAAAGTCAAGTTTCTACATAATGTTGTTTTGGTTTTTCTATAATATAAAGCCATAAAAAGTTTTATAGTCATAAGATTCTACAGAAAAGTTTTTAAAAAAATGAAAAAAATATAATCATTTAACTTATCTTAGAGAGTTTATATTATGCAACATTTTTACTTACTAATACTGTAATATCATAAAAAAAAAATGTCATGTTGCAATAAGGAATAAAAAAATCTCAATTATCTAGTGAAACAAATGAAACATTATGACCAATGATAGTATCAGTATTATCTTCTTCAAAGTTCCTATCTTTATGTTCCTCTATTGTCATTTTATTATTTCAGAGGTCAAATGTATTTTATGCAAACACTTGCATCATCATTTACATTGTCTTCATCTATGTCTAGATCTACATAAATTTGATAACCAATGTTATCAAATTCATAGTTAACTAGAGTAATTAAGTGACACAAAGAGCTTAAGAAAAAAATTATTTGTGTTTTATTTTTTTGTTATTTTTAAATTAGCTTTTTGTTTTAACCCTATATGAGTTGGATTTGATTGCATAAAGCTTGAGCCAGACAATAGATTTATATATATATATTATTTATTATCATTTTTAGCTTAATTTCAATAAATTTGACATAATAATGTTAGAATTTAAAGTCTTAAAGCTTCTAAGTTTCTAAAACTAAAGTCGATACTCTATTAGTTTCTACATACAAATAAGTTTCTACTAAAACTTGAGACATTTTTATTTCTAGAGTTGTAGAAACTTAAATTTCTAAGACTCAAATTTAGATTTTAATAACCATGATATAAACATTTTATCCCATGTGACTACGTCCAATCTATAAAGAGGATGTGGCATGTTTTTAAAGCTCATGAGTGATAGTAATTATTTGAGAGATTTGTATGGGTAAGTCTATTGTGCATCATATCCTTTATGTTTATATATATTTGTATTTCAACACTATTTTTCATAGAATAAAATGACTATAAATGCATCAAAAGTAGTGACCCTTTAAAACTGAAGATATGTACAAATCAGATATTAAATATATATAAATTTGATGTATAAAGAAAGTGGAGAATCTGTAGGAATAACGTGTCACATATATACAAATGAGATCATATATACTTTACCGATATATTTAATAGTATGTATAAATTCAACCTCCCATAAGAAACAAGTGTGAATGCATCAAATTCTGCTTCTATTTAAAATTAGAGATGTGTACAAATCAGATTACACACACACACATATATAGAGCTTTATGTATAAAATAAGTGACGATTATATACAAAACATGTGATATATATGTATAAATGATATTAGAGATATGTTACAGATATATCTTTTCATGCTTATACATTTTTATTTATGTATTCACTTTTTGATATAATTTATACATATCCAACTCATTGTTTCTACGAATCATTATTCCAATTTTTGAAAGTTTTTTTTTTCTGTAAACTTTAGTTTTTCTTTTGTTCTTTTGATTGGACATTAAATTAAGGATTATCACTATACTTTTTGAAAACAAAATAATCATGACATCATCCCATGTTTTGCACAAAACGTTGTCTCTTTCTTGACCAAAAGAAGAATACAAACACAAACAGTGAAGAAAGTAACGTAGTTAACCTTCAAATAAGATATGTTCTTGTGGAGTCGGTAGTATGCTTTGGCCAGTGAGTTTGTGTTGGCCATGGAACTCTGATCAATGAGCTTGGATGATAGGGTAGCACTGTGAAAGGCCACGGTGGATTGAGAACAATCGGAAAAGTAAAATATGAAAAGTTAGAGTGGCGATAAAGGCCTAGAACTGAGCATCATCAGCTGCCATGGATTAAGGATTTGAGATCGAGTAGTGTTGTAAGGCTCGTCATCAGGTTAGCAAGCGACAATCTGGAATGTAACAGTATCTTTTCGACAGCTAGGGATGTTAACAAAGAAGGGAGAGGAAACAAATATAATAAGATTTAATTAATTGAATTAAGGGTAACTGAATAATTACAGGGATAGTACATACATATACAAAAGATAGGGAGTACATAAGATAATCCTAATTCGTATGATTTAACTGAAAATCATGATACGATTCATTCCTTCTCATTTTAGTGTCATAGATAGAAGAACCTTTTTTCAGTTTAAAGACAACACGTGAAAGGGCTTATTCGTTTCTTTCCGAGTTTCCATGGTAATACTATATGGAGACATTTTATAGAATCTAGACTTGAGACTAGGAGGAATCATCAGCAACCGACGCGAGGGAATGATCCCCACGCGCCCAAAGAGTTGGAAACAAGCGCGTACGAACTGCGGCTTTCACGGCCAACGGTTCCTAAATTGCGCCGAAGCTCGAACAAACGATAGTAAGTGCTGGCAAAGCCCTATTGGGTTGGTGCGACGATTGAAGGTATTTTTTATTCGACCGTGGCAAGTTTGTTGAACGTCAACAATGGGATGGGACGTGAGGCGGCTGACTGACACCCGTTCTTTTTTCCCCCCGGGCAAGCGGTGGACCCCCCAAATCCAGCAGAAAACAACGCTACAAAACACGAAAGAATATAAAGCGATTGAAAGAAGCCAATACGACAGGGGCAGGGCACAGGATGCCCATGACACCAGCTGGACTGGAAATCTCTCCACATTTCTCTGTAACCTCAAAACATCAACATGAGTTTGCTATAGTGTGGCATAAACCCTTACCCTTTGCCCATCTTCTAGATTTCTCTCGTGTCCTCTCCCCATCATTAAAATATAGTACTAGTATGTTTCATGTTTTTTCTCCCTCCTCAAGTAATGCACAAAGCCTGGCAAAACACAGGACTAGCTCCGACAACACAAATTCTACCTCTCCCCTCTCTTTCCTTTTGGCTCCCATCCCATCCAAATTCCATCAGTTTTGCACCTCATGGCTCAATCTTCTGTCATTACAATTTGCCCTCGACCCCCCAAATTCTTGGAGCCTAAAACAAAGCTCTCTGCTTTTCATTTCAATCCAGTCTTATTTTCTTCTTCTCAGTCTCAACATCCCAGGATTCACAACCCCCATGTCAATGGCAAGAGCAGAAAACCCACGACCCATCTCATCAGAACCATGTTCGTTACAACCCCAGATGAGATTTCTTGGAAGGAGCAGCAAAAATGCAAGGCATATGGGGAGGGGGGAGATTCGTCTCAAGTGGGCAGGCAGCAAATGCTGGGTTTGTGCGGGTTTGGGTACTGCGTGCAGGGGTTTAGGTGCTTTCCATGGCTCGCTCTCAACTTCCACATGGCTCACAATCTCAACCTCCATCCCTCAACCTTGCAGCTCGTGCAGAATGCAGGAAATCTTCCAATGGTTGCTAAGCCTCTCTATGGAATCCTATCCGATGCTTTCTATATTGCTGGTGCTCATAGAATACCCTATATCTCCATTGGAGGTTTGTTCAGTCCTGTCATGCTCATCTTTTGTCTTTCCCCATTGTGTTTCCATTGTTACGGGGTTTTGGTCCTCTTTTTGGCTTAAAGACTGTTCCTTTAAGTGTTTCCTTGGTTGAAAATACATAAAGAACCTGTGAAGTGAGTTCCTGGAACACGTTTCATAGTTACCTGTTAGATCTAGATTTGCTACTGCATTTAGCTTATTTGTGAGAAAGCAACTGACGAAGGTAATTCTCATGTTGGGCATATTGGATTGCCATATCTTCTTTCTATAGACAATGCCTTCACACTTAGAGAGAATTCTTATATTGATAGTAAATTTACAGAATGACGTTTTAGCAAGAACTGCAACAAACTGTTGAGCTAACATGCACTGTGAATGATGTTGACCATCAAACTTTCAGTCCTTCTGCAGATCCTGGCTTGGGGACCAATGGCATTGAATCATTTTGTCAGTGAAGCCCTTCCGACATTACTTGCATGTGTTCTCCTCAGTAATCTGGGAGCGTCCATTACAGAGGTTGCCAAAGACGCTCTGGTTGCAGAATATGGCCATAAACAGCGCATTACTGGACTCCAATCTTATGCGTTAATGGCTTCAGCTGTTGGTGGAATCCTAGGGAACTTAGTTGGTGGATATGTTTTGCTCAGAGCACCACCAAGAGCCATGTTCCTTGTATTTTCCACTCTTTTAGCTATTCAACTTGTGCTTTCATTATCATCACGAGAGGAATCTCTTGGTCTAGCACAAGCATCGGGCCATTGTCTTCCACAGAAGTCAGTTTCAGAAAGTATCAGAAAACAGTTATCAGATCTTATGGTAGCCATCAATGATGAAAGCATCTCTCAACCCCTTTCTTGGATTGTAGCTTCGATTGCAGCTGTTCCTCTTATGTCTGGTTCAATCTTCTGCTATCAAACTCAATGTCTACACCTTGATGCTTCAGTGATTGGGATGTCACGAGTGATTGGCCAATTGATGCTCCTATCATTGACTGTGCTATATGATCGGTATTGGAGAAAAATATCCATGCGAAAGTTGATTGGTACCATACAGTTTTTGTATGCAGCTTCTCTTCTTCTTGACCTTGTTTTAGTCAGACAGGTGAATGTTCAGCTAGGCATTCCCAATGAGCTCTTTGCTCTTTGTTATTCGGGTTTAGCAGAAACTCTTGCACAATTCAAGCTTCTTCCCTTTTCGGTGCTATTGGCTAGTTTATGCCCTCAGGGCTGTGTAGGATCTCTTACTTCCTTTTTAGCCTCAGCTTTGTGTCTGTCATCGATTGTTAGCGGATTTTTGGGTGTTGGGTCGGCTTCAATGCTTGGAATAACTGCTGGTGACTACTCAAGCCTGCCAATGGGAATTTTGATACAGTTTGTTACTGCACTGTTGCCTTTAGGATGGATTCATCGTGTTCCCACATCTCCCCCTGCTGTTGAGAAGGAAAGAAAACGAGGTCTCAGTAAGAAAGCAAGGAGAAGCAGAAGAGTAGGGAGAATAGTTGTTGGTTCAGGTTTTGTTTACCGCCGTGAAAGGGAGTCGGAGGCATCTAAGTGAAAATTTGACCTGTAACTTTTCTACGGATGATGGGAGCTACAAAGTGATGCTGACTTTGAACGATGGCAACAGATTTGTAACATATTTGAAGACTGACTTCAGCCACCGTATATTTCAGACGACAACCAACAACCAGGTATTCAGTAGTATGCTCACGTTTTAAGATGGAACAGAATTCCAAGATGATTCTTCATTTCAATATGGTCATGATCAACCCTGGCGTTAACTGGCGTCTGAAGCTCCAGCAACTGTAAATTGGACTTTTGAAGTTCTCCGACTTTCCTTCACGTTTCTTCCAAACCTCCCTGCACTTTGACTGAGGCTGTGTGCGCAGACTGAAATTAGCTAGTAATTGTGTTGGACATGTGGCCGCCGGTTGGGGTTCATTCTGATGTTTCTAACATGAATCTGCCATGTATAGGTAACATGATGTCAATACAGTTATCCTGCTCATTGTAAGGAAATTTTTGGATTTTCATAGATTTCAATTTGAACGAGGAAGTTCCATTTTGTAAATTGCCTCCAAGGGCCTTAGGTTGTTCGAACATTGGCAGTATGTAACTTCATGTCCATACTCATGACCATGTTACAAACTATGTTTCCAGTTCTTTCATACAAAATTTTCTTCTTTTTGACACCCTTCATAATAGTCTTTTGGACCTTTCGAAATCATCAACCGTCCATATCCATAACTTATACTGTCTAATCTACCAAATGAAATTAAATTTCAATTAAACTATGGAATGTACCGTACATTTCCAAGTTCTCGTGCTTCCATCATGTAATTTGAGCTGCACCGTACCAACTCCTTCAATTATTTCTTCACAAAGTGATGTTGACTTTGAATGGCGTTCACGTATTTGAAGACCGACTTCAGCCACCACATATTTCAGACGACAACAAGGTATTGGGGAGTGTGTGGACATTTTAAGAGGGATCAGAATTTGAAGATGATTTTTCATTTCACCGTGATCATGATGATCAACCCTGTGCTTAACTAGCATATGAAGTTTCTTTCTCCCACCGTAGAGTGGATCTTTAAATTTCATTCATGTTTGTTTCTTCCCTGCACTTGCACTGGTGGCTGTCTGCAGAGACCAAGTTAGCTAGTTCTTGTGCTCGACATGTGCCCCAAGTTGAGGTTCACTCTGATGTTTCTGCACAAGTATCTGCCATGTACAAGTAACCAGATGTCAATACAGCTTCATGGTCGTTGAATGGAAAAGTTGTTGATTTGTAAATATTGAAAATATTTCAATTTAAACGAGAATGCTACTTCTTTTTTATTTTTTATTTATTAACCTCTGTTAGTTCTCTAGGTTGTTCGCCTACGCCTTCGTGTAGCAGTGATTCAGATACAGCTGAAATATTTGGTCGGAGCTTGATATCCAGGCGTAGATTCTATTTTAAACTAGTGGCTCATGTTTTTGTCAACAACCAAACAGGTAATGCAGCTGCAGGTTTGCTGGGACATGTGCAAATCACAGAGGAGTTGCATTATGGTTTAACTTTTAATCATGACAAAATGTATGCACAAGAATTGCAACCTGGTAATGGTTCGAAGTTGTAACACCGAAATTGTACTCTGAAAGTTCTAGAGGATATTCAACCAACTAATGTATCTGAGACACATAACAAGAAGAGCCTATTATCAGCCACGTCCAGCCTTCTACATCAGGTCTGCAAAATCCTTAGGCTTGCCAACTCCTTTCATGAACATGAGGAGGTTATCTAACATCTCATAAATTGACTTGGCACAAGGATGTGCCTTGTCAGCAACAAGAAAACTGTGCGTGCTGCCATTGATGCTTATCCAACTGCAGCCAGGAGTCTTTTTCAGACCCCGGTTTTTCATTTCTTTTCTCAATTCTGATACAACATCCCATCTTCTGGAAGAGGCATGGAGATTAGAAAGAGAGACATAATTTGAGGGATTCTCGGGTTCCAACTGGATAAGAAACCCATAAGCAAGATCTTGCATCTCAAGGTTCCCGTGCAAAACAGAAGCACTCACAAGAGCTCCCCAAACACTTCGCCCAGGTTCAATAGGCATGCCGTTGATAAACTCCATAGCTTGATCAAGCCGTCCTGCTCGACCTAGCATGTCAACAACACAAGCACAAATCTCTATCGTTGGCCTGATCCCATATTCATTCATTGCCGATCTGTATATGCTGAGGCCCTTGTCTACCAATCCTGACCTGTTACAGGCTGAAAGCACCCCTATTATCGTTATCACATCAGGTTCATTCCCAAGAACAAGCATTCTGTCATACAAAGAGATGGCTTCCTCACCCTCCCCATGCTGTCCATATCCAGAAATGATTGAACTCCAAGATACAGAATCTTTATCAAAAGCAAGATCGTCAAAAATTTTTCTGGCATAATTCAAGTTCCCACACTTGGGGTACATATTGATCAAAGCGTTACACAAAGGCACATTGTGATTCAGGTATTTTCTTATTGCATAACCATGAATCTGTTTCCCATACATCAAACCAGCTAGGCAACTACAAGCAGGAAGAACACTTACAAGCGACACCTCATTTGGGGCTATACCATCTTTCACCTGCATCTCTCTAAAAAGAACCAGGGATTCATCAAAATCTTCATTTTTCGCATAACCATTTATCATTGCTGTCCAGGCATATACATTTCTATACTTTATTCGATCAAAAACTTTCCTACCTGGAGCAACCCTGTTACTTTTCGAGTACATATCAATTAGACAGCAACCCAGATGAACATCTGAACCGCAAACAAAGTCCCATTCATTCTTTATTATGTAACAATGGAGCTCTCTTCCATAATCTCCTTTCCTAGTCTTTTTGCGGTCACATACAGGCAAAAGAGTGGAAACCGTGTACTCGTCCAGTTTCATTCCATTCATTTGCATGGCTTTAACGACTTCCCACACATCATTGTCATCAGGGAACCCACGATCACTCAAATTCACATACCCTGCAATCAGCACGTTCCAAGAACCAGCGTTTCTCTGGGACATGTCATCGAACACTTTACGGGCATCACCGAATCGCCCACACTTGCCGTACATAAATATAAGAGAGTTGGCAAAAACGACATCGGCAACAAGCCCAGTCCGTATACCTATCCGATGAATGGAACTTCCCGCATTCGAGTCCCCAAGTTCACCAGCGAGTTTCGATAATGTAGCGAGAGTAAAATCGTCAGGCGAGACATTTATCCGGTACATCTCCTTAAACAATCCAAAGGCTTCATTAAATACTTGGGATTTGGCAAACCCATTAATAAGCGCGTTCCAAAGTTGAACACTTTTGTCTTCAACGCAGTTAAAGACGAGGCGGGACACAGCAGGGCAGCCACATGATCCATACACAGAGACAAGTCTAGTGGCCAAGAACGGGTTTTGAGAGAGCCCAAGAGAGACGATTCGAGAATGCGATTGCTTGATCAGTTTGAGTGATCGATGAGCAGCGAATGGTTGAAGAAGGCGGAGGAGATTGAGCGGTGAATCCAGTGAAGTGGCAGCCGAGTGATAGCGAGGTAATCCAACAATAAGCGACTTTTTCCCAGAGAGAGCGAAGACCATTTCCCTCGGGGTTTAGCGGCAGAAGCAAATTAGATTGAGTACTGCCTATAACTATGGCAGAAATGCCCAATACACCACTAAAGTTTTCTGATTGGACCGATTTTGTCATTCATGTTTAATTCCACGAGATTATAGTCAATATTTTACTATCTACCTTTAATGCTACTCGAAAAATATTGCTCCCCCATCCCACTTTCTTTGCTCTTTTGATTTTTTTTACTATTTTAACTTGAATTTATTCATATTATTGTTTGTTAGAAAAAAATAATACATACATACATACATATATATCTTGGTTTATCATTCATATATAAAGATTTTTTATTTATATGCTAAAATGTTGAAAATAAAAAAATTGCTGAAAAGTAAATGATGTAAAGAATTTTGAATAGATGGAGTATTTAAAAAATACTCGTATAATTTTCATAAATATTATTTCTTCAGAGAAGAAAATCATAAGAAATAATTTCTATTTAAAATTACAACTTTTAAAACCATTTTCTAGAAAGAAGTGTCTTTAAGAAATGATAGACTATCAAGAAATTAAATAATAAAATATTTCATCTGTCCCATATTCTTTGAAACACTCACTTTTTAGTAATTAATTTATAATTTTTTATTTTCAATTTTTAGTATATAAATAAAAAAAAATTCTATATAAATGATAAATAAAGACCTCTAGTTTCTAAACATATTTTTTTTAATTTTTTTCTAACAACCAATAATATAAATAAATTCAAGTCAAACTAGAGCCAAAAGTCAACTGTTTCAAAGAACTTGGGACGAAGGTAGTATAAAATAAGAACTAACAGTCACTTGCTAAACATTTTTATCAAAATTTTGATTTAAATTGTTAGTCAATCAGTGCTTATCATCTCCACTTTTTGTTTCCGTTGTACTTCCTATGTTCTACTATTTAAAAAAGAAGAAGAAGAAGAAGAAGAGCTCGAAGCTATACTAGTGCAATATAAAATCTTTTTTAGTAGAAAGAAATCCCCACGAAATCTAAGATATACTGTTAGTTTAGAATTTCTGGAACAGAGAAAAGGGGAAGTGACATCACCATTAAATTAGAGTAGAAGGCAAATGAAAATATGACAGAAAACGATGTGCTTAGCTTAGGGGCACATAAAAGAAGGAAAACAGTACAGTAGATGAGGAAATCAAGAAAAAGAAAACATGGGAGATCAAGAGCAACAAGAGGGAATCCAGTTCTGATCTTATTACGAGCACATAAAATGATAATTAAACATCACTTCCTCGTTACTTTATTAGCTTTTCACAATCTAGAATGTTTGAGCTAGCAAAGCAATAAGATAAGTTGAAAAGAAAGAAGAGCATTATAAGCTAATAGTGAAGAACTAGACATCGGATGAAAGCTGTTCGTAACCAAGTACCTTGTCCTTTTCCGGCTCCACTACCTTTTCGGCCTCTTTTTCTTAAATCGTGTTTTCTCAAGTTTGTTTAGCACCTCCTCGGCAACAAGAACCATAGAAATATGCTTAGATCTGCCTTTGTTTAGTTTATTGTACCAATCCCAACATGTTGCTTCATAAATCACTGACGATGTTACTTTTCATGTATATATATATATATTAATCACGTTAAATATTGCGTGTGATTTGGTAATGATATGTTATGGTATTGTTGTATTAAGATTCCCTTTTCTATATATTTTTTGGGGGAAGAATTCATATTTTCATCGACTAGAACACATGACAACTAGATCGGAAAGCAACCTCTACCACCCAAATTCCACACTTTGATCAATCGTCATACGATAGGCTCCAGCGGTTGTTCAAGAGCCTAACCCGTTTGATTTTATGAAAATTACTGGCCACTGCCTAGTGGTTAATCCAAAAGCTAGCCTTAAGCTAAGGGTAGACTCACATCTAGTCTAGAGAAAATTTAGCAGACCAAACTCTGGAAGGTGGCTTTGCTTGGGTTGCAAGTTGCTGCCCCAAAATTTCCGTGGAGGTCGTCCAAGTTCCACAGTCCATCCCAAAGGATCTCTTCGTTAATGAAATCATTCGCGGCCATATTCCCAGCGATCAGTGGAAAGAAGAAGCTCTGCTCCTCTGTGGTGTTCAGGTAATTGCCAGTGGCAATCTCTTGCCTGCTTGGCTGTGGAAGATAAGGAGATTTCTGCTCGTTCTCGTCGAGCAACGTCATGATCCTTTTCATGTCCAGCTGATGAAGTTGAAGCAGCTGCTGCTGCTGCTGCTCCTGCCGGTTCTGCAACTGCTGCTGTTCCTGCTGCTGGTTTTGTTGTCCCTGTTGCAGTTGCTGTTGGAACTGTTGCCTCTTGAGCAACCTAGCTTTGGCCTGATCAGAGTTGTCTGGTGAAAGTTTTGCCTTTTTCTTGAAATGGGTCCTCCAGTAATTTTTTATCTCATTATCAGTTCTCCCCGGCAAACTTCTGGCAATTGTTGACCACCTGTTGAAATGTTTTTCAACTTTTAACTATTGATGATCAAATTGCTGCAAAAATGTAAATAAATATGTTAATCAGGTTTCTGGAAGGTTACTTGTTTCCCCATCTAGCATGCAGCTCCAAAATTATGCTCTCCTCATGGGGAGTGATTTGGCCTCTCTTGAGGTCTGGCCTTAGATAATTCACCCATCTCAGTCTACAGCTCTTTCCATTCCTTTTCAGCCCTGAATTGCAAAAAATAACACAAACCCATTTGTGGTCATGCTTAATTAGTGGGAAATCACTAACTAAAGTGACTAATAACCATCAACTAATGTGGCTAATTAATCACTGATTAATGATTGCTCTGGCTACCTGCAAGCCTAGCCACAGAGTTCCATCTTCCTTCTCCATGCAACCTGACATATTCCACCAGCAGCCTATCTTCTTCAGCAGTCCAAGGCCCCTTTCTCCAACCCTCTTCAATGACTCCCCAGCCCATGTGGCCACCCATAACACCCCAAGACATATGGAAATTTCAGAGACCAAAACAAAAAATATATTTTTTGTTTTTTGCCTTTTTTGAGGTAAGAAAAGGGTAATGAAGCTTTGAAGAAGCTAATTAAGCTAGAGTACGTTTGTTGTATTGCCTTCAAAGGTATCTGTGGCATTTAGAGCAAACGTGCTGCATATATTTATACCAGCCGAGCCAAAAGGCCTCTAACCCTTTAGTCTATTTCCTGTCATTTTCAAAATCATCCCTATCCTGATCTCCTGTTCAAAGGCCAAATGATCTTTAGAATCCCTTCCCTGTATGTGAAATGACTCCTCTGCCCTGCAAACTGTGGAGGTGATGATGTCAATGGTATTGATGTGGCTGGATATTTGGGGAATGTCAAGGCATAAGGTAACATGCTGTAGATAAAGAACATAAATAAATGTAAGGAAGGCTTAAATCCCAGAATGGCTTTGAACTTTTGTAAATATACCTATCAGCCTATTGAACTTCTCTTCGTGCCCATCAGGCCACCAGTCTTTCAAAATTCTGTCAATTTGATCATTTGGTGCCTTAACTACAATTTTAATCCCCCCCCCCCCTCCCGGGCGGCTGAAGCACCTAATGACTCAACGGGAAGTTTAATGGTGGTTGATGATCGAGCATGAAGAAAAGTATGATGGTTGATGGAGATATTTTTGAAAGTTCAATGACCACCCTATAATTTAAGCCCTGTAAGTAAGGAATTATAAATAATTTATTAAAACCTTTAAAAAAAGTTTCTTATCAAATTATGCCCATTAAAAAATTTATAAGTAGTTTAAATTCATGTGAATATTGCATAAAATTTTATATAAAAGGTAACAAAGGGTAGATTACAAAAAAGCCCACAGGCTTGTTTAAAAATGCAGTTTGCTTCCTATTGTTTCAAAAACACTTTACTCCAGATGTCAACACTTTTTCTACAGAGAATCCTAATTTAAACCGTTTCATACATATCTTCTAGTTAATTTTAACTGTCTGAAAATATTTTGGAGTCATTGGGCAAATCAAATAATCAAATTTTCCATCGTTTAGTGCAAAACAATATATTCTTTCTTAACATTGGGAGTAAAGTGTATGTTCCTAAAATAAGTGGGAGAGGTTGTATATTTACACAAAACTCAAGGGTTTTTCTTTTGTTAGTTATCTGATAAATAAAAGTTGAGAAAACTTTTTTGTATGTCATCATTGTTTATATTCTGAACACAAACAGTACTGTTTTGTATGATGCCTTGGAGAGACAAAGGGATGAGAGAAGTATCATGGATTTGTGACACGTATGACCTAGGGCTCATGCATGTCTTCACCAGGTATTCATAGGTCTCAGAGCATAATGCAAGAAATATGAGAATTAAAAATAGGTGGGTGGTGGATTTTTGTGGGTGAAAGCTACTAAACACCAATGGAATCCCAACACCTGCACAGGTTTTCTTACTCTTTGAGGAGGCTCAGGAGGCTTGTCCATTTAATCTTCCATTAATCTAATTGAATGATGTTTGTGGGATTCTAGATTTGGAATTGCAAAACATTAAAGAAATGAGGTTGTTGATTGTTTCTGGACGTCACCAAGAGACAGGTGGATCCAATGTTAATGTGTTCTTTTTTCCTTTTCCTTTCTTCACATATTTTTGTTTCTTAATTAGTTTTAATTGGGTAGTAGTATAATGAACTAGCAAGGTCAGTGGTATAGTCAGGAATCTGAGATTGGAGGTAGAAAATTAGCTAGTCCTTAATTTTTGTGTTTGTCGTTTGATAGTTTTCAACCTTTATTTAGTCTCTTGTAAGCTTTGGTTATCAGGTTCGACGGAAATTTCAAGGAAACTTTCATCACAATAAGTATTGGGATTTTACCTAAATAGAAAAAAAGTTGGGAGCCAAATTTGTAAAGATATTAGCAAAATATAGGATAAGTGTGGTGGATTTTTTTTAAAAAAAAATTTGGTCAAATATAACAAAAAAGCCAATTGACAATATTTAACAGAAAATTGATATCATCAAGCACACGAAGAAAAGGTTCTGGATAGATTTGAAAAACAATAAATGAATGTTAGGTCATTTGTTGCAATTTATGCTAATGATAATGTGGTAATTCTACATCATTAAAATAATAATAATATAATTTGTGATAAATTCATTTTACAATGGCACTTGCAATCTAGAAACGTTCATAATTATTAAATTTCTAGAAAACTAATATGAGAATATGAGTAGTTTTTTTCACAATTATACATTTACCTATATACTCTATAATTTATTTTTTTTCAAAATTTTGAAAAGTGTTGTTATTAATATGGAAGATAATAGCGCCTTATTGGCTTTCTTATAGAAGCTGAAGCAAGAAACAAAAGAATGGTGATTTTTTTTAACTGCAAGAACATTTATTAAATATGAAGGGGGATTGTTTCCAAAATAAGTACTCACATTCGCATCATATAGGATGCATAAGGGTAAAATACTTCTGGACTACATACTACACTCATACTTTTGCCATATTTATAAAATTGCCGCTATGTCTTGAACAATGCATTTGCCTGGAAATAACAACTCTTTATAGAATAGTACATTTGTTTGAATAAAAAAAATATTTCTTAATGAATTAAACAATATTATTTATGAAATTGTCACCGTGCCTTGAATAACAATTTATCGAAAGGAAACAACACATCACAAAATAACATATTTGTTTGAAGTGAACAACATTTTTTAATGAATCAAACAATATTATTTATGAATAGTATTTTTTTCAAAATTAATAATGTTTTACACAACATCACACTTGTCAGAATTGAACAACACTTCTTACTGGACGGAAAAGCATTATTTACGAACAACACATTTTACAAAATGAACAATATACTATAGAATAACACATTTATCTGAATTGAACAACATTATTTACGAATAATATTTACATTATTAAATGCATCACACTGTCACATTATTTACAAAAATGTCATTATGTTTGAACAACACATCTTATGAAAATGAACAACACTACTTACTGAATGGAACAACATATGACAACACTTTTTTATTGTTCGGAAATAATATTTCTTTCAGTAAAAGGTGTTATTCTATTCGCATAAATGTAATGTTCTCTAATATGCTATTTATTTAGTAAGATGTACTATTCTATAATGTGTTATTGATAATTTAACAGTAATAGTGTGTTTGCTGTTCGAAAACATTAAAGTACAAATTAGTATTCAGCTTAGTATAATGTGGAGTTCTTTCTATATGAAGGTGTTGTTTAAAGTATTTGTATTTATTTCGTAAGAGATATGTTATTCAAGACACGGTGACCATCTTCTATGGATAGTGTTCGTTTCTTTATTTGTATTGTTCAATCTACGGTAATAGTTTTATAAATACTATAAAAGTGTGAGTGTAGTGCATAGATCAGGTTTGTCGTACCATGCGTTATACCTTAAAAATTTGGGATGTAGTATACTTAGCAATAATGGTATTTAACACATTGATTATAAGGTACGAGAATATATCTCGTTTGAACTATAGGGATGCTGAGGTAGGAGTAATTCCAGCAATCCTACTTACTCCTTTTATCTCGCATTCCATTTTGGGATATTTGGATTTGTCATAAAAATTAAAAAGAAAAGAAAAAATTTTATACAATAATTTTACTTGTTCTTCAATTTTTTTCACATAAACCAATAAATATAAAATAATAATTTGAAAAGTAATATAGTAAACTAATTTACTAAATATGAAAAATTATAAAAATTTAAAATAATCCAAAATAGTAAATATTGTCTAGAATATGTAACGAGCAAGTATAACTTAGAAGTTATTATTACTTGCTAAATAACGTTACATACTTGTGCTTCCTAGCTTACATTTAGAGGTGGGTCCAACATTTAGATGTGCACGAATTTTAATGTATATTGGATTTAAGTCACATGCCTCACATTTAGAGGTGGGTCCAACATTTTCATGAAGTATATGGCAAAACATATAACTTAGTCCTTATAAGTAAATAAAACTAATTTTAATAATAAATTATGAGTCAATTCATTTTAACTTAGAGTGAATTAAATTTAAAATAAATTATTTTTTTCTTATATCTTTTTTACCTGAAACTAATTTTTAATTAAAATTTAATATTATGTAAGTGTAATAAGCCATTGAAAATACAATTTTTGTAATCGTACTAAATTTTTATGAATTTTCTAGTTTTAAGCATTAAAAAGGAAAAATTCATAAAAATTTTACAACATTATAAAAATTTACTTTCAAATGGATTAATTTTTATATCTTCATAATATTGATTTTCAAATGAAATTGATTTTAGGTGAAAAAAAAATGTAAAAGTAAAACTAAGTCTGGTAAATTAAATTAAAATAAATTGGTACTTTAATTCATTAATCGCTAAAATTTAGGGATTATTTCATGCCATTCATAGGGCTAGGCTAGCTAGTATTTATAATTCTTCCCCCTTTGTTAGTTTGCACATATATCCACTAGTTTCCCCTCCCACTAATTCTTTCAAGCTCAATACTGATGGTTCAAGTTTAGAACCTGAAAGAAAAGCTCAATAGTACTCGAGTCATCTTATTGTAATTAATTCCATTGATCTCATGCCTATTCTTTTGAAATGTTGGTTGCTCTTGGAGAAGGACCAAATGTTCTTGCAAAGTTGAGAGTTCACATGGATATGCTCTTTCCACTCATCTTTTGGCTGATTGTATATATATGTATTTCTTGCGTCAGGACCATCAGGCGTTTTGATTTACTTTCTTGTAACCCTGTAGACTGTTCTTGTTTTAATAAATATTTCGTCTTTTCACCAAAGAAAAATAAAATTTAGGGATTATAATTGAAATTCTTATCCCTCTGTCTCATTTTATCATGACCTTATTCCTTTTAGGGGCAATTCAAAATTTTTAATACGTTCAACATTTTTTCAATAATTAAGTTCAGAATCTTATTTCGATGTATCATCCAATAGATAATAATCAATCAGAAAACTTGACATCAATCTATAGAACGACGCCGTCTCTAGCTATAGTATAAAATTATTTTCGATCAATAAGTGAGATAATTAACTTGCGTTGCAGGCAGCTGTGAAACGAAAGAATCAGATGATTTGAGCGCAGAAACAACTTGTTTCTTCGATCTCCCTTTCTCTGCATGCGGCTTGCTTGACCATTCCACTAATAATCGACACACAGATTTTTATCTTGCCAAGGTTAGTTTTTTATTAGCTGATTCATTAACACTAATCACGCAACACTCTAAATCTACCAACACGTGTCTCATTTTGTTGGGTTATCAGCCACTTTGTTTCTCGCCAAATCTGTCTGTCCGATCGAGCCTGACCGTATCAATTTTGCCCTTGTTTTGTTTGCTTAATTAATTTGCCATTAATTAATTCTAGTGTTGTCACTAATTAATCCGTGTTCAGTACGGATTTATCGAAGCACAAAAGTCTTTGGTGACCCTTTTGATCCCTGTGCCGCTTAAACTATTGTTTGTTTAACAGCTAAGCATATATATGATTCCTTTGGCTGGAACTAATTAATTATTTGGTTAAAGTGAATTCTCTAAACAAATGCAATACGAGCTTCTTGAAAAAAAAATGCTTCATCTCTAAAAATTTTTTACAGCGCTTGGTACTTGAGTACCTATATATAACGTATAAATTTTTCCTATGTGATCCACATGATGTGGGTGGATTTTTTTTGCGGACAGTTTCTGGATTTTGATTCATTTACCATCATTTTGTGCATAAAGAAAAGTACATATCCCAATAATTAATTAAAATATCCTATGTTGCGTCGAGAAGTGTTAGTGGCTATCTAGTTGTAGATTTTTTAATTATTTTCTCAAATTTGCTTTAGTGAGTGCACAAAGGACATATGCACCATCATATGATTTCAACGGATTCCTTGTTTTCTAAATTTCTAGAAAGCTTAAGGGGTATTGAGTTGAGGAAATTAATTCTTCACAAATTTTTTTTTTCAAAATTTTATTAAATGAAAGTGTTAAAATATAGCATATAAAAGTCATGAAAGGGAAACCATGCTTTCGTCTAATATATAAAACCCTCAGTCGATACAATGAAAACATCTAAAGTAAGGTTCTCAATAAAGCTTAGAAAATAAATGACACAATTGTGTGAATAAAGCTAGCACTTCAACTAAGTTTCAAGAACAAGGTACAACACATCTATCCCCAAAATAAAAATAACAATTTTTAATCTAAAAACCTCAAAGTTTAGAGAGAAAGGCCCAAATTATTTTTTATTAACAGTTTAATGTCTTTCTTGAGTACATCATATAGCTTTATATAAGGCTAAAAATAATCCCTAAGCCTAAGGTATTCCTTTTCTAGCCACCTAAACAATTAATAAGTTGAACCCAAATAGAAATACGGATCACTTAATTACTTATAGCAAAGAAATCCAATCTGAATCGATAATCTTTTTTCCAATAAAAGATCTAGAAAATTTTTAGTTGATATATACTATAATTGGTAAAAATTTTAAAACTAATTAAACTCCAAAATAATTCTTAAACCGAGAAATAAAGTACCCCTTAAAAATAATAAAAAATCCTTCTATCTAGTCAAAGTAGTTCTCCAAAAATTTCTCAAAACAACTATGATAGGTAATGAAGGAAGAAGTGATTAAAAAAAAAAAGAAAATAGGTTCATATAAGCTAAAAGGGACCTTAGAATAATTAAAGGAAGATATAACCTAGTAATAGATTTGAGGTGGACAAGTTGATTTTAAGTTGGAAATATATGGTCAACAACAATCTCCTCCTAGGAAGATTTGCGCCCAAACGAAATGGATGTCAATATAACTTAATAGATATACTTCGATGTTGGACAAGGTTCACCTCAAGACTCAAGATAAGTTGCACTTACCGTTTCTCATATAGAATATAGATTGTGTCTTAATAAATGAGACCAATTGATAAATAATGGAGCAAAAAGATTGATGTAGTAATTTATTAGTCACGTAAAAACCAAAGAAAGATCGAGTAGTATATATATATTGGAGCAGTAAAATACATAATCATTGGGCCGTTCCTCTGGACACATGTGAGAGACAACTGAATTAATAAATAATCGATTGTCACTACTAGTTGGTAGTAGATTGATGTTTACTAAAATAACACACATATATAAGTAGCCTAATCAGCATCAAAACAAGGTTGAAGAGACTGAGGTTAATGATGTGCCACCAATTGAATACTTGCACTACTAACTTTTGTTGCTTTTCCAACTGCACCTTTACCAACGGCGTAGCCGTTGGTAATTACTAACGCGTAGAACCATTAGTAATTATTTCCAACGTGCACGCGTTGGTAACACAGTAAAATTTTTTTCAGGTTTTTTTTTACCAACGGCTAGCAACGGTCACGACCGTTGGTAACATTCCAACTTTCCTGCGTTGGTAGAATTTTTTTTTTTGTTAAGGCTAATTTGCCAATGGCTAGCCGTTGGTAAATGGTTTTTAAATTTGTCTTTTTCATTCCAGCTGCTTCAGTCGCAAAATTAGACGGGGAGGAGGAGAGAGAAGCTCTGGTTTCACAAGTTCAGGCGACGCTGTCGATTGGCGTCCAACGTCCGGCCATTTTGCGCCGTTTTAGGATCCATTTCGTAGATCAGGTCATTCTCAGCATTGGTATGTGTGTATTTAATAGATATTTGCTAATTTTAGGTATATATTTGCGAAAAAATCGTGGAGGAATTTTGATGCATTATTGTTTCAGTTTCAACTCTTATTTGAGGTTTCATAGCTTCTCATTGTTACATCCTGTAGCTTTTGAAGTTAGTAGAGGTATGTTTATAATTTTTTTTTCTGTTATCCAAATTTTTTTTAGGGAAAAAATTGTATTTTATTATACAGTGTTGTAATTAAAATTTATGTATTATGACTGCGGTTATACATTTTTCTGGTTATTTTAGTTGGGTTTTTTCCATTTATTTTGTGTTAATTATTTTTTATTTATGGGTAATTTTAGTGATTGAAAATGTGAAGATGAAATTTTTTTATGGTATTTAATTATGTTGAAGATAGGTATTTTCAATTTCCATATAGATTGTTTATTTCATTTATTTTTTTCTATATTCTTTAGATCGTAATTAGTTGACTTAAGGTTTAGTTTGAGTGATTTAGTGTTGGGTAATAGTAACAATAATAAAATAATAATAATAATAATAATTATTATTATTATAAGATGTACCCAATAATATAAACATAATAACAGTAATAATAATAATTAAGAAGAGTACATAGTTGTAGAAGTAAGTTAGAAAATAATAATAATTAATGAAACTAAGTAATAATAATTACCTTAATCATAAGAACAATAAGAATGAGAAAAATAATAATGTAATAATACGCTTAATAATAAGAATAATATGAAAAATATAACAACAACAATAATAATAATAATAATAATAATTAGTATAATAATAATGACAAAACAAAATTATTTGTACCAAATTTTTATAATAATAGTAATAGTTCTAATAATAGTCATAATAATATTACGTACAAATAATAATAATACTAATAATAATAATAATAATAATAATTATAATAATAATAATAATAATTATTAACATTTTTTTTTGTTTAAAATACGCGTGTAGATTAACATTTTTTTGTTTCATTTTCAGAAATTTCTTATATTACCAGGATATTAAGTTTTTTTCCCCCCCTTTTTTCAGTTCCTCCCTGCATCTGTGAGCCTGAAGACGTACCCATTGTTTTTCCTCTCCGTTCGAAGTCGTTTGAGGTAAGTTTCTATTTTTTTTCCTTTCCGAATTGAAAACGGGATTTCTGAAGGGAAATTGTTTTTAATTATTAATATTGATAATAAAACTTATGTGTTGTCACTGTGGTTTGAACATAGTTGTTGGTATTTGAAATGCAATTTATGTTAATTATTTGTTCTCTGTGGATATTTTTTGTGATGGATTAGAGTGAATATGCAATATTTTTATGCGTTGTTTTTAATTATGTTAAAGGTGGATAGTTTTAGTTTATGATATAGATTATTTTATGGAATGATTATTTGTATAATTTGATGGTAATAGGTTTAGGTTTAGTTGGAGTGATTTAGTGTAAATGGTTATATTATGTCATGGTATAATAATAATAATAATAATAATAATAATAATAATAATAATAAGATGTACCAATAATATCAAAATAATAAGAGTAATAATAATAATTAATTAATATGTGTACGAGAGGAGTAGTATGAACTTATAAAATAATAGTAATGAACCTAAGTAATATTAATTAATTAAGTATGATATGTTCAATGTTATAACGTTAATACTAAGAACAATAAGAATGTTAATAATAATAATGTAATAATACGTTTAATAATAACAATAATATGAAGAATAATAATAATAATAGTAATAAAAATAATTTTATTGATGATGATTATAATCAAAAATCATACTAAAACTAATTTTACTTATATGCATGGGACATCATAATAATTTTACTTATAAGCACGGCACAGTCATAACAATAATATTAGTAATAATAAGTATAATTATAATTTTATAATAAAAATAAGTATAATAATTATTATAATAACAATATCATTATTAATAAGACTTAAAAAATTACAAATACTAATTATACATAATAATTAAAATAATTATTGAAGCATGTACAATAATACCCATAGTACTTAAATTTGAGTAATAATAATACCCATAATAATAATGATAAAAATAATGTATTTAATAACTTATTATTATTACATCATAATAATTTTACTTATATGCATGGGACAATCATATAATAATAATAATTATTTTTTATTTTTATTATTATATAAGAATAATATTTATACTACTTAAAAAAATACAAATACTAATAATACATAATAATTAAATTAATTATAAAACAAAGTACAATAATACCCATAGTACTTAAATTTGAGTAATATTACTTACATCATAATAATACTGATAGTAATAATGTATGTAATTATTATTATTACATCATAATAATTATACTTATATGCATGGGACAGACATAATAATAATAGTAATTATTATTATTATTATTATTATTATTATTATTATTATTATTATAATATTTATAATACTTAAAAATAGACAAATAGTAATAATACATAATAATTAAAATTAATTATTAAACAAAGTTCAATAATACCCATAGTAATTAAATTTGAGTAATAATAATACCCATAATAATATTGCTACTCGTTATGCATATTATAATAATTATTATATCATAATTATTATACTTATATGCATGCCACAGTCATAATAATAATAATAATAATAATAATAATAATAAGAATAATTATTATGATATAAATAATAATAACTTTTGGGTATACTTAAAAAAATGGAAAATTGTAATTATACATAATAATTACAATAATTATAGAACCAAGTACGCATGATTATTAATAGTTTCGTGATTGTGTTCTTTGATGACAACATGACTCTTTTCTTCGAATAGGAATAGATTTAGTTTGTAATGGAGTCGGGCCATAGTTGGATGTACAGTAACTGTTTCTTGTCTGGCCGAACGGGTTACACACAAGAGTGGGAGGATGAGGTCGATGAATTTATATCATTTGCTGTCTCTCATCCTGAAACAATGAGTGGGTTATGCATTCACTGTCCTTGTCGGAAGTGTAAAAATTTGCGATTTAAACAATGTGACGAGGTTAGAGTGTATCTGTACAAATGGGGGTTTAAGCCTTTTTACTTGAATTGGACGGCTCATGGAGAGCCATTTAATGTAGCATTAGATACAGACCCGGGTGTCTGTGGCTTTAATCAGTTTGACCAGGGGTCTTCGACGAATCCATACGAAAGGATGGTATTAGATGCCGTTGGGCCTAATTTTTCACAATTTCCGGAAGAGAATGCTGGTAATTACCAACGGCTTGCTACCAACTCGCACGCGTTGGTAATTACCAACGCGCATGGCAGTTGGTAATTACCAACCCCAATACCAACTGCCATAAGTTGGTAATTACCAACGCGGCCTCTTACCAACTGTCATGGTAGTTGGTAATTACCAATGCGTATGGCAGTTGGTAATTCCCAAATGCCTTACCAACTGCCATGGCAGTTGGTAACTACAACTACGCGTTGGAACCCAAGCCCGGTTCCTGACTATTGGTAATTACCAACGTGAATTTTACCAACGTGTACGCGTTAAAATTTACCAACGTGTTATTACTTGCACGTTGGTAAAAAAATTTCCAACGAATCGAATACCAACGTGCGTTTACCAATGGCTCCACGTTGGTAAATTAAATTTACCAACGTGCGACAGTTGGTAAGTGGCAGTTGGTAAATTGTATATTTTTAGTAGCGTTGGAAAGTCACTCAATAGTAAGGTTAAAGACAGGAGAATGAATAAATTGAATATTTCCTTAATGTGTCTTCAATTAAATTACCTAATGGAGGGTTCACCAATTATACAATTGAAGAAGCCAGGTTCCAGGTGGTATAACCCCGTTTAGGAATAATTTTTAATTATTATTAGTGAATTTTGAATAATTTATTAATAATAGAGATGAAATAACTGCAGTTACAAGCTAATATTAAATCTTTTTTTTTAACTGTAACAGTACCAATTGTTGACGTTAATGTTAAACAGGGTATATAATGTATATAATTATTAAATCCTAATATTAAATAATGAAACTTATAAGTTCTCATATACTACAATGTAATGATAAAAAAATTAGAAGAAATTTTGAAAATTGCTCTAATTTATCTTCTTCTTTTTTTCCCCTATTGTTAGTCGAATGATTAAAAAAATATATAAGTTATAAAGAAGATGAGTGAAATATTCATGTTGTATATAATGTTAGAGACAAAAAATTATTACTTAATTTATTAACTTTATCTTGTATTGAATTAGTTTCACAATTTTTTTTTGAATTAGAAAAAAAAAGTGACAGAAAAAGTTTCAGGTCTAGATAGGAAAAAAAGTGAAAGTTTTCATTATCCTAATTATTAGCTAAAAGAAGAAACTGACTTATTTTTATGTCTTTTTTTAAAGTAAAAGGAACATATTATTTTGTGAAGAGACTCGTATGAGAAGCATGACTTAGTACCTTAAAGTGAAACAAAAATGTTCTAATGGTGTTTCTCAGAAAAGGATATAGTTTATATTATACATATATGATCGTACGTACTTTTTGAAAATCCAAAGTGTGGTTATGTAGTAGTATATAATACTGGATCCAGTAGATATAGAAGATCTGGTAAGTTGATGAGTTGGGTGGCGGGGTTGCATTAGGATTAGAGTATGCATATATTCAACTTGTTTCCCGCATGCACTGTGAATCTGGGAAACAACTGTTATATATATGACGACCACTTACAATAATCAAGAGCATATATATAGATCAATGATTAATTAATTAATTAATTATATGTTTAATTCTATCGTGATGTGAGATTGTTAATTAATTAAAACCAGGTAGACAAAATTACCTCATACAAAATAGCTGTTAGTTCGAGCATGGAGCTTTACCATCATTTGTCCGTTCGATATTAAGTTGATGAATTATCGGTGATTTAGGTCGAGCCATGGCGGAGGTATATAAATATGTTTCTAATCCATTATGGGAGAAAAAATGTCTTTTTTTTTTTTTTTATGTTCCTCAGAAATTAATTAACATCTTTACAAATTTATAAGATTCAAACATATATATCTAGTTGATGAATGATGCTTTCTTTTTTTAGGATCCTCGATGGATGATCACCTTAACGGCATATACGACATTTAAGTGGAAATTGGCGAATGTGGAGTTAAAACAAATATATCTTAAAACTCTTTTAGTAATCATCAACAAGAAGAAAAAAATTGTATTACTCAATAGAGCAAGGAAATGATTTAGTGTACTATTTTACCAAGGGCTTAAATACTTCCTGCTCTCCTAAACTATCACCACTCTTACAGATGACTCTCTCAACTATGACTCGTTACAACTCAGTCCCTCAACTACCAAAGATTGAATAGATGCCCTGTCTCGCTTACATAATGTCACGTGAGTTACCCATCAGTCAGAAATAACAATAGCTAAAATCTTCGCCACCCAACCATTAACCTTCACAGGCAGAGGACCCCCCTAAAATATAACCACTTGGATAGATGATCCCCTCAACTATCACCATACAAACAAATGAGTCCTTCAACTCTATATAAAAAAAATTTTAGTTATTTTATTATATTTGATTTCGGCATATCTTAAAAATAAAATTTACATAAAATAATAAATTTAATTTTTAATTAATTTATAGTATTATTTTTACTAGCTAGATATATAAATATTGAGTTATTCTAATATTTACATGCATTTTAATTAATTATTTCATTCAAAATTTGATTTTATTTAACAATCAACATATTTAAAATAACTAAATTATATATAAATTTTTTATAATATTTACAATTAAAATTAACAAAAAGAACAAAATGGTTAGGAGTAACTTAACTGACAGTCGCTGAGGTAAGTGACTGAACATTTAGTTGCTCTAAGCTTAGGATCTCGAGTTTAGAGTGACCAAATGTTTAGTCACTTGCCTTAGTGATTACCAGTTAAGTTGCTTCCAACCATTTTATCTTTTTTTTTTAATTGTAAGTGTAATTATTAAAATAAAAATAAAATTAATATAATTTAATTATTTTAAATATATTGATAGTTAAATAAAATAGAAATTTAAATTAAATAATTAATTAAAGTGCATGTAAATATCAGTATAACTCAATATTTATATATCTAGGAAAAATAATACTATGAATTATTTAAAAAATTAAATTTATTATTTTATGTAAATTTTATTTTTAAGAGATGCTGAAATCAAATATAATAAAATAAATAAATAAATAAATAAATAAGTATAATTTTATATAGAGTTGAGGAAGTCATCTGTCTCCATGATGATAGTTGATGGGATCATCTGTTCAGGTGATGATGGTTCAAGGGGCCATCTGCTCATGAGGATTAACAGTTGGGTGATGGAGACTTAAGTTACCATTTTTTCTAATGGTAACCGAGTCAGAGGGTCATATATTCAATATTTGGTAGTTGGGGACTGAATTGTAATGAGTAATAGTTGAAGGGGTTATCTGTCCTAGTGATGATAGTTCAAGGCAGTGGTAGGTATTTAAGCCTTTTACCAAGTTGATGGGGTTATCTGAGTCACCTAAGTTCGAGGGCTAAAAATATGTTTAGGCTATTAATTAATTGACTGATTAATTTATTTGGCACAGCTGGTTATCATCTTTTGGTTGGAAGGCATAATACCAACAGACTGAACCGCAACTTAAAAAAGAAAACAAAGAAAAAAAAAGGGGGCGAAAGACAGAGGAACTCTCTTTCGGTAGTCGGTACTACTGACCGGCCACTTTGACCGGAGTCATCCTTGTACCTATCAATTCAAGACCGGTAAAAAGTGAACTGAATTTTTAAAATTCCAGAAAGGTGTTTCAACTTTAACAAATACACCGATCAGTTCGTCAAAATTTTTTTCCATACTCATCTTTCAATTAAAATTTAAAATTGTGTGCATTAGGCTGTTGGGTGGTCATAATTGAAAATTTCTGAAATCAAACAAACTTATCAATTGAGCAGTATAAGTTAAAAGAGTTTTTTTTTTTATAGCATTTGAGTAGTTATTAAGATTGAAAAATCAACAGTATTAATTTGTATTGCCTCCTTTGTTTTAATATTTAGAAATACAACACTATTGCTTCAAGATTTCTAAATTTTTAGTTAATGCATATAACAGCCTAATGGGCATAATTTTGAATGTTCGACCAATGAGGGGGCTTGAAAAAAGTTTTGATGAGGTAATAGGCAATATCAGTAAAACTTTGAGGGTCATCGAAGGATTTGAGCTAGTTTCCATTAGTATAAGTAAAGCAACTTTTAGGGTTAAGAGATGAGAAGAACAAATAGCCATTAATTAAAATGAGTCCTTAATTGTTTGATGCTCTATTCTTCAAAAGAAGGGCAATTGAGAATGATCCCGAAGATTTAGTGTTTGAGGTTAACAAAGTTCTGATTGCGAAGCTATTTATGATCTGATTTGATCTAGTTGAAGAATTTGTTGGATAGTTTGGGTGACAAATGCATCATCCTTTTAGTGTGGGAAAAATTATAAAAATCTCTTGAGGTTTGACTAAACCTCGGGTTTTGTTCCTCTGTTTCAAATACATACACTTTACCCCCTATATTGTTTCAAATAGGGGTAAGCATGATTTGAGTTGGTTTGGTTTTATGGTAGAATCGAACCAACCCAAAATGGTATAGGTTCTAAAAGTTTTCTACCCAACCCGAAAACCGAGAATCGAATAATTTTAGTTCTCAGGTTTTTCGGTTTATACTCTATACCTATAATAATACCAAAATTCAATAAAATTGTATCCATAACTAGTTTATGAAATATTCAACATAATATACAAATAAATTAATATTTAAATATATGTACTTAGACACATTCAAAAGAGTTTAACATACTATTACCAAAATTGTTTAAAAAGTTGCTTATAAAGTATTTTCCATTTCAATCAGTTTATTTTCTTCCAGTAATTCCAACATTGGTATGATATTTAGCATGAAAAGTTGAGTCTTTAAGACTATATAATTTATTATCAAAACTTGAAATATGTTGATGTCATGAATTTCCAATTTCACATGACTCATAAATGAAAAAAAAAACATGAGGATTAAGTTGTAGAAATAGTCTGGAGTGGAGAGATAGATTGCAAAATGACCCATGAGTTGTCTGTCTAGAAAGTGAAATGATTCAACTGAATATGAAGAAATTTTGTGAATAATCTCACAACTTTCATGTTGTTTTAATTTGGGATATCAATTTAAAGATTTAATATAAAAACACAGGATGACTATCATAATTCTTTAAAGAAATACATATATATTTGGATATATTAGTAATACTATAATTTTTATTATATAATTATATATATACCTCGATTTCAGTTCTACCTCGAGTTGATTCCATATGGAACTAGAATCAACCAAAAAATTATCAATTCTCATATATGTAGAATCAACCCGCGAACCATGGTCCATTTTTACCCAACCCAACTCAACAAAATGAGGGTGGTTCGGGTTGGGTTTAGAGTTTACCCAACTTGTGTTCACCTCTAGTTTCAAATACCTACACTTTCCCCCCATGAACTTAACCCCGTAATTCTTTGTTATGAGGGAAAAGAGAAAACAACTAATTTTGCCCTTCTAACCTCCTTTCTTATAAACTTTGAATCCCAAACTTATGCATATAACAAAACACCCATATTTTCTCCCTTATTCTTTTATAACGAACCCGACGTGTTTTCCTCTTTTATCACCATCAAGTACTTCGATTTTGGCCAAGCCCAACATCTGTCTTTACCAATGAGCCCATCACACTGATTATCCATCATACCTACCCTTGTCGTCAAGCCCATCATCGTCGATTCTCCATCGCAAATAGTCGTTTCTCCTCTAATCACGAATGACTGGAATCACCATCGTCCATAGCTCAATCTCTAGTTTCTTTATAATCATAGGCGGCTAGTGAGAGGAAGATGATGGACTCGATTCCTCTTTCCCTCCTCTAATCTTCTCTGTCTCAATCGCCATAATTGCCTCCATCTTCTCCACTTATTGATTCCCTAATGGCTCATCTCTTTGCATTTAGATGAGTCGACGGTAGCACTTGGATGACAAATCAAACTCACCCATCTTCTATTCAATTGTTGAATACAACTGCCAGGTGATGATATTAGGAAACTATTAGGCAATTCACCACTTTTGGAGCCGAGACAAAGCTGAAGAAGATTGAGTGCCGATGCTGGGCCCAGGAAAAGTAGGGAAGATGCGTTCTTCCTCTCCTATGAATCAAAGGAAGCGATTTATCACTGTGCGGGTTGATTCATTCTTCCTTTACCACAAATTGGAGAAGTCGACGACGACACTTGGACAACGGCGGCTATATTGGGATAATTGAGACGTAAGAGATGGCAGTCGGAGACACAAATGAAGGCGATTAATTAGTTTGATTTGAATGAGTTTTAGTGGTTATGGGTAAAATTTTAATTAAGAAGTCTATGAGGGAAAAATCAGTTATTTTCCCAATAACAAAGTTAACTTGGAAGAGGGTAACTGTAGGTATTTGAAATAGAGGGGACAAAACTAAAGGTTTGGCCAAATCTCAGGAGGTTTTTTTTTTTTTAATTTTCCCTTTAGTTTATCCACACATAAAACTTATTTAATTAAAAAAATAAGTTTAATTAGTATGGCCCAACCATGAGTAGGTGAGTATAACTTATCAACCCATTTGAAATTCATATATTGGAGGCGTGGCCATTACCTCCCCGATTTTTATGAAATTATACCCACACATTTACACACTAAAATAGAGTTGAGATTCACTGTAGATCTATAGTACTATTTTTTTTGGCCACAAATGAATGGTAGCTTCATCTAGGCCTAGAAACATGGCCTAGCCTAGGAAGAAACGACGTCATTTTATTTTAGGCCCCACAAATTCAACTAGCAAGTGATGTTATTATCTATCCAAATTTGAGAAACAACAACACTCTTCTTTCATTGTTTACCGGCCATCGATATCCATTGTTGTCTATTTATAACTCCAAACCCCAAATGCCACCTTCCCTGTCATTGTCCTCCCCGTTTAGTCAATTTAGTAGTTGTTCCTTCATCTGTGAATCATATACTTCAAGCTCAGGTAAACCCCAAACCATCCTCCTCCTTCATCTGCTCAGAATACAGATTATAAAATTATAACTAGTAACCAATCGAACTAAGGTGAATCCCCCAAAATGTCTCTTACTATTTGTTTTTTCTTTTTGTCTATTGAAGCGAAGGAGCTCAAGGAAAGTTGGTTCAAGTGTGAGGATTAACAGAAGTTTGTTGGGCATGTAATCTCATCCCAATTGTTGGCAAAATTATACTTTTTTTTTTTGTAGTTAGCTAGGAAATGAAAAACAAAAAAAAAATCTATAGAGGAAAATAATCTAAGAGACATTGAGGCTAATCAATGTGTGTGATCTTTTGCCATTAGCCAGCTAACAGATCTCATTGACATCCCTGGCCACGTCCAGATACATAGAATTATAATATGCAATTTGAAGGAATCCAACAAGACAATTTGTTAAAATAGTAATGTTATACACGCCATAGGCACGGGCAGCTTTCGTTGTAGTAAGAATAGCTACTATGTATAAGTTTGTAGGTTAATGGCCAATAGATCCTCAAACTTAGTTGATTCTTTCATTTAGCTCCATGGATTTTTGAAAGTGATTTATGGAGTCCAACATTCAAATACTTTTGTAGTTTCTCCCTCCAGGTTTTCTTCATTTTTCCTAGAACAATTGAATGAATTGTCATTAGTTTTGTATCATATATTATTTTAAAAATGAAATTCTCTATTTGTAAATTTATTTCAAAAAATATATATGCATTTAATTAGTAGTTTAATTGAAGAAAAGATATTTATATTTTGTTTCAATCTATTGCTTAGTAATTCTATGACATATATATTCTCTCTGTAGCCTCCTCCTAAAACCATTATGATCTGTTGTCTCCAAGGTGTTAAATACCGTTATTGTTAGGTATATGCATCTCATATTTTTAACGTATATTGCACAGTATACCATGCCACATACTGTTATCATTTTTAAAAAAAAATAAATGTTAGAATATTATTTTAAGATGAAATAAATTAAATAAAATTTTTTGTACATCTTTATATGTATTCTAATTTTTTTCATCATACTTTATCAAATAAATAAAACACACTCCCTCCATTTCATATTAGCTGGCCCTTTTGCCTTTTTTGACTAAAGTTTGACTTAAATATATTTATATTAATATGAATTCAAAAAAAATTCTAAAAAATGATATTTAAAAACTAGAATCTTTAAAGTTTCATTTTCATGTAAAAAGTTCATATTTTTATGATAAATTTTATGAGAAATAAAATCATAGATTAATTGTTGTGAATAGTAAAGAGGCCAGCTTTTGTTAAACTGAGGGAGTATATGATAGAATATATTTTTTATCCAAAAAAATATAAAAAATATTACATATAAGGTAAAATAAATACTATTTAGCAAAAAAATATTTTATTGATACAAGAGAAAAAAAAACAATACTTAAATAATAACAATACATTTTCTAATACCCAAAACAAAAGCAAAAGTAAAATTAAAACAACCAAAAAATAAAAGTAAATATTTATGTTAAAATATGTGTATTAATTATATTTTTCTATTTTATATATTTTTGTATGATATTTTGATGTAAAATAACAAAAAAAACATCTTCCACATGTCCGTGAAAAATAAAATATCACGGTACGTACCTCACGGTATTTATGGTATATTACAGTTTTTTGACAAAATGTACATAAAAAATTACTGATATGTGAAATACCGCGGTATACTACGATATTTTGAATAAAACAATAACAAAATGCTAAAACATTTATACCACATACCGCTTACCCACAATAAGCGATATACCTCGTGGTATACAACTATATACCACGGTATTTAATTCCATGGCCGTCTCTTTCACATTCAGATTTCGATTCAAATCTTGTTAGATGTTATCTTTCATTTCTTTCATTGTTTGATTGACCATTATACAATATTGTCTATTAGATTTTATGATAAATGTAATCTCCTTCAAATTTTAATATTCAAATGCGACATGAGACTCTCAGAGTATAGATCTTTAGTTGGATGTAGGTAGTTATGGTTCTAGATTTTCTCTTAGGTTCACAAAAAATTTGGCTCTACTGCGATATTCTAATAATTGACAACAGATATGGAGGAGATTACACAGAATAAAGTCTACTTTATTTTTTAGGTTTTACAGGTAGTTTTATTGTTTTTATGTCTGATTATTGTCAGTTTGATCTGAGTTTTGTTTTAGTTATTTAATAGTTCTTTACTCCAAATTTATTCTAATTTTTATAGAATATTCGACTTAATTCGATTCTCCTCATTTCATTTGGTGTCACGGGAACAAATTGTCGTTTAATGGACATTTTATGTTTCTGTCATCCCTTAGATTCTATATTATTATTGGATTATAAAAATCACTTGACTCACTTTTAATTAAAATTAAGTACCAAATAAAAAAAAAACTCTGTGGCTTGTAGTTGTACTCTAACGGCAAAGACTGTTTATATCGTCTTGTGATTATTATTACAATGTAACTGAATCACAACCATAAGAGTATATTTTAACAATAATGATCCTTAATGGCCCCCCTTCATGTTGAAGTCTTGGCTTTGCCATTGCCATATATTATTATTTAATTTATTTTTTATAACTATAAGTATATTTCCTAAATCACATATCCTAAAATATATTTACATTTATAAATATGTAGCTACTTTGTAAGAATGACATTTTATAAAGTAATAAATGATAATTTACTTTCTTTTAGAATAAAAGTCATACTTTAAACATAAGTATGCTAATTGAGGATGGTTAGAATAAGGCCTGGTCAAATTAAGTAACCGGTACGTGCCCCAAAACTATTCGTAGAGACATGGGTAAGTTCTTCACACCTCTTGGCATAAGGGCTACTTGGCCACATCTAAAGAAGTTTGTGGGCCATGTAGGTAGAAACGTAAAAGTATGGGGGCTAATATGGACTCTTCTGATTATCTCCACATCATCATGTATTGTTAACTGGATTAAACTTGCAACAAATTGACAACTAGAGTATTGAGGGCGGATCCATGTACAAAATAGTGGGATCACTGGGCCCACCTGCATTTTTTAGTATTTTTATATAAATATTAAGTATTTTTAAGGCATTCATTATATTATATTCTAAATAAGGAAGATTTTCTACTGTTAATGAAAAAATTTTGGATGGTTATTTAAATTTAAAATGATAGAACTGTAAATGGAAATGAGAGATATGTTTTTATTAATCATATTAAATACTAAAAACTTTTTCTTTTACATGATTTTATTCGGAGGTTTAGTTAGATTGGTCAGATTCAAAGTTTTGATTAATCGAAATAGATGCACAATTTGTATAATGCATGAGTGTTTTACATGGTGTTTAATTCAAAGTTTTGATTGGTTAAAACAGTGCACAATTTTCATTATGTATAGATAATTGATTCTTAAAAGGTTTCATTTTATTACTGATTCACTAGTGAGTAAAAATCTAAAAAAACTTATGCTTATATATTGTGCAATGTTATCCTACATTATAAATACCACAAGTTTTTTCTCTCTCTTAATGGTTTCATTTGAATTGGTTAATGAAACTGCTTTGACAATCTTTCGTCTGTTACCTTTAATACTTTTTTTGACAATATGTAAACACATATTCATTTAGCTCTATATTCTATATGTTTACAATTATTTATACTCAGATTTTACTTAATGTCAAAATATATTTCATCTTTTTTCATTATTCCATCAATGACTTGCATTATTATACGAGTCTCCACAAACTTCACTCATTTTTAGAAAAGACCAATGTTTATACTATTCATCTATGATGAATTTCATTGTACATTAATAGTGCCTATTTCCCCCCTATTTTCTTGGATGTCATTGACTTTTTTTTTTTAAGTTTCATCCCCTTTTTACAAGGTACCCGTCTTTTTGAGAGCATTTGTTGCAATTTCCTACTTGTAGTCTGTTTTATTTTTTGTTTTGGTAAAAACTCAATTTCAATCCTTAAATTTTTACTCTTTCAAAAGTTAATCCCCAAGTTTCACTCATGTTCCATTTTGGTCCCAAAATTTAATAACTATTGAACTAGTTTTTTTTCTATTTGCTCTCTTGGTTCCCAAACTTTTTTTGTTGTTTTTTATATACTATCTTTTAAACTAAGACATTAGTCACCATAATTTGTTTATTTTTTAGTTAAATAATTTTTTTTGAATTTATTAAATCAATTATTAAATCTTTAATACATAAATTTTTTTCAGTTTTTACCTTGGTTCAAACTTTTTGTTTCATCTTTCTTTATTATTGCTTTATGAAGTGAAACTTTAATCATTATAATTTGCTTAATTTTGAATATGGTTCTAGTTGAATTGACTTAAGTCATTTATTTTTATTTTTATTTTTATTAAATTAATAGTTAAACCATTATTTAATTGACATAAGTTAAATACGGTTTTGTGTTTTAGTCATTTTTTTCATTATTGATTATTGGATTTTGCGGCATCAATTATTTAATTTAAGGTCTATAGTTAACAAAAATAATTTGGTCCATAATTGCTGAAATTTAAAATAAAATTTTCTAGATAAATTTCGATCATAACTAATCATTTGAATTATAAAAATATAATGTAAAAAGAACTCAACTCAAAATTGAAATAAAAAAAAATTTTAGTTGATCAATGTAAATTTATGGGTAAAAAAATTTTAATTACTTATAATAAAAATTTATTTTAATGATAAATTTATTGAATTAAGTCCCCACAATAACATGTAGGTCTTCAGAACCTCGTTATAATGTATAAGAGGATCCGATTGATTAAAAGCTATCAAAGAAAGTAGAAATACAAGAAAATTAGATTTTTTTATAAACAAATGAAATTTAGTTAAGATTGAAGTTAAATTAAAAGTTTATTTAACGAGGCCCAGGATGCATTCTAACATTTTATGCATGTTTTCTTTTGAAAATCAATTATACATTGAGACTTCAATAATATATAGTGGTCCAACTAAAAAAAATTAGACCCGTCACGGTTTTAGTAATTAGATGCCCCAATTTTTCTGTAAAATCCGTTCTAACTTAATTTCCCTTATAATGGTACCATGTTTCTTTTTAAAAAAAATCACATTTTTTTATTAAAAAATTATGATTTTTTTTAATTATTTTTTTTTCTTTTGGTATAAAGAAAGTAAAGCAACTTATGATTTCATCGGATGAGAACATCAACATTGGAAAATGATCAAACTCTTTCATCATTCTCCTACCGAATCCGTGGCTGTTTTGCACTAATCACCGACCCTATACAGATGATCGATGTCTACCCTCACTTGGACAACCACACGCCCAATCCATAAAATGCTACGTAAAAAACCCTAAGTGCCAAATGCTAAATCCTAATTAAAGGTTCTTTTATGCTAATTAATCTTTCTTCGGGATGGCACTTAGTGCCCCGTTCAAACCAAAGCATTTGACCCAGAACACAAATGAACACTTTTTTCTATTCTTTGCACACTTTTAGGATCCACAGTTGTGATGTCATCACATTATATGGGGTACAATGAGTCTTCTCTCGAATAATTTGGGTAGGCAGTAGATATTGCAATTAATTTGGGTAGGCGCCTACATATCCTTGGCAACATCCAGATAATGATGTGTTTTGCTTTGCTGCTGTAGAACCTAGGAGGAACAGAGTGTTCTCTCCTGAGAAACTACTGAGAAACTACTAATCTTCATTTGTATTTGACCCAAACTTGGCACTAATATATTTGTTGCTGAATAAATCAATGATGTTTGCCTTCAGAAATTATTTTTAAGAGGAAATATATTTTAAGTCCTAAAACCTTTTGAATGTTGTCAAATCAGTTATAAAACTCTTCAACTTGCCAAACAAGTTCTAAACTTATCATCATTAAGTTTGTTGATTCCAAAGGTTTTGAATCACATAATGTCGTCATCTCGATTCTAGAATGACTGAATTGACATTTTTCAAAATTTTATTGACTAACATGAAAATTTTATCAAAGCATAGGAGACATTTTGCTTTTCCAAAAAAAAAAAACTAAAATTTATATTCTAAAAATTATGAAGACCACATTGTAATTTCTCAAAAATTAGGAATTATATTGTTTTTATCCCGAATTTGGTAATAAAACAATATGAAGCTTAATGGAGTGGATGAAGCTATAGTACTTATACAGGGTGTCTTAAGCGCGTCCCTAATTTTTATTTTATTTTTTTAAAGTCTCTAACCTCCTTATTTTTTACGAGCGTAGTTTTTCTATCAATTTTACAGTTAAGGTTAATGAAATTCTCAGGGAAAATGCCAACTTTGGTTCTTACAATTTCTTCCTCCACTTAGTGCATCTTTAATCCTATAAATTTAACACTTTAACCCCCGAGCTATTCACTTCACCTATTCTCGATTCCTTCCTCTGCCTATTGCTTTTCTATCACCGCAACCTTTTTCTCCCTCAATCTTTGTGGGCCTTTCTCAACACCCACTACAGATTCTGGCTTTCCCTCGGTCTTTGTTGGTCTTCTCAAGCCTCATCCTCCTTCTTTCTCCCCTCATTTCAGTAGTTTCCACCTATAGCAAGCTTATCAAGTAAACACTAACAATAGAAACAAAAAAACACAAAAGATTATACAAGAAGATGGTCGAATTATAGGAATGAACCCAAAGGGTGTTCAAGTTTGAACAAGCTTTTGCTCATGGTTAGAAACTTAATCTTTGATGAATCTGCGAAATTCAAGTAGCAAAACATTATCAAACTTTCCCAATAAAGTTTGAACAATGACAAAATCTCCAAAGTACCAAACATGAATTAACAACAACGACCCAAAAATGAAATTGATGTTCTAAAAAACAATAAAATAGAGAAATCAAACAAATGTGTGGGTGTGTGAGAAGTGGGATGGTGGAGATTCTTATGGCTCTCACATTTTTGCCACTTGTAATGCCCCCAATTTTAAAGATTCTTAGTTTTGATAAATATTTTAATATCCAAAAGTTAGTAATAAATTAATTTTAAAACAATGTAAGAAATATAAGGTAAAATATTTTTTAAAATTTATTTTCCTAGTTAATAAAAGTACTAAAATAAATTAAAATAATTAAATGATAATTTCAGGAAAACCAACATATGAATAATGTTCCAATTTCAACAATCCATATATCTCTTTTAGAATATAAAATAGCACAAAATAAAACTCTAGTCCTAAAAAGTTTTTCGATGGGTTATAACATGTCCTCACTCAGTCTGCTCTACATCTGAACCTCATCATACAGTTTAGTATACTTCATCTCCTTATAGTACTCACATAAGGAAAAATGTCAGAAGGAAGGTGAACATCACTTGCTCAGTAAAGGAAAAGAATTAATTAGGCCCATCACGTGGGTCTTAATATTCCCTCAATAAACAACAAATAAATAATAAATTTTAAGTTATAGTAATTTAATCAAAGAGTAGTTTCATGCAACATCATAATAACAACCTAAAGTTCTACTAGCATACTTGAATTAATATGCATATGCATAATTTCTTTTATTGCTTAAATCATATCTCATTGATTAAATTATTTAATCCAATACTTGAATGCCGCCAGACAAACTTAGGATGGTGAGTGTGTACATCACCCAATTTCAGGATAACTCTTACGCATTAATGCTAAGGATGCAACCAAGTTATAGCCACTTGGGATACCTACATCGAGATAGAGCCTCTCGTGATATCATCCATAAGCATGGCCCCCCACCAGTTATGGTATGGCAATGCACAATCATATTTTCAAACTTCATATCAATATTGTGTCATGACTAGGGATGATTTGCCACGAGCCTAGAGTTTTGGACAAGGATAAACCTACCAATGAAATATAACACAAATTTAATGAATTTAGGTGCTAGACAAAGAATTAAATGAGTGACATAGAATGATTTAAACTCACATAACCAAATTTGGAATCATCGGCACGCGTAGGATGGCTTTTAGTATCCGGATAGGGTTCCCCTTCAACTTAATAAACCTAGGCCAAAATATGAAATTAAATAACATTCAGAAATACTTGAATGATAGAAAAACAAAACCCAAAGGGCTGGACTTACGTCAGTTCGGCAAATAGTGTGATCGAAAAGGCGGCGATACACAATGGTGTAGTGATGATTCTTCTAGTGTGAGGACTTCTCCATTCCGAAGAGTAAGGCCAGAAATGATGGATGAATTGGAGGCTATCTGTTGACACCCAATTTCGTCCGGCCATTAAAAAATTATTATTATTATTATTATTATTATTATTATTACTATTATTACTAAAAAATTTTAATTAGTTTAAAATATATTTTTGTTTTGTGAAGATTTGATTTAAAATGATATATGTGTGTATATGTGTATGTTTGAATGAAAAAAAAAAGGAAACTACATAAAAATGACAAAATTAAAAATTTTGAGGTAAAAATGACAAAATTGAGAAGTTTTGGGAAAAATTGATAAATTCTGAAAGTTCCAGGAGCATTGGGTAATTTCTCGCATCAATTTTGGGCCAGACAGACGTTTCTGGCCCAAATTAACAGAAAACGACAAAATTGTCAAAATCAGAAGCTTCAGGAACTTATCCAGAGTCTGAGAGACGTAAAGGACTGAAACTGTCATTTTAGCAAATTAAAAGATAAGTTTGAATTTAATTAATTTTAATTTTGAACAGTCTAGCACCCCTTCCCCTATAAATAGGGGTTCAAAATCTGTGAAGAAAACATAAAAAAAAATAGAGAGAAAGATTAGAGCTCCGTTTTAGAAAAAGAGAAAATATCAGACTTATCCCTAGCCTCTCCTCCCTATGCCCAGAAAGTCCCAAACGTTATTTTTATTACGTTTTAGCCATCTTCTTGCTATTTCCGTTCTCACTCTCTCCTTCGCTGTTTGCTGCCGCCACCCCATCCCGTCGCCGTCGCACCAGTCTGCCGTCACCTCCTGCCGCCGCCGCACGCCTTCGTCCCGTCCCCTCCTGCCGCCGCCGTACGCCGCCGTCCAGCCCCTTTTTCACTCCCGCCTTGCCCCTCCCGTTCCGTCGCACGCGTCACCCCCCAGCTCCCTAGCCGTCACGCCGGAAGGCCCCCACGCCGTCGCGCCTCACCCCTGCCCCCCTGCACGCCGCCGTGCCCAGCCCCGTCCACCGTCGCATCGCCGTTTCCCCCCGCGTCCTCGTCCCCGTTTCAGGAAATTCAAAATTCTAATTGTTAGGGTAAAACTCTGTTTTCATCCTTCATCTTTTTATTTTCTTTCAATTTGGTTACTAACCTTTTCATTTGTCTTTGCAGAAAGCTTTACTAACTTTTTGTTTATATATCCATTATTTATTGTTGTTATTATTACTAACCTTTATTATTATTGTTGTTACTATTATTAACTCACTAACTTACTAACTTTGCTAACTTTTATTGTTATTGTTGTTATTATTGTTAACAATTAACTCAACTAACATTACTAACTTTTATTTTTATTGCTACTAACAACTAACTTATTAACTTTGCTAACTTTTATTATTATTGTTGTTATTATTGTTAACAATTAACTCAACTAACATTACTAACTTTTATTTTTATTGTTATTAACATCTAACTTTGCTAACTTTTATTATTGTCGTTATTATTGTGTTATTAAAGTGGATGGCCAAAAAGCCCCACTTTGTTATTTTTTTGGTTAAATTTATTTCACTTTTAATTATTGGTTAAAAAATAATAACAAATTATTATACAAAATAAACAAAAAGAAAGAATTTTATGTGAATAATTAACCTTTTTTTTAAGGCAAATAAAAAATCATCTTTTTATTATTTGAAACACATGTTTCTATTTATTATTTTGAAACATCATAATTAAATTTATTTCTTCAAAAAACAACAAAAATCAATCTTTTATTCCTTTAATATAATTATTAAATAAATATAATTAAATAATTCAAAAAATACAAGATCAAATAATTTTAAATATATCTTTAAAAATTATAATTAAAATTAATAATTAAATAAATAATAATAAAATAATAATAAAATCCAATAAAATTATGATTAAAATTCATTAAATAAACAATTAACAAAAAAAATTAAACTCCATGTCCAAATGATCCGCCAGGATCCAATGGTTTGGAGAATAAAAAATATTTTTAAAATAAAGTATAAAATAAAATTAGTTTTTAATAGTTACTTTTAATTTTTATCCAGTAAAAAGAATAAAAAGAATGGAAACAAAATTTTTTAAGAATAAAAATATATAAAATTAAGACTTTATATTTTACTTATTCCTTTTAAAATATAACTTTTTAATTCCTCTATTAAACAAAATAAAAATCTTAGCCAAATGATTTTTAATAAAAATAAAAATAATAATAAAAATTCACATTTTAGATATATATTAAATTATATAAAATTTCATCAAATTCCGTGTCCGAGTGACTCGGCAGAGTCCATGGTTCGGAATTAAAAACTTCCGTGTCGGGGTGACTCGGCAGAGTCCATGGTTCGGAAATATCAAAATTTATACAAATTAATTACCAAAAATCCACATTCGACTAAATAATTCAGTTAAAATTCCTAGTTTCGAAAATTAACTGAAGTTGTTAAAAAGCAAAGTAAAACAAAATTAAAATCAACTAAGGTGCCAATTTTGGGCGCTATAACAAAGTTGTTTTAGCGTAACCGTACTCCCGATCCCCGAACTCTCGCAGACCAAATTTTAAGGTGTCCAATCGACCTAGGTAAACCGATTGGTGGCGACTCCAGAAAACCCGCACGTTGCCACAGCTTGGCGACTCCACTGGGGAATCGATATTAGTGAGTCGAGCTTACAAGTTGATTTGTTTTGATTTACTTTGCTTATTATTATGTGGATTTATATGTTATATTTACTTAGATAACACATGCATAATGCATTCACAATATGAAACTCTATACCCGAGCTTCCTCAAATCAAACACGATTCTTTCTAAGCGGAATTGGTGTTGTTGTCCTTGTGAGGCCATGGTCTCCAAGCCTTCACCGGTTTCAAAGTAGCAAAGTAGTGTATTGCCTTCTGAGACGGTTAGTCTCTGCATGGGCCCACGAAAAGCTACGACTCGAATTAATCCATTCCTTACATTAACCCTAGAGGGTAAGGAATTGGGCCGTCACTATAATTTAGTGACGAGATTCGGGAACTATCCCTTGGCCATTTTGATAAACCACCTTATGCATATAGAACTCCCCACTTAACCATAGAACTGACCATAGTATTCCTCCCATTTACCAACGCCATAAGCATGTCCTTGTTATGCTATGTTGTTGCTCTACACTTTTATTTTCTTTATGTCTTATATTTATGGTTTTAACTCGTTTTTCCATAATAGTTCATGAGTTATTACTTGCTATTTAACTTATTAATAACCTTATTTTTCTTTTCCTGTACTTCTGTTTTGTGCAATTATTCTTCATGCATCAAAATCACGCATCAAACTATGCTAACTTTTTGGTCTTTTATAATAACAACTAAAAGTCTTGAAGTTCCACGATAGTGGATAATTAAACTCACTCATTGCATGCATGCATCCATTGCATCAATCACATACATGTAGAGTCTAATAAAATAAATATTACTTTAAAAAGGGTAAAATTGGACCTCAACACCGATATTCAACTCGGCTCCAAACAAGATTAATGGCAGAACAAGCCGAAGGACGTCTCATGGAGATGGAGTCCAAGATAGAAAGTATGGCAGAACAGATGAGACAATTGATGGAACTAATCAAGGGGAAAGCAACTCAAGCTCCCATCAAAGAAGCACAAGATCCCACTTATCCTCCGGGATTCACCCCGCAACGAGTCTCAGTCCAAGAAAACCTGTTTCAGGAACCAGGACCGTCTGCTAGTGTTCACCTGAAACAAGACACCGTACATGAAGAGAAGAAGATGTTACCAAAAGAAGAAGCAGAATCTCAAAAACTCGAAACGATAGAAAAGAGACTGCGAGCCATTGAAGGAGGTACTATGTTCGGATCTCTCTCAGTGGATGACCTCTGCTTAGTTCCAGACGTCGTAATCCCTTCAGACTTTAAGGTGCCAGATTTCGTGAAATACGATGGAACGAGTGATCCCATCACTCACATCACTTTGTTTCTCAGAAGACTACAACCACTTACCAAAGATGAGAAGGTGTGGATCGCACTTTTTCAGGAAAGTCTCACAAAATCAGCATTACAGTGGTATCTAAGCCAAGGTCCAAGAAACATAAAAACTTGGAATGACCTTGCTCAAGCCTTCATCGGCAACTATAAACATGTTATGGACTTAGCTCCGGATCGCCAAACTCTCCAAAACATGGAGAAGAAAAAGCCAGAAACTTTTAAGGAATATGCCCAACGATGGAGGGACTTAGCTGCACAAGTACAGCCACCCATGACAGAAAGAGAAATGGTCACTTTATTTGTCCAGACACTGAAGTACCCGTATTATGACAAACTCATTGGCAATTCGGCAACCAATTTTTCTGACGTAGTCATGTCTGGAGAAAGGATCGAGCATGGTATCAGGACCGGGAAGATTACTGAGTCCTTTAGTGATCCTATGAAAAGAGGAGGACCATCCAGAAGAAAAGATGAAGAAATACAACAAATAGGACAAGGAAGAGGGATTCCCCTCGTGGGTACTGTGGCCACCGGACCTCGCCTATCCTATTCTGCCAATAGGCCCAATTATTATCCTCCCAATAGGCCCAATGATTATCCTCCGAATAGGCCCAATGATTATCCTCCCAATAGGCCCAACAATTATCCTCTCAACAGGCCTAATCAGTTACGGCCACCTGTTCCGACTCCTCCAGTGCCTGCACAAAGACCAAGAGAAGTTTTCGCACCAATTCCCATGACTTATACTGAGTTGTATCCAAAACTCATCGAAAGTCAACTTATTCGCCCAATTCCTACAAGGCCATTGGAACCCCCATATCCAAGGTGGTATGACCCCAACATAACTTGCCCATATCATGATGGCGTTACAGGCCATGGCTTGGAAAATTGCATAGCATTGAAACGTATAGTCCAACAATTAATCGAGTCAAAGTGGTTGGACTTTTCCGATGAACCAAACGTCACTCACAATCCATTGCCGCCTCATCAAGCAAAACCAGTCAATATGATAGAAGAACACCGGCTGATAAAGAAGTCAGTCAACGATATCATAACCCCTCTTAAGCATGTATATTCATGCCTTATAAAAGAAGGGATTATCATGGGAAAGTCTTCTTTTGGACATGAAGAAGTCGAGGATGAGGAACGGTGCAACTTTCACGACAGTAAGAGTCATTCTATCCAAGAATGTTCAGAATTTCGTGAAAATCTACAAAGACTCATAGACTTCTCCCAACTCATCATTTTTACGTCAGATAAAGATGATGATGTAAATGTGATCATTAAAGAACGGGAAGTCAATGCTACACCAAAACCACTAGCCATACCAATTTCAAAATCTATTGCCAAGCCTTTAAGAATTCAAGGCCCGAGGCCATTCCCCAACAAATCAGGCAAGGCGGTTCCACAGAGCCATGATTACACTTCCAACATCACATCAACTCCATTAAAAGTTAGGAGTATGATTAGAAGTGATCGATGTCACTCTCCGGAGCAAATGAACAAGCTCCAACAAGATAAAAATGTCACAGACCCAACAAATGAGCCTCTTGACACAGATACATCCAAAGAGCAAGAGATGCCTCGAGAGGTAACAGATGAACAAGCTACTGAGTTTCTCAAACTCATAAAGCAAAGTGAGTACAGCACCGTGGAGCAGTTAAACCACTTGCCAACAAAGATCTCCATACTTTCACTACTCATAAGCTCTGATGCTCATCGAGAAGCCTTTCTCAAAGTCTTGAATAAGGCCTATGTTGAGCCAGATATTTCAGTGAATAATTTTGACCACCTCGTCAACAATATCACCGCACAGAATCTCATCACATTCACTGACGATGAGATACCAGCAGAAGGAAGGGGTCACTCTAAGGCTCTACATATTTCGGTTAAGTACAAAGATCGAATTATGGCTAGAGTTCTTATCGATAATGGGTCAGCTCTAAACATAATGCCACTTGAAACCTTACACAAGTTTGGTATAGACTCATCATACCTCAACAACAGTCATATCACTATTCAAGCATTTGACAGGACGAATAGAAATGTTGTTGGAGAAATAGAGCTGCCAATAGGAATTGGCCCTTGTGTCTTCCACATCACATTCCAAGTTATGGACATTAATCCTTCTTATACTTGTCTGTTGGGAAGACCATGGATTCATATGGCCGGAGCAATTCCCTCCTCATTACACCAAAAAATGAAATTCATTTTTGAAGAAAAGTTAATCACAGTCTTTGCTGATGAAGACATTCTGCTATCATCCATATCAATGGTAGCAAAGGCCAAGTGACCTTCTCTTCCATGTTGAAATGACCCAAATGCCAAATGTGATTACCAAAAAGGTTCAATCGGGTATTCAACTGAAAATTGTGTGGCACTGAACCTCAAGGTCCAACAGTCGATCGAGTCCAAATTGCTAGATCCCGATGTGACTGGTAATCGAAAGTGAAGATTTCGAGCTAGAATTACATTGACTTTGGAAGGCCTCCAAGTCAGATCTGACCTAACAGTTCGCACACACTTTTGAATGACAGGGAATCCTTTGAATAAACTTGAATATTTCAGAGCTTGCCAAAGTAATTTAATAGTAAAAATCTCCTAGATTTAGTCCAGAATCTAGGGTGTAGTCTTTGTTAGATGGACACCTGGTATTCTTTTTCTAGTACAACAAAAAGATGTAATGCGTACATTATACTACTTTCCATTTTTACACTCTTTGCCATTATACTATCCATTATTGCCATCACACTTTACTTTTTGATAACCGGTAATTCTTTTTGTTCTCCAACAAAAAGATGTAATGTGTACATTCCACCACTTTTTACCAAAAATTCCATTTTTACCTCTATCTCTCAATCTTTGCCATTACACTATCTATTATTGCCATCATACTTTACTTTCTAAATGATACTACTCGTGGGTGAAAATAAAAAGTTAATGGAAATTTGATAGTAGTGATCTTGAAAGTGCTACCAAATCTAGTAAGAAGGATTTCAAATGTTGCACCTCAACCCTAAAAAAGAATTCACAGTAGTTATCGACATCCTTGCAAGAAGTTTGAGTTAGCTTCCAAAGAAGGTAGCTCTCATATTAAATGGCTTCAATGGCCTCCCAAACTCTTCTTAATGCTCAACACAAGAAAAGGTTCTCGGTTCTCCGTAACACAAACTCCAAAAAGAAGAGAAGTTCATCCCTTCCATAAAAAAAAAAAAGCAACAAGGGAAAATTCAAAACTAAAAAGAGACTGAGAGCAAGCACAAGCATGCAAGGCCACTTGAGTCATCTCACTTCAAGAGAGTTATCAAGTATGCCATCATCATAGCTCACACAAAAAAAAAAACAAAAAAAAACAAAAAAAACAAAAAAACAAAAAAAAGAGAAACAAAACAAAAAAAAAAGCTCAAGTTAAAGCCAAAGAAAGAAAAGATAGAAAAAGTGAGCTATGGATTCTAGACTGAAAACCTGCAAAGGCATTTAGAAAATAAAAGTAACCCTCAAACCAAGTGTACATAAAGATTACGATAGTTGGGGGGCAACAGATGAGATCTAACTTTCTGGAAAAGGTGGCAAGTTTGAAGTCATCACTATTGAGTTTTTCACCATAATCAAATCTGCTCACGAGTAGTATTAAAAGACTCTTCTTTCACACCATTAAAACTTAACTTCCTTCAGACTTAATATCCTCATTCAGCTAAAAGACTATTATTGTGAATTATGTTTCTACCTTATTTAATACTGCTCACGAGCAGTATTAAAAGACTCTTCTTTCACGCCACTCAAGCTTAACTTTCCTCAGACCTAAAATTTACCTCTTGATATCATCCTCATTCAGCTAAAAGACTATCATTGTGAATCATGTTTCTACCTTATTACCCTGCACAGTTTATGTCTTCGAGTTGGAAAGGGGAAGAATGACAGGATATTTTAATTAAAAACAAAGACCGTAAGTTACTTGGTCAAGCTTTGCAAATCGATGAAAGTTTTTCTTTAAGGCCAAACCATTATTCATTAATGTGTGTAGACTTAAAAGTGAGGAGATAACTTGAGACTTTCTTTAAGAAGACGTGGTTCTTGTAAGAGAAATTCATGATCAAGAACCATCACAAAGGTCTAGAAATCCTCGACCTTCTGTTAAATCAAAGGCGAGATGATATCTCTTTCCACATAAACACCATATTCAGGGGGGCAAAGTAGTCTCTACGAAGCGTAAGAGGAGTATTGCCAACAAAGAAGTTCAATAGACAAGGGGGCAAGTCTTATGGATCAGAACCTGAGTTTAAGAAAGAGCAATCACTCAGATTATAGCCTTCGATGGTATCAAATCCATGATAATAGATGAATACTCGAAAAAACATAAAGTATGAAGCGGGCCAACATTAAAGAAATTGAGATCAAAATTCAAGAACAAGTCAAGGAAAGGGGATTTTGAAAAGAGTTGGGCTTTTGAGACAATGGACAAGAGCTGGAAAGCATAAAGAGATTCAACAATAGTCCAAGAAGGCAATTATAAAGAGGATCCAATAAAGCAAAGATATAAAGAACTATATCCATAAAAAAAAAAACAAAAGAATACAATCAGTTACGCATGCATTACATTCATGCATTTCACATCATGCATGCATGGCCTTTGCATAACAGGGACCAAATGGGAAGCACATCCACGGCACAGTTACAGCAGTATAAGCTGAGATCTCAATGACATCAGCTCTTACCAATCTATCACTGGATGCACAGCTAATACGCTGGACCAACCCGCATCAGGAATTCAAGGATAAAGTAGACAATATTGTCAAAAGCCTGACAATAATTCAATAATTCAATAATCGAGGACTACACTTAGAAGGACAAGATAATTGATGCTAGCTTAGCAGTATCCAAGATAAGAGATAGCTATGGTCAAGAATAAGGCAGACATCAAGAAATATTGTCGTTGATAATTTGTCAAAAGTGGGCAATGGATTCAATAATCGAGGACTGGATCGACATCAGCTCGATGGAATATCAAAGATAAGAAATATCTATGACATTAAAATAAAGTAGGATCCACTTTTCCGGTTAAGTGGCGGATACGGTACTCCGTGACTCTCAAGTCGGTTCTCTCAGTTGCCCATAATAACTGATTCCTTTCCTCCCTTCATTTTCTTTTACTTCCTCCTAGAAAATGGATCCTACTTTTTCTGCCTTGCGAAAGTATTTCCCCCTCTCTCCCAATGAACATCCTAAAAAAGATCTACCGAGTTCGCTGTGAACGATTAAGAGCTCTGATGCACAAAGGAATACCTGAAGATGTACGGTGGTTAATCGAAGCCAAGGTTCGTCTGGCAGGTGAAATCCCAGAGACATTTGCGTCTTACATGCCTGGTGTTGGCAAAAGTTCTTATGCCAGAAAAAGAAGAGCGAAAAGATTACAAGTCTGCCATAAATGTGGTAGGTGGACTTGTAAGACTAGGTGTCGTTCTTTAGGAATGATCTCCAATAATCGAGAAGATAAAATACGGTTCATCAAGAATGGCTTGAGTAAGGACTCATTGGATGATATCCAATTGACTCTTGAGACGCATTCTTGTGGATCTGTGCAACGTGAAATTCTTGGTTTATGGAGTATTTTTCATGAAGAACGAAACCGTTACAATCCCAGGAATCTGACTTTAAAAGACCCTGTTTGCCAGCTTGTAAGAAAGTTGGATGGGAAGCAGATCCTCGACTCATAGAAGCCGTTAATGCCGTTACTGGACGTAAAATCAATTGAAGATGTGAGCCACAGTCACAATTACTGTACATACGGTTTGTTGTATTTGGAAAAATTTGCATTTTCTTTTGACAGATGTACATGCTCCCCTAAGTGTAATCGACACGTTATCCCTTTTCATCACTATAAATGCGTGTTCTTCCTTCTGATTAAGCAGCGGATAAGATACCCCGTGACTTCTAAAGTCGGTTATTCCAGTTTCCTACAATAACTGATTCCTTTCCCTCTTCTCTCAAATTCTTCTCTCATCAATGGATTCTACTCTTTCTGCACTGCGAAAATACTTTCCTTCCCTCCCACTAAAAGTTCTTAAAAAGATCTACCATTGCTAGATGTGAAAGAATCAGAGTTTTTATACGCAAGGGCGTTCCTGACAATGTGCAGTGGATAATTGAAGCTAAGGTCCGTTCGGCTGGTGAAGTTGCAGATGCATTTATGCCTCGTATGCCCGGCTTAGGTAAAAGCGCTTATGCCAAAAAGCGAAGAGCAAAGAGGCTAGATGTCTGTTATAAATGTGGACGATGGAATTGCAATACTAAATGCCGCTCTTTAGGATACATCTCCAAAAATCGTGAAGATAAAAGAAAATTCATTAAGAATGGCCTGCGTAAGGAATCTCTGGAGGATATCCGAGGGACTCTTGAAACGCATTCTTGTGGAATAGTACAACGCGAAATAGTCGATTTATGGAGGACTTACCATAAAGAACAAGACCGTTACAGTCCCCAAAATCTGACTGTAAACGACCCTGTTTGCCAGCTTGTAAGAAAACTGGATAGGAAGCAAATCCCCGACTTATAGAAGGCATTGAAGCCGTTACTAGACATAAAACCAGTGGAAGATGAGAGCCACAGTCATGATTGCTGTACATATAAGCTGTCATTTTGTCTTTTCTTTTGACAATAATGTACTTGCTTCTGTAAGCGTAATAAACACGTTATCCTTTCATCGCTATAAATGCGTGTTCTTCTTTCTGGATACGGTACTCCGTGACTCTCAAAGTCAGTTATTTCTGTTTCCTACAATAACTAATTTCTTCCTTTCTTCTCTTAAATTCCTCCTTCATCAATGGAGTCTTCTCTTTCCGCCCTACGAAAGTATTTTCCTTCCCTCCCAATAAATGTTCTTAAAAAGATTTATCAAGCTAGATGTGAACGATTCAGAGTATTTATGCACAAAGGCATTCCTGATAATGTGCGGTGGCTAATCGAAGCTAAGGTTCGTTCGGCTGGTGAAGTTCCAGATGCATTCTTCCCCCGTATGCCCGGCTTTGGTAAAAGCGCTTATGCCAAAAAGAGAAGAGCAAGGAGGCTAGGCGTCTGTCATAATTGTGGATGGTGGATTTGCGGCACTAAATGTCGTTCTTCAGGGATAATCACCAGAAATCGTGAAGATAGAAGAAAATTCATTAAGAATGGCCTGCGTAAGGAATCTCTGGAGGATATCCGAGAGACTCTTGAAGCGCACTCTTGCGGAATGGTGCAATTTGAGATTGTTGGATTATGGATGATTTTCCAAAGAGAACGAGATCGTTACAGTCTTGGGAATCTGACTTTAAACGACCCTGTTTGCCAGTTTGTGAGAAAACTAGATGGGATCCAAATCGCCGATTCATAGAAGGCATTGAAGCCGTTACTGGACGTAAAACCAGTAGAAGACGTGGACCAAAGTCACGATTACTATACATGCTAGCTGTTGCTTTTGAAATTTTCCTCCCCTTTTGGCAATAATGTACCTACTCCTAACGTGAGCTACAGTCACGACTATTGTATATAGCTGTTGCTTTTGAAAAATTTCCTTCTCTTCTGACAATAATGTACCCACTCCTAACGTGAGCTACAGTCACAACTACTGTATATAGCTGTTGTTTTTGAAATTTTCCTTCTCTTTTGACGATCATGTACCTACTCCTGACGTGAGCTACAGTCACGACTACTGTATATGCTAGCTGTTGCTTTTGAAAATTTTCCTTCTCTTCCGACAATCACGTACCTACTCCTGACGTAAGCTACAGTCATGATTACTGTACATGCTAGCAGCCATTTTGGAAATTTTCATCCTTTTTTGATGATAATGTACCCATTCCTGACGTGAGTCATAGTCGTGACTACTGTGTATAGCTGTCATTTTGGAAATTTTTCTCCTCTTCCGACAATAATGTATCCACTCTTGAAAATAAAATTAATGCTTTATCTCTTCATCTCTATAAATATATCATCTTTTCTTCTTTTCTCACAAGGGTAAGGATAGGAATGGAGAAAACCTCAACTCGTAAATCCCGAAGTATTTGTGTATTTTCTGGAGCTTTTCCTGTAAAAGATGAAGAGTACTTAAAGGCAGCCAACCATTTAGGTAGTGTATTAGCTGAGCGAAAAATACACTTAGTTTATGGAGGAGGTAGTGTCGGATTAATGGGAGGTGTAGCATCAGCAGCATCTCTAGGAGGAAGCCAAGTTCTAGGCATCATCCCTGGACCTCTGAAATTTGTTTCTGGGGGCACGATTGGAGAAGAATTAGTGGTTAAAAATTTGCAAGAGCGTGTGTTACAAATGCTTCTTAATGCTGATGCTGTTATCGCTCTACCAGGTGGTTTTGGTACATTGGGAGAAGTCTTCCAAATTGCTTCCATGGCCCAACTTAATTTGCACAAGAAACCTATTGGGCTTTTGAATGTTAACGATCTCTTTACAGGTCTAATATCTTTTGTGGATTATGCAGTGCAGAAGAATTTTATATCAAGAGTAGCATGACGAATCCTAATATCTGCAAAAACTGCTGAAGAATTACTTGATAAAATGCAAGCTTTTGTTCCTGAACCAGATCCAGCAATGATTCAGATAGACTGGACGCGACAGTCTTTCCCGAACAGTTCGATCCCATAATAGTCCTCTACTAACCCTGTTGAAATATTGTGGAAGAAGAAGCGATCCGATCCGTTTTGCTTGTCCTTTACTTTTATTATCAGCATTTTCTTTTGTGTTTTAGTTTTTCTTTTCAGGGAATTTCTTTCTTTTATCTTATAAGATAGTCTCGTCCATGCTGATATTAAAACCATAGGACAATGCCTTTAGGTTGGAATGGCTGAGCAAAGAGTAATTTTTATTGCTCTTGAGACGCATCCTATTAGGTCTACTAGGCATAACATTTTGGGGTAGTTAAGCTTCAACCTTATTTGGATGACATATCTCTCAAGCGAATCTATATTTACTGAAGAAAATATTAGATGAACCTTGGATATTGATTCCAAACATCCGTTCCCTTTACATAATTTGTTAGCGATATTGTCATCATCAAGATTCACTCATTTTATCGAAGTCTAAAGTTTCGCACTCGCCTATTATGCAAATTCACACTTTCGAAGAAAATTATTCCAATTCTAATTGCTTTCATATAAATTTCGCTCGAGGTTCTAAGGAGAGTTCCTTAAGCCTCATTCAATCAAATTTTCAACGATAGGAAAGTTCCTACCGTCGAGGTTCAAGGAGAGTTCCTTAACCTCATTCAATCAATTTTACTTTCAACGATAGGAAAGTTCCTATCGTCGAGGTTCAAGGAAAGTTCCTTAACCTCATTCAATCAATTTTACTTTCAACGATAGGAAAGTTCCTATCGTCGAGGTTCAAGGAGAGTTCCTTAACCTCATTCAATCAATTTTACTTTCAACGATAGGAAAATTCCTATCGTCGAGGTTCAAGGAGAGTTCCTTAACCTCATTCAATCAATTTTCCTTCAACGATAGGACTGCTCCTATCGTCGGGGTTTTAAGGATGGAACCTTTGCCTCGAAATCAATCAATTTTCATTTAATCAATTTCCTATCGTCGGGGTTCTAAGGATAGAACCTTTGCCTCGAAATCAATCAATTTTCCTTCAACGATAGGACTGTTCCTATCGTCGAGGTTTTAAGGATGGAACCTTTGCCTCGAAATCAATCAATTTTTCAACGGTAGGACTGTTCCTATCGTCGGGGTTTTAAGGATGGAACCTTTGCCTCGAAATCAATCAATTTTCAACGATAGGAGAGTTCCTATCGGGGGTTTTAAGGATGGAACCTTTGCCTCGAAATCAATCAATCATTCAACGGGGTTATCGTAAGGATGGAACCTTTGCCTCGAAAACAATCAATTTTCATTTCAACGGTTTTAAGGATGGAACCTTTGCCTCGAAATCAATATCAATTTTCCCGGGGTTTTAAGGATGGAACCTTTGCCTCGAAAACAATCAATTTTCCTTCAACGGTAGGACTGCTCCTATCGCCGGGGTTTTAAGGATGGAACCTTTGCCTCGAAATCAATCAATTTTCATTCAACGGTAGGACTTCCTATCGCCGGGGTTTTAAGGATGGAACCTTTGCCTCGAAATCAATCAATTTTTATTTCGATAGGATTTCCTATCGTCGGGGTTTTAAGGATGGAACCTTTGCCTCGAAAACAATCAACGGTAGGACTGCTCCTATCGTCGGGGTTTTAAGGATGGAACCTTTGCCTCGAAAACAATCAATTTTCCTTCAACGGTAGGACTGCTCCTATCGCCGGGGTTTTAAGGATGGAACCTTTGCCTCGAAATCAATCAATTTTCAATGGTAGGATTTCCTATCGTCGGGGTTTTAAGGATGGAACCTTTGCCTCGAAAACAATCAATTTTCCTTCAACGGTAGGACTGCTCCTATCGCCGGGGTTTTAAGGATGGAACCTTTGCCTCGAAAACAATCAATTTTCCTTCAACGGTAGGACTGCTCCTATCGTCGGGGTTTTAAGGATGGAACCTTTGCCTCGAAAACAATCAATTTTCCTTCAACGGTAGGACTGCTCCTATCGCCGGGGTTTTAAGGATGGAACCTTTGCCTCGAAATCAATCAATTTTCATTCAACGGTAGGACTGCTCCTATCGTCGGGGTTTTAAGGATGGAACCTTTGCCTCGAAAAATCAATTTTCATTTCACGGTAGGACTGCTCCTATCGTCGGGGTTTTAAGGATGGAACCTTTGCCTCGAAAACAATCAATTTTCCTTCAACGGTAGGACTGCTCCTATCGCCGGGGTTTTAAGGATGGAACCTTTGCCTCGAAAACAATCAATTTTCATTCAACGGTAGGACTTCCTATCGTCGGGGTTTTAAGGATGGAACCTTTGTCTCGAAATCAATCAATCAACCTATCGGGGATTTTAAGGATGGAACCTTTGCTCCTAATTGTCAGGGGACTTTATGGATGGAACCTTTGCCTCGAAAACAATCAATTTTTCCTTCAACGGTAGGACTGCTCCTATCGCGGGGGTTTTATGGATGGAACTTTGCCTCGGAAACAATCAATTTTCCTTCAACGGTAGGACTGCTCCTATCGCCGGGGTTTTAAGGATGGAACCTTTGCCTCGAAATCAATCAATTTTTATTCAATCAATTTCCTATCGTCGGGATTTTAAGGATGGAACCTTTGTCTCGAAAACAATCAACGGTAGGAATGCTCCTATCGCTGAGGTTTTAAGGAGAGTTCCTTAACCTCATAATTTAGGCGACGAGAAGGTTCTCAATGCCTAGCTAAGCCGGACGAAATTTAGAAACGACTTTGCATACATCATGTCCCATGAAGCATGCAAAGGGGGGCAGCTGTTGACACCCAATTTCGTCCGGCCATTAAAAAATTATTATTATTATTATTATTATTATTATTATTATTATTATTATTATTACTAAAAAATTTTAATTAGTTTAAAATACATTTTTGTTTTGTGAAGATTTGATTTAAAATGATATATGTGTGTATATCTGTATGTTTGAATGAAAAAAAAAAAAACTCCATAAAAATGACAAAATTAAAAAGTTTGAGGTAAAAATGATAAAATTGAGAAGTTTTGGGAAAAAGTGATAAATTATGAAAGTTCCAGGAGCATTGGGTAATTTTTCGCATCAATTTTGGGCCAGACGGACGTTTCTGGCCCAAATTAACAGAAAACGACAAAATTATCAAAATCAGAAGCTTCAGGAACTTATCCAGAGTCTGAGAGACGTAAAGGACTGAAACTGTCATTTTACCAAATTAAAAGATAAGTTTGAATTTAATTAATTTTTAATTTTAAACAGTCTAGCACCCCTTCCCCTATAAATATGGGTCCAAAATATGTGAATAAAACATAAAAAAAAATATATAGAAAGATTAGAGCTCCGTTTTAGAAAAAGAGAAAATATCAGACTTATCCCTAGCCTCTCCTCCCTATGCCCAGAAAGTCCCAAACGTTATTTTTATTACGTTTTAGCCATCTTCTTGCTATTTCCGTTCTCACTCTCTCCTTCGCTGTTTGCTGCCGCCACCCCATCCCGTCGCCGTCGCACCAGTCTGCCGTCACCTCCTGCCGCCGCCGCACGCCTTCGTCCCGTCCCCTCCTGCCGCCGCCGTACGCCGCCGTCCAGCCCCTTTTTCACTCCCGCCTTGCCCCTCCCGTTCCGTCGCACGCGTCACCCCCCAGCTCCCTAGCCGTCACGCCGGAAGGCCCCCACGCCGTCGCGCCTCACCCCTGCCCCCCTGCACGCCGCCGTGCCCAGCCCCGTCCACCGTCGCATCGCCGTTTCCCCCCGCGTCCTCGTCCCCGTTTCAGGAAATTCAAAATTCTAATTGTTAGGGTAAAACTCTGTTTTCATCCTTCATCTTTTTATTTTCTTTCAATTTGGTTACTAACCTTTTCATTTGTCTTTGCAGAAAGCTTTACTAACTTTTTGTTTATATATCCATTATTTATTGTTGTTATTATTACTAACCTTTATTATTATTGTTGTTACTATTATTAACTCACTAACTTACTAACTTTGCTAACTTTTATTGTTATTGTTGTTATTATTGTTAACAATTAACTCAACTAACATTACTAACTTTTATTTTTATTGCTACTAACAACTAACTTATTAACTTTGCTAACTTTTATTATTATTGTTGTTATTATTGTTAACAATTAACTCAACTAACATTACTAACTTTTATTTTTATTGTTATTAACATCTAACTTTGCTAACTTTTATTATTGTCGTTATTATTGTGTTATTAAAGTGGATGGCCAAAAAGCCCCACTTTGTTATTTTTTTGGTTAAATTTATTTCACTTTTAATTATTGGTTAAAAAATAATAACAAATTATTATACAAAATAAACAAAAAGAAAGAATTTTATGTGAATAATATTTTTATTATTTCTTTAAAGATAACAAAAAGTTAACTTTTTATTCCTTTTGTTAAAAATTAATAAAAATCATAATTAAATAATTCTAAAAATACAACAAAAATCAATTCTGTTTTTAAATATATTTTTAAAGTAATAATTAAAAATTCAAGAAAAATAAGAAAAAATAATAAAAAGAATCCAACAAAAATTATGATTAAAATTAATAATTAAATAAATAAAATAAAATAATAATAAAATCCAATAAAATTATGATTAAAATTCATTAAATAAACAATTAACAAAAAAAATTAAACTCCATGTCCAAATGATCCGCCAGGATCCAATGGTTTGGAGAATAAAAAATATTTTTAAAATAAAGTATAAAATAAAATTAGTTTTTAATAGTTACTTTTAATTTTTATCCAGTAAAAAGAATAAAAAGAATGGAAACAAAATTTTTTAAGAATAAAAATATATAAAATTAAGACTTTATATTTTACTTATTCCTTTTAAAATATAACTTTTTAATTCCTCTATTAAACAAAATAAAAATCTTAGCCAAATGATTTTTAATAAAAATAAAAATAATAATAAAAATTCACATTTTAGATATATATTAAATTATATAAAATTTCATCAAATTCCGTGTCCGGGTGACTCGGCAGAGTCCATGGTTCGGAATTAAAACTTCCGTGTCCGGGTGACTCGGCAGAGTCCATGGTTCGGAAATACCAAAATTTATACAAATTAATTACCAAAAATCCACATTCGACTAAATAATTCAGTTAAAATTCCTAGTTTCAAAAATTAACTGAAGTTGTTAAGAAGCAAAGTAAAACAAAATTAAAATCAACTAAGGTGCCAATTTTGGGCGCTATAACAAAGTTGTTTTAGCGTAACCGTACTCCCGATCTCCGAACTCTCGCAGACCAAATTTTAAGGTGTCCAATCGACCTAGGTAAACCGATTGGTAGCGACTCCCGAAAACCCGCACTTTGCCATACTATCTAAATAAATTAAAAGAATAGGAGAGAAGGATATAGCCAAAGTAACAAATAAATAATGATGATAACAAGGTGGAGAGTGGCGGCCATGGTTGTTATTTCTTTTGTCTTTGTGGCTTGGCTATAAATTGGTGAAGAAGAAGAGAAGAACAGGCAAAATTAGTTTCTAGAGGCAAATTGGTCTCTTAACATAGATAGAATATGAGGAAGAATAAAAAAAGAAAGATAAAGAATTACATTAGGATAATAATGAAGGTGGTTAAAATAAAGAAAATATAGATAAGTAGGTAAATTGAATTGAATTGATTTTGAAAAATAAAAAAAATTCTAGGTGGGCATGCAGCTGAAAGTCTTGTAAATTATATATTAAAGTTAGGTAAGAAATTATCTCATGCAACAGTAATAAGAACCCACTATAACTTGTGCACAAGCGCAGATTAAATTTTTAATAACCTAGGCAAACAAATTTAGAATTGAGTGAGATAAAGTTTTTTTAACTCATTTTCATAAGGAAATTCCAATGGTTCGCTTATATTTTTAGTTCTATACTTGGTTGGAAAATGACAAAAATGCCATGGCTTAAAGAATATGGCTTTGAACTTCCAGCTTGAAATTTGACTTAATGACCACCAAAAAAATTATCTTAAGATCAAGATTCTTAATTTTACATTGATTTTCTAAATTAATAGGCAAAATTATGAAAGCACGCTTAAGGGTAAAATGGTAATTTTGCCTTTAGGATAATTTGATAATTTTCTTTTTCTTAATTTCTAGGCTTGTTACACCGCTCCTCCTAAAAACTTTGACCCACCACCGCCATACTTGACAACCACAACAACCATCTTAATCTCATCCAGCAGGTAGTCTAAGCTGGTTAGATCCTCTACCCACTTTAACCAGAAACCTATTCAAAGATCCAAATAAGCGTCACGGAGAAAACCTTCTAAATAGCCTGACCCCCTACCATTTTCCACTTTCATATTTGATTTGCCCTTCCAGATTAGTCACTTTTCCTATGGTGTCTATGATGTTCTTACACCAATCTCCACCATTAATTCGATCAATACCCTTCATGCAGGGTTTTTCGCCAAGCATCGTGCATCCTTCTCCAAAATTTAGAAACTCTCCCTCAATTTCAAAGAAGAATGTTCGTCCATTACCAATGAGAAACTGCAAAAATTAAGCAGCAAAGGGAATTTCGTAAGGTTCAATTTCACTAGAAATAATTGCAAGTTTGCGGGCAAAAGGAAAAGGAATAGTGGGTATTTTGGAAGAATCCAAGCTGTGCAGGGTGGAGTGAAATTTGTCTGGGGATACAGATTCGAGGCTAGCAACAACAAGGGGTGGAGGCAGTGTTTAGGGAGCTTGCGGTAGAGGAAGGGGATAGGGGAGGTGGACATTTGGGGTGGGGTGGGACTGAAAGAAGAGGATTTGGGGGAGGCAACAAGAGAAAATAAAGACTTAGAGAGGCTGAGGAGAATTGATTTTTTCTGGGAAATGGACGAGAGAGAAGAAGAAAATGTTAAATTTACAGGATTGAAGGTGCTTTGAATGGGAGGAAGAAATTCTAGGACCAAAGGTTGCATTTTCCCTAAGAATTTGTTAACTTTAATAGTAAAATTGACGGAGCGACCACATTTAGTACAAAAACAAGGTGGTTAGTGATTTTAAGACGACAAAATGAAAGTCAGTGACCTGTTTAGGAATATGTGAAAAGGTTAGGGATGAAAAATGAATTTTACCTCTTAAAATACTAAAAGTTGGTCCTAAATACTATATTTTGCTGTTAGTGGATGAGCAAAAAATCTACTTTAACAGAGTTTGTTCAATTAGAGCTCTAGTAGAGCTAGACAAACGTCCATCCTGATATATGGAACTTGAAATTACTTCATTATAAAATTTGGTAAAATAACAATTATTTTTTTATTTTTTAGAAATTACAAAATGGGCAGTATTTTTAAAATTTTTCTAATTTATCCCTAAATTTCTTGAAAATTTGCAAAATTTCCGATAACTTTTGATAATGTTTTCTAGTAAGTTGCTAAGTTGAAAAGTCATCAGAAATAACAACATTAAGTGTTATGTTAGCATTTTTCGTCATAAGCAAAAGTTTTGGGATTTACTTGACAAAAAAGTGAAACATCTAAGACTAATGGAGTTAATGATTTTCTGTCTTAAAATTTATTTTGGCAAATTGATGAGTTTCAGGATTAATTGACAAAATGCGGAGAGTTTTAGGACTTATGCACTTCCATCTTTTTCATTCACATTGTACTTCCGCCAGTGTAGAATTTTGAAATCATTGCTCAACGTTATGCTCCCTCTTTCCCGCACCACGTAAGAGAAAACATTATTGATTTCAAGCGTTTTCATACGGGTTACGCGCATGGCAGTTTGATAAAAGATTTTTAAAAAGTCGTTGGAAATGTTTATATTGGGATGCACATATTTTGTTTTGAAAACTTATATATTAATTAAATGATACTTAAAAACTAGTTCTATACTCATCTTGTGGACAAATTTTTTTGTTAAAATGTATTAAAATAAAAGACTTGTTCTATAAATGGGAAATTAATTAACGTAAATAAATTCAATTGTTTTTATTCTTTATTTATACATTAAAATTGATAAATTTGAATTTGAATTCTTTATTTGGAGATATAAAGTCTAATCTGTTGGTAAAATCTTAATACACATAACACATGAACAAAAATTGAGGTTTCATGTAAAAGTTTAAGGTGACGCTTAATTAGTCTATAAATTAACTCTAAAATTACTAAATTATCCTCATCTTTTGTCTTATAATATATACGAGTTAATTTTTTTTATAAATTTTAATTGTATATATCATTTTTAATTATTTTTTATAATAATAATAATAATAATGAAATGTAACAATTAAAAGTTAATGATCTATTTAAAATCTAAAAGATGAGTTTGATTTTCAATATTTTTTCTTTCTTAAGTTTACCCAAAACCAAATAAAGAATAAAATATCAATCCATAATCATCAAACTTGAAAATGCAAGTTTCAATTAATTCTTCAAACTTATAGGGAAAATAAAATATGCACAGTTGAAATGATATTTTTATTTTTTATTTTTATATTAATAAGTATTTAATAGAAAAATTACTTAAATTAGTTGTTAGTAGGCAAAGAGAATTAAAAGGAAAATGGAAATGGTAAAAATAGATTAATATTTTTAGCTAAACAAAAGAGAAAACAATAGTGTAATAAAATTAAAAATAACACAATTAATTACATCTAACCATATCTCAAACAATTTTATAAAACAGTTGAAACTATTATATAAAAAAAGTATAAATCCATCACCGCTAATGCAAAAAGGATAGAAGTATTAGATAGTATGAGAAGTTTTCAATTCAAAAAATAAATTAAGAGAAACGAAGAATTGAAATGATTGTGGATAAAATTAGAATTACCTGAAACTGCATATCTAAAGCCTAACCATTTTGGCATTAGATGGACTTAAAAGTGTTTTGTTCCTACCTTTAGTTGACAAGGCTAAACTAATTTATACTAATTGTTTTTCTTTTGTTACTATGTAATTAGTTTTAGTTTAAAGAATTGAATTCCACATTCAATGTATAAGTTTGGCATGATTAGTAGATCAAAATTTTTGCCTAATAAATGTTAGTAATTCAAACATTAAATAGAATAATAAATAATTATAATATCATTACTATCATAATACTCTAATTGATAACAATAACTCTATAAAAAACCCCATAAAAGTCCAATTACATCAACCATTAAATTGATAGGTCATATGAGTAAATGATTAGTTATAAATCCATTGTTATACTTTAATAGGTAGAATTATGTTTAAGATTGATAGAAAAAGAAGATAAGAACCAAATTATAACTTAGCAAAGATTCGTGAGAATGCCAATGCAATAAAAATCAAATAATAGAGTGTAGTTAAAGGGTCTTAAAATATTTTGGCATTGAAGAGCAAGTAAAAAACCTTTGAAAAGATCAAAGAAGCTCTTTAATTGATGATTCCAACATATTATCTAGGCTTCTCCTTTATATATATATATATATATAATATAGATAACAGATATCTTTAAAACACCTCTACTTCTGAAAAAAGCCTTCTTTTTTATAACAAATTTTGACGGCTCTATGCCATTGGAAATCCCGACTAATAGCCATAAAAAAACTTCAATGAATTTTTTCTGGTGCCTACCCATTGGAATTTATTTTAACAGCTCTTCACCGTTGCAAATTTTTTACAGATGGTTGTAAGAAAACCCTATCTGAATATTTTGATGGCTTTTTTTCCTTCTTGTCCCTCATCCCTCCAGATCCCTATCTTTCTAACCATATTATCCTCTTCTTCTTTTTCCTCCTTGTTTCTATTTGTCACCTTATTCTACTTCCTCATTCCTTTCTCACCATTGTCCATTAGACAGCTTTGTCTATTGGAATTTCCAATGGATAGACTTTGGATACACTTCAACATTGAAAATGTTGTGACGTATACTTTCCACGTCTAACCTTTGAAATTTTTTTACACATGGTTGCGAGAAAACCGATTTCTAATGCCAAGCCATCAAAAATATTCTAATTCCATTTTCCAACGGCTTTTCATCGGAAATTCTAACAACAAGCCATGAGAAATTTTCCGGCGAGTAACAAAATGTTTCTTTTGCCAACTTAGCTTTCCGAAATGAATGTTTTTTAATATTTTAATTTTCAATTGTCTATTTTTTTACTGCTAGCAGTCAGAATTGAAAAAAAAAAAAAAAAAAAAAAAACTCCTTCCCCCAAAACCAGCCGTAGAAAAAAAAACTTTAAAAATATCCATCAACTACTATTATGATCATCCTTCCTCCATCAAAATGTTATTTTGACAGACCCTGCTTGTTCTTTTCTTCTTCTTCCTTCATCCTTTTGCCATCCATCTTCTACTTTTTTTTCTTCTTGTTCCTCCTCATCCCTCCGGATCCCTCTCTTTCTAACCATATTATCCTCTTCTTCTTCTTCTTCTTTTTTTTCTTTCCTTCTATTTGTCACCTTATTCTTCTTCCTCCTCCCTTTCTCACAATTGTCCATTGGATAGCTTTGTCTATTGGAATTTTCAATGGATAGACTTTGGGATACACTTCAACATTGAAAATGTTGTGACGTATACTTTCCACGTCTAACCTTTGAAAATTACGACATCTAACCAAAATTGCCATTGACATTTCCTTCCTCATGAGTATATAACCAGCTGCCATTTTTTTTATGGATGTTCGTTGAAAAATTGAATTTTTGACAGCAATACGTCAAAAATAATAGTTGGAAATTAACAATTCTATTGTAGTTTTTCTAGTTCTTGTTTTTTTTAAACAAAATCATGTATTCTTTTTAAATAAAAAACCATGAAAAATATAAAAAAATTAATTGCTTTGTTAAAATATTTAATTTAAATGATAGTTGCATAAATAGAGTGTTAGCTTTCAAATAATATTACATTCACACTAAGAAATTAATTTATTCACAAAATTAGATGAATGGCGAAACGTTAAGTTATTTTTTGTTTTGTATGAGTACGTAGTATATCCTACTTTTTCCCTTGATTATTGATTATTAATATTAAGACATAATTAAGAAAGTAGACGCATTGAGTATTAGCATCGAAAGATAATTAACTACTATAAAAATGCAAAAGATCACACTAAAAAATTAGGTCACACACGTTAAATGGTGTTATTTTAGAAACGCTTGACTAAAATGTCAGAACTTTTTCCTTTAATTTTCCCTCTCTTCAATTTTCCCTTATGGATCTAAAACAAGGGCTATATAAGTATAAGCATTGAAGCTAGAGAAAGAAAAGCCGACCAGTAATAACGATTAGATATGGAAGGAGCACCTTGGAGAGTAATAAACTGGATAAACTAGCTAGGTTAATTATGACATGAGCCTCTCTTTCAAAATTAAAAGTTATTTATATATTACATGCTGAGGCCAATTGAGGGTAGGCTAGACTACCAACAATTACAAAACCTAATCATAATTATCATACACTCACACACACATCAAATGTTTCATTTTCACCACCTTTTCAAGTGGAAACACTAATTGGTGCTTGTTGCTGTGTTGTCATTGATTGCATTTGATATTTCTTTGCTACATTCCACTTATCACAAGTTTTTAGAAGGTAAATGGCACTAATTAAATATCCTTAAACTATAACCCATATTAGTTTCGTCATTAAACTATGACTTGTTGCATTATTGGTCCTCAAATTATTTTTATGTTGCACCATTCGTCCTTTGTCAATCCTATTGTTAAAAATGAGCTAAATTGAACAAGTAAACTGAAGTGAGGGTGTAACAAATAAAATTAAAAGAATGATCAAACTGTTTTTGTTCTCCCTCTTGACGTTCGGCAACTATGACTTGTCGAGACAGGCGATGAAAATTTTCATATTTTAAAACGACTATGTGGATCATAGTTTAGGGATGTTTGGTGCAATTGATCACCCCAACATATATGAGCAGCAGGTTGAGATAAAAACCTCTCATGCTAGTCCTTTTATTAATGGATACTACCATTACTGATGAAAAATGCACCATGTAAGCACTGGGTTAACACACAGTCAGCAACTTCTGTCGGGTAAGCTTAAGGGGAAAAACCAAAAAGAAAAACAAAACCTAAGGACGGATATCACCCGCAGTATATAGAGACTGCCAATAGTCAAGAAGATTAATTTCTGCTATTATCTGATTTTCATTTTTTGTTTGTTTTTCCTTACGCCCATATGGCATATTGAAATATTGATTATATATGTCAAATCAGTGCAAACATGATATGTTCCATAGCCTTGAATAGAATCCGTCAAGAAAAGTATAAAAAATGTGAAGTTCTTAAAAGATGAAGGGCCAAATTAACATTACTAAGAAAAATGGTTTTAGAGTTGGTCTTTAGCGATGACTAGCTATTACTAATTAGTCTGTATCTAAATTACTCACCATCAATTAGTTCATATCTAAATTATTCACTGTTAATTGGTTAGTGACGGTTGTCGTCGCTATTTAGTGACATTTGACATTCGCAATCTTGCCGGTCACTTAATTGCCGGTGTTGGCGTGTTGCTGGAGTGTTAGTGACGGCTCATCGTTGATAGTTTAACGAAGGCTTACTATCACTATGCTTACCAAAGGCTAGCTATCGCTAACGTTAACGAGGGCTTGTTGTTGCTAATATAGCGAATGCTGATTGTCACTAATTTCTTTAGCCTAACGATGATTTGTTGCCACTAATTTTAGGAATTTTAGCGAAGGTTTGTTGTTGCTAAATTAGCGAAGGCTGATTGTCTAATTTAACGATAGCTGACTGTTACTAATTAGTGATGTTTTACTGTCACTAAATTAGCAATGGTTGGCATTCACTAATTTAGTGAGAGCCAGTCATGTTTAGTTTGTGACGGTTGGCCTTCATTAGTTTATGCCAATAATTCCCCCAGCAGCTCAGCCTCTCCATTCCTTAATTCTACATACATTGTAATAATGTTGTCAATTCCACACAATTTAGTGAAGGCAGCCTGTCACTAATTCCTACACAAAGTTAGCGATAGTTTGTTGTCGCTAATTTAACGAAGGTTCGCTATTGTTAAGTCCTAGTGACAGTATGTCATTACTAAATCTTTGTCAAACTTTGGGTGAAGATTTACACTTTGCTGTCGCTAATTAGCCATAACTTTTGGTTGTCACTAATCAGACGGTTGCTAGAGGACCATTTTCTAATAGTTAAATTGATATGCTTGCAATATTATGGACTGAAATACTATTGTACTCAAAGGTTGCGACCATGGATGCACCTATGCAATTGTTTCAGTGTCTAGAAATTAGAAATAGCAGAATGAAGATAATGAGGTGGAAAGTACTAGCAAAGAAAGCATCGCAATCTCCAATAATGGTAAATTGAAGTGTATTTTAAAGATTTTGAAATTTACATTTCTTTCTTAATTTTTTTTTACATTTTCCTGTAGTAATTTATGAAATCATGATTTGCTTTTGTCAGCGTGTCATCCCTTAGTATAAGTATTATGACTTGACCTAGAAGCCACAACTTCTACAATCCTAATTTTATTAGTCTAATATATATTCTAATAATTTGAAGTTATTAGGTATTTTTTTGGCAACTAATTTATATTTAAAAAATGACTATTTTTTTACACTTGAAGAAAGGAAAAACCTATAATGTATCCATTAATTGTAAAAAAAATGAGTATATTGAAATTATTGATAAATAGTCATCATACAATTTAAATTCGAATCATAGAAATTGTTATGAGGCAATGAAAGAAAAACAAGCAGAAAGTTTCAAACCTTCGAAGTGTAACTGTAATATTAATCTAACTTCAAGGGATAACCGTACAAAACTCCAAATTGAATAATGATAGATACATGAAAGAGAAAATCATCCACTCCCCTCTCTGCCACTTCTCTTAACATTGATTATTGGTGTGTTTTTGTATCAATCTAAAACTCCATACCTCAAGTGTTTTTTCCGATACACTTTTAAGGTCGAGTTACGTATTTGATTATGCGCTATCAAAATTAATTGAAGTCTAACCCCCTAAAATCTTGTTGTCTTTTATTCTTTAATTAATTTTAGCTCTCAGTCATCAATGATGGGGTTTACGGACATGCTTCCAAAGTTCTTTCCTTCAGCCAAAATACGGGTAAATTGTATGATTGAACCATAACCTCTAATTATTGTTTTAGTTTTAACTGTAATCTTCAAATTGTACGTTTAGACTCCTTAACCTCATTTAAATGTTTCATTTTAGACCTTTGAGTGACAAAATCTATTAGTTCTGACGGAAAATGTCACATCAGCATGACATTGTCCATGAAAACTTTTTCCTTTAATTAATAATTTTTAAAACATACAAATTTAACAAAACCCCCTCCCCTCTCCGCCCTCTCTCTCCTCTCTCCGGCTGCTCCTACAAGTGCCACCACCAGCGTTCATGGCACCAACAGTTATGCCACGCCACAAAGGGATGGACGAAATCCTTGAATAACTCAAATCGAAATCAAAGGTCGAATTGATGTCAGGGATGGGGGGATAAAGCGAATCGACAGTGGGTTTGGCAGATTGATGGATTGACGTCGGGTTTGGTGGATTGACAACGGAGATGGGAAAGAGGAAGCTAATAGCTGAGTGAATAGAAGAGAAGGTGAGCAAATCAAGAAATTGCAACAATGGGGGTATGAGAATTGGATGCGGCCTAGAGGGAAGGAAGTGAGAGCTGCCACGGTAGGGAGAGGAAAAGTGGCCGAGATGGAGGGAAGGGAGAGCGATGGTGACGAGGAGAGGAAGAGAGCTCGGGAAGAAAAGAAGGGAGAGTGACAGTGGCACCGATAGGGTGGGTGGGAGGCCAAGAGGGAAGGAAGGGAGAGCGATGGCAGTGGGGGGAGGAAAGAGATCTAGAGGGAGGGAAGGGAGAGCGACGATGGCGGGGAGATGAAAGCTGAAGAAGGACAACAATAAAAGGAAGATCAGAGAGGGGCAACGGTGAGAGGGACAGCGGTGAAAAGGAGGTTGAGATGATTAGAGGACTTTGATGTTAGATTTAAATGTTTTAAGGGTTTTTTTAAGAGAAAAGGTCTCATGGGCTAAACTTAGTATTTTCGCCTATAATACCATGCTGACGTGGAGTTTTCAGTTTGAAAGAATAACTTCCGTCACATAAAGGTCCAACATGAAACATTTTAACGAGGTTAGAGAGAAAAAATGTGCATTTTGGAGGTTGGGGTTAAAACTGGAATAATAATTAAATGTTAGAGTCCAATCGTGCACTTTAGGGCCTTCTTAAGATGCTATAATAGGAACAAATTGTGGTCCAACCCCTAAAATCATTCATTTTCTTCTATTTAGGGTCTTTATTTTATTTATCACTTACAGTTTTTTAACTGTAAAGTAATCACTCGTTAACTATTGTAAGCATTCAATTACATCTATGTTGGAACAAATGGGTCCAACTATGGCTTTTAAAACATAACTTCTATACACTTAATTTTTAATTAATTAAAAATTGGAGGAGTTTTCCATTTTTCTCTTAAATTCCCTATTAAATTTTTTGTTACTAAAATACTTCATGCTAGTATTTAAATTCCATGACTAATACATTAATTTTGATTCAATTCAAATGTTCCTATAAAAATATTTCATTTTGGATCGCTCATGGATCTCAAAAAAGAAAAAAAGCCTTCTCAAGTATCTCCTCAATTTACATTCTTTACTCTATCTCAGGATGTTTCTACAACTACTAATATACTGAATCCTACTTTGTTGGCAAATCTCCATTTGTTTGAAAAAAATAGGAAGAGTTTTTCTCAATATTGGTTGAGTTTGCACTTTTTTCGCTTATGTATAAATCATTTGCTATACTTTTGTGGTTTATTCATTCTAAAGGTCATATAATTGAACCTTCTTGTGTAATGCGTAGATTGGTCTTTTGGATAGTCTTTTGTTTTGTTATTCTTATTTTTTTATGTGTACCAATTCTTTCGTTGCCTTTTCTATTTTGTTTTTGGTTTAATAGATAAATGTAATAAATTTAAGCAACATCTACAAAAAGAGGAAAAAACGTAAACGAGAGAAACCGATGAATGAAGGTTATTTGCAAAATGGTGCATCGAGAATATGGAACTAGAATTTGCACAACAACACGACCGGTCTAAAAAAAACACAAAAAATGCTCAAGAAATAATGGCATCGAATGTACATGCACCTACTATAACTATGAGATGGCCGAGTTGAATAAGCATTATTATAGTGTGAACCTGGTAAGACTTACAATAGAAAAAAAATGCTCTTTGCTAGAGAACACTCGTTTAATATAACTTCCTAACCAATTGATACCTGAAATACTTAAAAATTTGGAAGGACCTAAATGTGCTAATAATCAAAACTTGAGAACTAAAAAAAATTTGGACGGACCTAAATGTACTAATAATTAAAACATAAGGAATAATGTGAAGAATGTATTTTGTGTTGGATATTAGATGAGGTTTTACATAGTTATTTGTTTCTAGATTCAAAAGACGCCCTCGTTCTATTATATCCATTTAAGGCCCAAAAGTATAGAATGGTAAAAGAAAACCCAAATTAGATCCTCACCGACTCTTATCCAGGTTTCTCTTACAGTTTCCCTAGCGAAACAATTGAAACTCTCGTCGGATCTTCTGCAGACGCACATCTTCGGTGACGACGACTAAGGAAGAGACTCTGAGGTCCTTCCATACCTCACGATAGTACTTAGATTTGGTGTACCAGAAACAAGGAACAGCTGACAGACGTAGGAGATTTAAAACATTTGCCGGCCATAACCATACTCTTTCTAGGGGCTAAGAGGAGAGGGGGAAGAAAAACATTACACGTTGCACGCAAAAATCCATCATCCACGCCCATGCCGAAACGACGTCGACGTAGATCTACAAAAGAAGTTTACAAAGAAACCAAAGTATGAACACGTGATATAAAGTTGCTCTTCTGCCCATTCTGGTTGGATCCATGGGAGAGCAACAAAAGTACGTAGCTAGGTATGATATTTATTTTGCTTCAGATTCTAGCGACGGGAGCAGCGCCGCCCTTGTAGGCGGGCTCTGCAGGTGCACCGACGCCGTAGCCGCCTTCATCTCGATAGCCCGGGCCGTATCTGCTGTTGTAAACTCCGGCGTGAAGCAGCAGTACGTAGATGAGCTCCGTGAATGCTAGGATCATAACAAAAGCCTCTAGCACCCTCAGCCTCCACCCTCTCCATCCTCCAATGTTTATTTCCTTGCATGCCAACCTGAAATCAACCGGACACTTGGCGTTTACAGCCTTACTGAAAAAATTATTACAATCATATGTTGTATATTAGTACCCGAAGGCAAGAGCGGTGAGGGCCCAAGAAATGAGTGTGGTAGAGCCGGCGGCGGCGAGGCTGTCATTTCTCCAGAACCTGAGGTGGTAGCCTCCGGCCAACTTGGACACGATCCCTGCAACTGCCGCCAGTATCGAGAATGTCAGGAAGAAGCCCGTCGCTCCATTGCCACCAAAACCTGAAGCAATATACGGAACCAGATTAGTCACAAACCATTCCCCAAAAACTCAAAACTCTTGTCTTAAGTTTTGCTTACTAGGATGGTTTGTCTGGCCGTTGATAAACCTATTGAGGCACCAGCTCGCGAACCCGAGGACGATGAAGTACATAACCAGGTTGAGAAACAACAATGGCGCCGCCACATTCCTGCCCATATAAGCCATATGATATCCCTGCTCTGCTTTTGCTCTGTTTTGTTGGTTTCAGTTTTCAGGCGCTGGCAGGGACGGAGCCGAGGGCCTGGCGAAGCTATATAGAGGAGCTTAGTGTATGGGGGTCATGGATACGTGTAACGAAGCGGCGCCGTCCACCGTGCTCATGGATACATCTGGTGGGACACTTGTCGATTTCGGTTTCCACTCTTGGGATTTCCTTTTCCATTGAAATTGGAATCTCGAGGTTCTGCGTTTTGGGTGCAATTTTTGTGCATATCCGTTCGCAGTTAATTTTAGTTGGAATTTTATCGATATAATCTTTCATCGCTCGGTAATATTCATATCCTCCTTTTTTTTTTCTTTTTTGATGAGACACTACCTGTATTCTACCCGCAGTCAACAGATATTTCAAAAATTAAACCTATATCCTACTCATATTCAATTAACCAAGTAAAAAGCTCTATTGATCCACATAATCGGGTGGATATGGATATTCACTCCTTAAGGTATCCATTCATATCCATAATTTCACAACCACATCAATAAAGGCTACTTAAGAAGAGCTGACTAACCCTGTTTTTTTTTATCTCAAATACTCTTATTATAGAGATTACTTTGTTCCTCTTTAATTATGTACCAAGTAAGTCCCTGTTGCTATTTCATAAAATATTGTGCCACGTAAGTATATGTTAAGTATATTAGATACATATTTGTAAAATTATTTGCAAAATCATATGCTAAAAAGGCAAACTCTTGCGTGCGCCGGGTACACTTACATTTTTCTGCAAAGTTAGATAAAATCCTGGGTTCGGTGATGCGGTGAAGCGCGTGGAAGAAAAAGGTTAAGGGGCGTGGGTTTGAATCCCCCCGCTTTCACCTTCTACTTTTTTTATTTTCATTTCTTTTTTTCTCTTCTCTTTACGGTTTTTCATTTTTCATTTGTTGTATTTTTAATCTTCGTTTTTTTTTTTTCATTTTTATTTTCTTTTTTCCTTTTTTTACGTTCCATTTTTTTTCTCTTTCCAATCTTTTAAGAATATTTTTTTGCTTATTCAATTTTTGAACTAATAAATGATTTTATTTTTTGTGTACCCAACCATTTTATTTTATCAGTATGTGTTTTTAATTTTATTTTTCATATTTAATGATTTACATAAACTAAATATTTATTCTTTTATTAGTAATTATTTATATTTTTATCAGTAACATTTTATATTTTTACCAGTTTTTGCTTGTTTTTTTAGAGACACTAATTTTTTATTCTCTTGTTGTTTTTTGTTCTTTTATTTGTAGCTATTTCTTTCTTTATTAATAGGTTTTGTTTCTTTGGTGATTTCATATTTGTTTCTTTAGATAAAACTTGATGTTTTTCCTTTTATTAATAGTTATTTGTATTTTTATTAGCAACAATTTGTTCTTTTATTTGATTATATTTCTTCTTTTAGAGACACAAACTTTTTATTCTTTTGTTATTAGATGTTTATTATTTTTATTTGTAACTCTTTGTTCTTTTATTAGTAAGTATTTATTATTTTATTAGTTCATATTTGTTTCTTTAGATGAATTTGATTTTTATTCATTTATTAGTAACTATTTATTTTTTTATTAGTAAGTACTTTTTCTTTTGTCTGTTCATGTTTATTACTTTTATTTTTCATTTTTTTAATTTCCATATTTCCTCTTACCAACATTTTTAGAGCTTTTTTTTTTTTACTTTTTCAATTTTTGAACTGATAAATGATTTTATTTTCCATTTACCCAACCATTTTATTTTGTAAGTATGTTTTTTATTTTATTTTTTCATATTTATTTCTTTAGATAAACTAGTTGCTTGTTATTTATTAGCAACTATTTGTATTTTTATCAATAACAATTTTTTTTTATCAATTTCTGCTTGTTCTTTTAAAGACACTAATTTTTTATTATCTTATTATTATTTGTTCTTTTATTTGTAGCTCCTCGCTATTTTATTAGTAGATATTTATTCTTTGCTTAGTTTATATTTGTTCATTTAGATGAACTTGATATTTGTCCATTTATTAGTAGTTATTTGTGTTTTTATTATTAATAGTTTGTTTTTTTATCCGTTTCTACTTGGTTTTTTAGAGACACAAATTTTTTATTCTTTTGTTACTAGTTGTTTATTTTTTTTTATTTGTAGCTCTTTGTTCTTTTATTAGTTCGTATTTATTCCTTTAGATGAACTTGATATTTGTTCACTTATTAGTAGTTCTTTGTTCTTTTATTAATAGATGTTTTTTATTTTTTTTGTTCATGTTTATCTAAAAGAATAAAAAGTTTCTGCTAAAAGAATAAACAGCTAATTTATCTAAAAGAATAAGTAGGAGTAGATATAAAAGGCCAAAATGCACATATGGTCCTCCAACTGTGTTGACTCAAGCGAGGTAGTCCTTTAATTTCAACTCAGTGCAACTTAGTCCCTCAATTTTGAAAAATTGAGCGAGTTAGTCCCTCGGTGTACGGAATAACAGACTGCATTTCTTTTGTCTCCTCACAGTTAGCTTATCGCTCCAACACCGCCTGATATCTTCCCCGCCGGCGTTGACTTCCTTCTCCTACCAGTCTCCTTTTTCTCCTCGTCGTCAGCCTCACCTTTTCTCTCATCGCATCGGTCTAGTCTCTCATCTCCCATCGGTCTCGTATCTTCTCTTGTTGGTCCCTCGCCAGTCGAGCAGCCGTTTCGCCAAGAGTTGGAGTTGATTCGCCGATTAGCTCGCCGAAGTAGGAGCCGATGTGAATGCTAGAAGTAGGAGCCAAGTGGAGCATTGGAAGTGGGAGCATCGGGCTCGATTTCATGAACGGAGGAGAGAACGTGGGTTGAAGCTACGAGAATCGCTGGAGGAAGAGTGAGACCGTGGGTCGCATCTCCGCCGAATCGATCAATTCTCTAGCCGGGAGTGGGAGCGTCAAGGTCGATTTCATTGATTGACCGAGAGTTGGAGTCGATTTACATTTTCATCGACGAGTGTCCAGCCACCGGCTCTAGACCTCTGTTTTTGAGCCGCTCGAACAAATGGCGTCAAGTCACAAGGTTTCAAGTTGGACCTTTTCGTCAGACATGGACTAAATTGTTTAGTTTAATAGACTTTAGGGACTAACACGCTTAATCTTGAAAGTTAAAGGACTAACTCACACTGAGTCCAACAAAAAAGACTAACTAGCTCGAGTTTGCCAAGTTGAAGGATCATATGCGCATTTTGGCCTAGATAAAATGACAAACAACTATTGATAAAAGAAAAAATGGTTACTAACAAAAGAAAAAAATGAATTTATCGAAAAGAACATGTAGAAATTAATAAAAGAACAAACATATACCAATAAAAGAATAAATAATTATTGACAAAATAATAAATAATTACTAATAGAATAATAGATAGCTAGTTTATCTAAAGAATAAACAGGAATTAATAAAAAAAGGTTGTTAATAAAAATAAACTATTAATAATAAAATAAAAAATAACAACTAATAAAATAACAGACAACTAGTTTATCATTTTTTTTAGGAACTATCTGTTCATTTACTAGTAATTGTTTGTTCTTTTAACTCAACTAGAATAAAATCAAAGACAAACAAGAGATAAAACTAGAAATAATAAAAAATGAAAAAGAAAATAAGAAACTGGGAAAATGAAGAAACAAAAATTAAAAATTAAAAATGGAAAGAAATAAAAAATAAAACTGAAAAAGAAAATAAAAAATAAAAAGGTGCAAGAGAAACAAAAAAATAAATACTAATAAAAGAATAGACAACTAATTTATCATTTTATTCTTTTTTTAGGAACAATCTATTCTTTTACCAAGAATTGTTTGTTCTTTTAACTCAACTAGAATAAAATTGGAAACAAACAAGAGATAAAACTAGAAATAATAAAAAAATGATAAAAAAAAAGAAGAAAATGGGAAAATGAGGAAACGAAAATAAAAAACTAAAAATGGAAAAAAAATAAAAAAATCTGAAAAAGAAAATAGAAAACAAAAAGGTGAAAGATAAACGAAAAAAAAATTGTGCGAAAATGAAGAAAGATGCAGAACTTTCGCAGCAGCAATTCGAACCCATGAGACTACATTCGTAAACCCAGCACCATCACCATTGAACCGATTGCAGACGCTTGTTTTAGTTGTGTAGAATTATTGTTGTGTCGTCTTCTCCAGCTTCTGAGAAACGGGGTCAAAATGACAAATTTTAAAATTTTGAGGGATAACGCATGCTACAAGCCCGGTTCACAAAAGAGTTCTCTGTAAAAAAAATAAGTTAACATATACTAGTGAAATTAGTAGATCACAAAATGGAAGTCTAAAGCACCAACAAGAAAGATGGCTTTTGTAGATTGGCAATATCGTGGGAAATTACACTTACCAAAACTAAACTCTTTCCACCTTTGCTCTTTTTGTCCTTTGTTGTATAGATGTATATATTCAGAGAAAGAAGATGATACAATACGAAGCCTTTGCCTACAATTCCTTCTTTTACGAAGGTATTATTATAGTAGATTAAAGTTTATTTTTGTTGGAATTATATCCATAATCTCATATATATATATATATAACCTTAAGGACAATCTTTTACTCGACTTTTCTTTTATTTGCCAAAGAAATGTTGCGGTCATTGTCCCCCCACGTCAATGAAAGGCTAGTTAAGGAAAAGCTGACTCAAAGAGTTTAGTTTTAGCCAAATTGCACCAGCAGACCTTTAACTTGGTACACTCTTACGAGTTAGTCCCTCAACTCCAACTCAGTATATTCAAGTCTTCAAACTTTGAGAAATGGTACAAGTTAGTTCAAAGCACCTCATACTATTGGGAAAAAAAATTCACACCTGATCCTTAATCTCTCTCTGTTTTTTTTTTTTGGTTCAGACATAGGTACTTATAGTTCATTTTTATTGTTGTAGTCCATGTATAGGTTAAATTTGTTTTGTTTCAAGTGTGTTTGTTATTTGCGTAAGTATTATATGATTAATAATATTTTATAGAAGCACTTAAAGATTTATTACAACTAAAGAGTTATAAACTAAGAAAAATCATTACCATTAATTGTTAACTAAAAAAGAAAACTAATTGATTTTTCAAACATAATTAGCTAATCAATCTGATACTCAGTATGTTGTTATTATAATAAAATACTTATTTAAAGTTTATTTTTTGAGTAATTACATTATTATTGGTAGTTACAAGATTTTGATGATTAATTGTATTTGAAGAGTTATAAGTTCTGAAAGAAATTATTATGAATTGAGAAAAAAAGATAGTAAATGATTTCCTAAGATAACACTTAGTTTGATTTGAAAGACATTTATTATTAGATAAACCTTTTCACAACACAGGGAAAAAGCCTATCTTTTTCTTATAAGAGAAAATAAATTAAAGCTTGTTTTTATATGAGTCGCATATGATAGTGCAATGTAAAGCAATGATAATTTGGCCCATTATATTTGGACACCTTGTGGTAATGCCAAAAATTAAAAAAATGGAGATAAAGATACTAAAAATCTTAAAA